>VZRZ01005785.1:109194-154033 GCA_013398175.1 Climacteris rufus
GACAAAGAAGTTGCATAGCACAGATCATAAGTTGGTAATTTTGTATTAGATTTAATTTGAACTTTTAGGCAAATATGATTTGGTCTTGGCAGTTTGCTTCTATTCTCTTTGTCAGTGTGCTCTAAAGCCTTTTTTAAAGACACATGTCTGAGATGACACCTTTGACTCACCCTGAATAAGATCTGGCTTTGGTCTGGAAAGATCCTTTAATTCCTCAGTAGGGAATATTGATTTAAATAGTTCATTTTGGTTTTCTGCTTTCTGTTTATCACTACTGAATGGTTTCTTTATGTCACAATTAAGAACTTACCTCTCTCATAGCCAGGATTCCAGCCATATGAGTATTTAAAAATATATTAATAGTACTTTTTATGACTTTAGAACATCGATCGTTGCAATCTCTTTTGTCCTGTTTTACTATACTTACATAAATAACTTGAAAAAGAGTCTTAGTCCTCCTCTATTTCCCTAAGATGGACACAATCTCTACTATCTGAAAAATATCTTTTCTTGTTTTAATAACTGCCTTTGGCCCATTGTATAGACTTTTTCATGTGCTGTATGTGTTTACTTCGAGTACCTAGACAATGCTTTTGCTACCTGTAAGTATTTTACTCTTACATAGGTCATTATTAAATAATTGTTAATTAATTTTTAACAATATTTCCCATTTTCTTAAATTTAATACTCCTTGCTTTATGTTACTCATTTAGTCTTTTATTCAGCGCAATCATGCTTCTAGCTTTGATCACTTTGTTTTAATATCATTCAAATAAGTAATACCAAAAGAACGTTCTCATACTGTATTGTTGCCATTGAGAACCAGCTGAACCATTTCCATATGGGCGTTCAACCACTATGATTTGCATCCTTTCAGTCAGACAAGCAAGTTTGCACATAGATTATCAGGTACTTTTCAAGAAGGATTTTCATGGAGACAGAACTCTGCAAAACCTAATGACTAGTCTCAGCCTCAGTTAAAAACCTACATCTATTGATGTGCAAGGCAGTACTACCTGCTGAGTTTCAACAGTGTGTAAGTGTGGGTTAGATGAGTTGACAGCTGGGGGGACCTGGACAGACTGGAGAGTTGGGCAGAGAGGAACATGATGAAGTTCAACAAAAGGAATTGTAGGATCCTACACCTAAGTGGAACAACCCCTGGCCCCAGTCACAGGTTAGAGGTTCACTTGCTGGGAAGCAGCTCTGAGGAGAAGGAACTGGGCATCCTGATGGATAACAATCTCTCCCCAATCTTCTTGGGGGCAAGAAGGTCAATGACGCCCTGGGATGCATTAAGAAGGGCACTGCCAGCAGGTCAAGGGAGCTGAACCTGCCCCTCTACTTAGCCCTGGTGAGGCCACATCTGGAGAGCTGTGTCCAGTTCTGTGCTCCTTAGTACAAAAGAGACCTGGAGCTCCTGGAGCAGGACCAGAGGAGGGTAACAAAGGTTATTGGGGAACTGGAGCATATCTCATCTTTGGAAAAGCTGAGGGAGCTGGGTCTGTTTATCCTGAAGAGAAGGCAATTAAGAGGCATCTTAGCAATGCATACAAATATCTTAAGGGCAGGTGCGAAGAGAATGGAGACAGTCCCTTTTCAGTGGTGCTCAGCAACAAGAAAAGCGGCAACAGGCACAAACAGAAAAAGAGGAAGTTCCATCTGAATATGAGGTAAAAGAGTTTTATTTTGAGGGTGACTGAGCACTGAAACAGACTGCCCGGAAAGGCTGTGCACTCTGGAGATATTCAAAACCCATCTGGACCCAGTTCTGTGCAACCTGTTACAGGTGAAACTGCTTGAGCAGGGAGGTCAGACTAGATGAACTACAGCGGTCCCTTCCAACCCCAACCATTCTGCAATTGTGATTCTTCTGCAAGTAAATTGCATTTCTATGAAAATGAATATTAATAAAAACTCAGGCTCACTGCATGACTAATTGTCTGTAAAAGGTCAGCATTATTTATTTTGGCACAAATGGGGATCATTTCCTCCTGTGAGAACAGTCTCTCTGCATGCATCTGTTAACTGGGCAGGGAAGTTTGGTGTAGATTCTCATTGTTGGTTTTAGGGATGAAATGGACTCCTACAAAAAAGAAGATTGAGCTCTTGGACCCCTCTGACAATTTGCCAGACAGTTTATATGAGAAAAGTAGTGTGATAGTGTCCAGATAGCTAAGAAAAAATAAGGTCCAGAAAACAAGCCTTGCTTTTAGAACATTTACAACATGGAAATACCTGAAGTAGCAGGTTGCGTGATCAAACTCTTATTAAAATTATAGAAAATAATTTAATCTAAGATAGGCGTGTATGGACAACAGTTTTTCTTATTCCTTTGTTAGAATGAGAAAGGCCTGGAATTGGATAAGGATCTCCACTGCAGGATAGTTTACATATATTTATAGCCAATTGAGATACCAATAATATAAAGGTCGTATAGGGTTTAGAAAATTCTGCAGTCTTCACTAAGACTGCAAAATTTTTTGAGTGGCACAATGACTGGTGGACAACTTGTCCAGTCTCATCTATGCTACAGGTCCAAGCAGTGAATGGCCCCAATATAAGAAAGCAGTTTCACATCTATAGGAGTGGCACTGAGGTTTCAGCAGTAATGGGATTTTTCTGTATTTAGGTCAACAGATTCTTGATAGTTCTTGGCAATTGGGAATTGCAATTTCCATGATAAATTGTCAGCATGAGTTCTAGTATGACACTGGCATGATTCAAGCTCTGTGCAAACTTCGTAGGTAGAAGAAGCCTCTGAAAGTAAGTCAAAGTGAAAAATTAATGCATTGATTCAGGCAATTGCTCAGTAATCAGCTGCTGTTTTACAGACAATCTGTTTGCGAAAGGTATGCCCTTACCTGCCTTGAACTTTGTCAGAGGTTAAACCCTGTGTGGGATCATTTTATACCTTTTGCAACTCTATTACAGGAGTGTGGTATTTTGAGGGGGTCTGGGTTTTTGAGTGTGGTAGGGGCCAAAAGATGGCTCCTGTAAATAGCTGCCAGAAGCTTCCACAGCAGTCCAGCCAGGGCCTATCTCTGATGGACGGGCTGTTAGCCACTGCTGGGCCAATTAGGAAGGAAGGTAACGCCTCTGTGATAACATATTTAAGAAGCAAACTCGGTAGTATGCATGCGCACCATGTAGTTATAACAATGTAGTCATGTAGTTTTAGATAGGCAGGGAAACAAGGAGGACAGCATGTAGAAAAACAACAGATATGGACAACAGCACGGTCAGCCAAGAAGCAGAAGGAAAGAGGAGAAGGTCCTTTGATCATCAGAGCTGAAAACATCTCCTCGGCCTGTGGTAAGGGACTGTATCGAACGCAGTGTTTTTCCTGTACCCCGAGGGTTCATGGAGGAGCCGAGATCCACCCTGCTATGGGGCAGAAGGGAGTGCACTCCTACAAGAGAGACTGTGTCTGGTGAGGAATTGACGCAGATAAGGAGGCCTTTGCTAGGAAGGGAGTCGATTAAGTTAAAGGAGGCCTGGCTTTATTCCTACCCTCAGAGAGACCAGCTCAGCTGTGGGAGAGCCATGCGGGTGGCGGCAGAACAGGCGGGCTGCCTGCCAACTTCTGCGAACCCCCTGCGGTGCCAGAGGGGAGAGAGAGAGACAGATGGCTAAGAGAAAAATAATCTAACCTCCCCTTCCAGGTATTTAGCCAAGAAGAGGAAAACATCTGAGGACTGTTTTGTAATTAGGAGGAAAAAAAACCCTGGTTCTCTGTACCTTCTGGGTGAAGGCAGGAGGGCTGCTTGGGGGGAGGAGGGAGAAAAGAGAAAGAGTGTTTAAAAAGATGTTTCTTGCTTGCTCCTTTAACTCTGTAATAAATTCACTTAATCATCTTTCAAGTTATGAGCCTTGTTTTAGTCTGTTTGCAATTAGGGAGTTTCTCCTCTTTCAATATTCTTATCTCAGTTTAGTAATTCATTCCTTTCCCCTGTCCAGTGCAAGGGGGAGAAGCGGCTCTAGTGGGTGCTTTGGCAGCCTGCCAGAGCTAAACCACGACAAGGAGTTTAGTGATGTATTAGAGTGTGGCCCATTTCCCTCTCTATCAGGAGGAAATCTTGGATTTCTTTACTTATGCCCACAAAATATAATTAAAATGATGATATCTTCCCAGGGAATATAACAATTTGCTAACTATTCACCTTCAAGCACGGAAATTGTTGATCTTATCAAAGGACATGTTGGAACTTACTGAGTAGGTAGCCCAGAGAATTTTTTAGTTCATTCTTACAGGGACTAGAAGATAATAGTGTCTTTACTTCCTCTAAAGGAAGGAAAAGGCTTGCACATCTGGAAAGAACCTGCTGCATTCATCACCATGTGATCTGTGCCACAGGGATTACCTTCTCTGTTCAATACACAGGAATTAGGTATTTCTTATTTATACAGTTAAGAAAGAGCAGTGTTGAAAATAATAAAGGTCTGCAATACATCTAAGACAACTGTGGGGAAAAAATCCTGGCCCATCCCCAACCCAAAAAGCTGCTGTACCGATACTACAGTAAAATATGTGAGGTTATAAACTGTAGTCACCAATTTTCCCAATAAAACTGAATTACATAAAGTGAGTTGAAATAGACTGGAGATATGCAGTAGAGAATTGTCTTGCTTTTGGGAAATCGGTTTACAGCTTGCAGAGCTGAGATACCGACCTTTAATTCACCAGTGCTGGGCCTGGCCAGAGGCAAGATCATGAGAGAAGTATGCACTCCAGCACTTCTCTGCTCTACCTGAGCAATGGCAGCGTTCAGAGTAAAGCCTTGCAGACAATCTTGATAATATCAGAGAATTAGAGACAGAAGAAATTAATTTCCTAATTTATGACAGGTATTTAACATCTGAAGATTGGGGTAGTTAATCTACACATCTTTAACATACCTCTTTTAACATTTTGAGCAAGTGAAGACTACATATTCCCTTTTCGAAGCAATTGATAGACTTCTAGACATTTCTTTTTGTTTCATCCATTACTTGGCAGAGTCAATGATTATTCTTGTGATTAATCTGCTATATTTCTGTTCAAGAGGACAATTAATTAAATAAAGAAAATAAAAGAGGAGGAAAATCATCTCTTTATTCAGTTATGACTCCTTACATATAGCTGCTGATAACAGATCCAACTATTCTAGCCTAAAGATAGCTTTCTATATGATAGCTCTAAGAAAATAAAATGTTTTCCTTGATCGTAAATCATATGTTCCTTTGATTCCAAGTCTTTTCAAAGAGACAAAACAAAAAGAGATCTGTAAGCAAAGGAATTTCAAAATGAAAAGTCAATGTGCTTTTATTAAAAAAAATGCTCAAAAACAAATAAATATTTATCTTATTGTTGCTGTTCTTTTTTCTGGAACTTAATCTTCCATATTTTTATAAAAACAAAATGAATTATATAAACTTTTTAATTTTCCTCATTGTATATCAGTTCTGTTCATCTTGGTCAGGACATACCCTGAACAGTGAGATACTGAAATTTGACACAAACTGTTAAAAAGTTTTCATTTACCTTCTGTGATGCAGATAAAATTCTGGGCCTTCTCACCTTTCCATCTAATCATATATTAGAGATGAGATTTTATTTTAATGTAGAGCATTTGTTCTCTTATAAACCATTCTGTGAAGTTTCAGCTCAGATTCCATATTAAAAACTATGTCTCTTTTCTTTTGTTCTGCTTATCGCTAGGAAACACCAGGCTTATGCCGTGTTGGGTGCCTTGAAAATAATTTCTGAGGCCAAAGAAGTACCCATATGTCCCCTTTTGCTGCTTTTGTATCTGAAGAGGTTACTAAATACAGATCTCCATAATCTAGGTAGCATGTCATCAAAACCAAGCTTAAAGGTCAGCAGTATTTCAAATGGGCCAATTTCTTTGGGCACCACAGTCACAGGACTACGCTTTTAGCATTTTTAAGAATTCGGACTTTTAGAACACTCCTAAATGAGTCTTTATATAATTTAATGACCCCACAGTTGCTGTTCAATGAAACAAGAATAATTGTATAAAAGAATTTATGTTTAATTAAGTCTACATACTCTTAAAATAAATCCCATGCAACTGATTGCAAACACTTGGTGACTTTTTGACAAACCAGAAATCCTGTTTTAGAATAATGAGGGAATGCACTGCACAAGCTACTGATAATGAGATGTCTAAAACCATTACATTCACTTGGAAACATACATGAAACACGATCCTAGTTAAAACGGTAACCATTGCCTTTTTCAATTAGAATTTTCTTCTTAGTGTGGTTATGCTGGTCAATACATTAAAAAATAGAGATAACCAACCCATGCTGGAATTTAGCTGGGAACACAGATAAATTTACTAGAAGAATTCAAACTCTGGGAGGAAGAGTGCACAGCTCCAAATGAGAATAAATAAATTTGGATTTGCTACTGTAGCCAGATTACTTCTGCTGCTCAAGTTTATTTGTTTCTTGCTAGTTAAGACAAGCCCATGTTATGTTTTTGATGGCAGGAAAGACAAACATAAATGTGCCTCTGTACTAAAATAAATGTCATGATTAAACAGAAAGGCTAAGCAGATACTTGTGTTTATGTAGAAGCCTGAATGTACACTTTCTTATTTTCATCTTTATCTCAGGAACAAAAGAATGTGGCTCTAAGATTACAAATGCTCTGTAGTCTGTGATGCATTGAGGCTTAATCAGTACTTACCCTCTACAATTTAGTCTGGAAAAAATCAGGATTGTTAAAAATGTTTTCACCATAGTTAAGTCTCACCATTTCAGATGAATTAGACTGGGATTAGACTCAGATTGTCCAGAAAGCAATAACTTTGAAATGCACCAAAAATTTCAGTTACAATTCAATCCTAAGCAAACCATTCTCTTGCATTTGCTTTTTTTGCTCTGTTTTTCAACTCTCCCCAAAATATAGAGGCCAGATATTTTGAAACCTTGTCCCTTGTTTTTTTTGACAACTCATAAATCTGTGGAACTGAAGTGAACTAGAACCGTATTGGTAACAAAAAGCCCTAAACTTTCTGTCTTCTAAGAAAATAAGTGAGCAACTCCATCAACATGCAGTTAATCTTGCACTGGTTAAACAATGGAGGATGTGATCATTTCACTAAATTTCATGAGATAACGTAACTGGGAAACTTACTGCATTAACAAAGAAGTACATTTGATATTTTCTATTTGTCAGAGAAGACTTCTAAATTACCTGACAAATTGTGTGGATGTTTTTTTTAGATGACGTTTCACTTCAATCAAACAAAAAATTATGGGAATCATGGGATGTCAAGAAAAGTAAGAACTCACCAAATAAAATTTCAGAACAATGGTTCTTATTAATATTCTTATGTGTATTGGATATCAAAGCCTAATAATATTAGCTGGGATGAAAAAAATCTTCATGACATTATAAATTTTTGTGGGCTTTAGATGACTTGTACATTTCTTTTTTCCCTTATACTTTAACTAATTTCTTTTTTAAAGATAAATGAATTTTAGGTAATTGCATTTCTCATATTTCTACCACAAATACTATGTTCACCATTTTATAAACCAAGTGCTTCACATTTAAAGAAAAAAATACAAGGAAAATTTAGATTAAAATGAAAGTTTATGCTATGTTAGAAAGATCACAGGTCTTCATTTTCTAAATGTGGACCACAAGAGAACAGTGAAGATGGGAACTTCCTGAAAAGTGAGTGTTATTGGAAGACGCGGTTCTCAGATGTAGACATTTAATATTTATTGTAATATGGAAGAAGAATACCATCTAGCTGCTAGGCTATGCCAGTCAGTTTTTGAGAGGCTTATCTTTAATGAGATGTCAAACCACTAAGATGACACAGTTAAACTTCTGTACTGCTCATGAGCCTCACCTGAAGATTTCTATAAAAATCTATGGGATTGCTGGGTTCTTGTTTTTTTCGTTTTGTATTAGGATTTTTTTGAGGTGCTATGAAATTTTTCAATAGCTATATATATCTGTTTAACGTACAGACTAACAGTAATGTGGGATGGAATTAATCCTTACACATTATAAAAAAACTCACATATTTCACAGTCTCTACCAACTCTTCACTCCTCAGATCCTCCAAAAATTTCTCAGGCATATGGACTCTCAGCAGCTTCCTTCCTAATTCTTATTTGATTTATTGAACAGATTGGCTTTAAAATTTCTCCTCTCTGAAGAACCTTCTGAGCATTTCATCAGTACTGGAAATTCTTTTCTGGATCCTTGGGTATCAACATATCGACACCAGAAAAAAATGTGGAGTTCAAACAGTGGTGTCATGATTAATAGCTACAATGGTATATTTTGCCTATGTATCCAAGGATTATATCCTTCCTCTTAGATATGGAACCTCAATAGGACCTTATTTTCAGTTATTCATCTCTCATACTCCTAAATAATATTTTTTGTTCTTCCATTCAAGGATACAGTGTCCTATCTGATACATGCAAGCTATATTTTTTCATTCTTTGCATTCATGTTTTACACTTTGTTGTTTCACATTAAATTTATATTATTATTTTTAATACTTATCATATATTCATAGACATTTTAGCTGTCTTAAATGTTCCATCAAGCCACATAATCTTTAATCTTATTTATATCTACTTTGAATTTATTTTATAACTATTTTATAAAATTTTGGTCATAAATCTATGTGAAATCCTGTTAGATATTCCACAACAAGTGACTGCTTCTCCATGTTTAATAAACACATTTAATATTTCCATCCATTTTGCATTATATTATTCCTATTAGAATACTATTTAGTTCTAAGTCAGAGACTAACAAATCTGTATTAGGTTTATATATTACGTTTATTTTTGCCAGCCCTGTTTAAACTGTTAAGCTTTACAAGGACTTATTGACCAAAAATTATTTGGATTTGCATTATCATGTACTGCATGCCTCCCACATAATTTTTTCCACTGTTTTGTCTGTTATCAGTGTCAGGCCAACAGGATTCTACACAAGAGGTACGAGGGAAAGGTGTCATCCTATGTTTTCACAACTGAAAGACAATAAGTCTGACTTTCCATGGCCAATATATTCTGAGATCTTGCATTTACTGATTACATGACATGGGCAAAAAAGACTGGTGAAAAGCTTGGAACTAATTTGAATTTTCTCTATTATAAACCAGTTTATCATTAGTGACACTGACATCAATTGAAATTAAAATAAGCACAAATTTAATAAATAATTCAACATACCCAAAACTATGCTTTCTTTGAAAAACAAGGGCCTATTTTTGTAACTTAATACTGAATAAATGAAATACAAATCAGCAGCAGAAACCAGTGAACTGGGTTTGCAATAAAGTGTAAATGTGCATTACCAAGGCACTGAATCTCTATTTAATACTAAAGAATGAAATAGACTCACTGTCATGCCTTGGTTCAATGCTCCTGTGTTTAATTTTTCTTCTTATTTAGAAATTTATTTCCTTGTTTTCATGGTAGTTGATATACAAACCCAGGGCCCAAGTGTATTTGCTTGTACACTGTCCTCTGACTCCTTACTCTTATCGTTCCTCCCAGGGGTACCAGAACAGGTTGGGCAATTCAGTGACAAGATGAGTCAGACTCATACCATTTACACAGATGGATGTTGAAAATGGAAAGTTATGGGTCTGCCCTTACTAAGGGTAAGTATACCTGTACTAGGGAGCCATGTTATGTTAAATCCCAGGCATAGTTCTCCCTAACCAACTCTCCCCAATACAATCTTCTATAGTGATTACTGAAAAGTATGTGATATTTTTCCTCATGATTCCTAGGCCTTAAAGTATTTTTTTTCTTCTTACCAACTTTTAAAATTTTTGCATGGAGAGAAAGTGCATATAGCTTATGGCATGAATATCTAGAATAATTCCTACCCAGAAGAGTAGAGACTACAGTACACACAGAGAGATGTATCATGTAATACATCAATGCACAAGAGCCCAAGAAGCCAGAATAATGGCAGCTTCTCTTTGCATTTAAAAAATTTTAGCAATCCTATCACTTACTAAATGTTTCTGGAAGTCTTTTCATATTTATTAAATACTTTGATATCTGGTCTCCTGATAGCCAAATGGATGACGTGGAGGATGCAAAGGATTTGTGCAGCTGCTTATAGCTGAGAAAGGAAAAATTTCTAAATAAGAATGGTGTCAGCAAAGCAATCTTTTTCAAGTAGAAACAATATTTTCCAAGTTGATAGAATAGTGGAATGTGCCACTGGCAAATCAGGGCATAGTAGTCTATTTTGGAAGGGTGAAACCCCTTGTAAGTTTATGTCATGTTAGACTGCATTTTTATTTTGGCTTCCTAGAACTTGCAAAAGTATGTCGTGTTTCCCAAAAGACCAAAAAATCTATAAAGGGAGAAGTGCACAGACCATTACTTGCTCCTGTCCAGTCCCAATGGAGAGTGAGATAACCAAGGAAAACAGGGAGAAAAAGGCAGGGAAAAAATTAGTGTTCAAGGTCCAGTTGGATGAGGCTTTGAACAACCTGGTCTAGTGAAAAATGTCCCTGCCTATGGCAAGGGATATGGAACTAGAAGATCATTTAAAGTTCTTTTCCTTCACATATGATTCTGATCCTCTCCTCTCCTCTCCTCTCCACTCCTCTCCATTCCTCGATTTGAACACTCACCCCTCAATAATCATGTTCAGACAGGGTTAAATTTTCAAAGGTGCAGTTTTCACTCTGGTGTCTCCCAATCCAAATTCCTGTTAAACCCAGAAATATCCTTGGTCGCCCAGGTGCTCAACGAGCACAGCTNTTCTATTCCATTCCTCTCCTCTCCTCTCCTCTCCTCTCCTCTCCATGATAACCTTCCACCCTGGCAACTTTTAAACATTGATATATTACTATGCTACATGTACGTGAATCAGAGAGACTGAGGCATGACTTAGCAAATAAGACAATCCCAACTCAGTTGTGTAAGAGTTCCATGATCTTAGTGATGGGCAAGATTTTTTAGTTCTGAATGTAGAAGTTTGGCATGATGGCACTGGTGACACTGCCACCCTTTACTGGGGTACAGTTTATTGCTCCTTGACTTTTAAAAGACTGAAAGAAAACTAATAATGTGGACAATTTAGAGCTGCAGTTTGTTAGCTCTTCAAGGCTGCAAGAGCTCACTGAGAGACAGTCTCTGCAAAGCGCAGGCACTTTATGGGGAAAAACAACAGTAAAATGACTGCCTGAATTAGCGAAAGGGACGTCTGGAGGTCTTTCATCTCATTCTTGTTCAATTAATAGCTAGACATGATCTAGACATTAATGAGGGATGCAACTGGAGCTGCAAAGAAGTAACATAATCAGCCCCTGAATTTAATCATTCACAAAATTACATGGAAGTGCTGTGCTCTCATTTTAAATGTCTAATCAGAGGAGGGGTTTTTCTAACTGAAGTTTTTAATAGAGTCTAAGTTTTACCATATGGAAATACATCATAGATATTTCCCTCCTTGCCTCTCACATATTCATAGAATCATAAAATCATAGAATATTCTCACTTGGAAAGGACCCATGAGGATCATTAAAGTTCTGGCCCTGTGCAGGACACCCCAAAAGTCACACCATGTGCCTGAGAGCATTGTGCAAATGTTTCTTGAACTCTGTCAGGCTTGGTGCTGTGACCACTTCCCTGGGGAGCCTGTTCCAGTGCCCAACCAGCCTCTGGGTGAAGAAGCCTTTTCTAATATCCAAACTTAACCTCCCCTGACACAACTTCAGGCCATTCCCTTGGGTCTTGTCGCTGGTCACCAGAGAGCAAAGATCAGTGTCTGCCCCTCCTCTTCCCCTCATGAGGAAGTTGTAACTGCAATGACATCTCCCCTCAGTCTCCTCTTCTCCAGGCTGAACAAGACAAGGGACCTCAGCCGCTCCTGAGGTCTTCCAGGTGTCCATTAGGTTTAACAGTCTCTCTGTGCTATAACACAATTTCTTAAAAGCTGTTGCTTCCCTTTATGATAGATTTCTGTGGACTTTTTAAAGTTCTATATGATGGAATTGCTGAAGATGAAGGGCACCTTTAAAAAAGATGACACCTTAGACTGTGCACCAAAATTTAATCTGTTGACATTTTGCTAATGGCTGTTTTCAATTGAATTTCTGATTTATTTGGTAATTGTTACTTAGTTTATCAATGTCAATTGATAAATATCTACTTATAATTGTGTGATCAACATGTTTGCCTGAAAATATTTCAGTGACTCTTATCCTCATTTTACCTCTGTAATGCACAGTTTACCACACTATCAGAATAAAATAATGAGGTAGTTTCTATTAAAAGTAAGCATGAATACCAAATCTTTATTTTCTGAAATGGACAAACAAACACCACCAATCCTTCAACCTTGTCATGTATTACAGCCCCCAATTTCTTCTGTGGCAGTAATTACTTTTATGTGTGCAAATAAATTGCATTTCATGTAATTCACATCTTTGGGGATCTCAAAATTCACTTTATGAAATTATTGTCACAATAATTGAATATCTTTGACACTAGAAACATGAGCTCATGACAGAGATCTGTATAGTGGTGTATGAGATAGGCAGTATCTCTTTAAGCCAGGCTCATCCAGAGAGGCAGGCTGATGGGCTTATAACAACCTCAATGCAGAAAACCTTTAGATTTGAGAACATGAATGGATGGCAACCAGCTTTACTTTCTAACCAACAAAATCAAAAGAGCCAAAGGAAAAATTAGTCAGAAAACTCTAATATAAAAATAACTAAATATTGGAAAATGTCTACAAGAGAAAAATAATTTAACAAGAAGATCTTTATCTTAAAAAACACTCCCTTTCTGCTCAAATGTGTTCTTACTGTGTTAATTCTGTTAATTATTCCATTGCTCTTGCTAAAAAATAATTTTTCTACAAAGATTTAAAGATTTAACAGATTGTCAGCTATAAAAACCAAGGTGAGGAAGCAAAACTGAAGTCTTCTACTCTGGATATATTTGTTTCTTGAAAAGTTGTATTTCTGCCTCTATGTGTTCCTCATGCATTCCCTGTTAAATAAGTTGATTAAAAATGAATGACAATCATTCTATAAATATATGATAGTTGTATTAATAGCAGAATGTCTTATCTCATTAAAATATTTATTATGTCAGGACTTTAAGGAGAAAAATGATACCAGATTGTCATTTTTAAGCTTGTATCAGAGCATTTATCCCTAACTGGAAGAGAATGACTTGCTTTTACCATACTAAACAGGTAGGGAAATAAAACTGAAACATTGAAAGTAAAAGCTGAGTGGGAACTTTTCAAACTGATTGTTTTCTTGGAGTAGCGCTATTTTCTGATTTTGATTTTGAAAAACTTTTTTACAGTTTTAAATTTAAACAGAACTTTAGCATTAAGTTATACTAGTAATTAAAATGGAGATTTTAACCAAAGTATTCAGAAACCAACAGAAAAACATAAAAACCTGCCTGAACGACGTATTTTGATTGACCTGAATATTTATGGCTATCATGAGGAGGGAGATGTTAATGAATTTAAACAGGAAAGAAATACTTTTTTCGAATTTCATAAGATGTTCCAGCCTCCATTCTAAGAAGGTTATTTGGGATTATATGGAATTTTATTATTATTGTTGCAAGTTTACTAAACTTTGAACTAGTCAATTACACTTTTAGAACTTCATGGTAAATCCTGGTCCCAGTGGATGCAAGGAATGGAAAACCTTTATCAATTTGCTTCATTTCAAAACAACAGGAATGAGAATGAGGAATAGAGGAATGAGTCCTGCTACCACAATTCTTCCAAATCATTAAGGTCCAAAGAGCACAAAGGGAGACAGAGCTAAACAGATGCAACCTCTCTCATATTTTAGGCACCTGCTCCAACAGTTGATTAAGCTTAGTTTGCACAAATTACATATGTTGACTGGGGTGTACAATGAGACAGGAAGCCTCTATTCTGCCAGATTGATTCCAGTTAATTCCTCTCTGCAACGTGTTTGCTCAGAGAGAATAAAATTCAAATCAGTTTGAATTTACTTACTACACTGGCAACTTTTCTATCAGCTCCCAGTATACTGAGGAGCCAGATGGTCTGAAATGAGCCTAATAATGCACAGAGTTAATGGTGGGATGGGTTCCTGGTGATTTGTGATTTAGGAGTGATGATCAGCACAGCGTGGGTTGAGGCACTCGGCTTGAGGATAGGACAGATAGGAAAAAAAATATGCCATTAGCAGGCACTACTTCAGTCTTCAGGCTGCTGAAACCAAGACCAGCAGCAGCAGCAGAAGGCATGTAGACAGGGCTCCCACTAACACCACCTCAGACACAGCTGGCTGGATCATGAGCTTGGAAGAAAGAGTGTGGAATGGTAACTACGGGTGCTGCAGTGTTTCCTGCTGCTCTGACCTGCTGCCTTCCCTCCAGGACTGTCCAGCCCCCTGGCTGAGCCCAGAGTGCTGGCTAGACAGAGCCAAGAAGTGGTTCAGGTGGTCTCACAGGAAAATGGCCTATGAAATAAGAGGCTTGTAAAGGACACCTCTGCCCCACTTGCTTTTGTGCTGCATTTTGGAAGGTTCACAAGAGTTGGGATGAGATTTTGCCTCCCCATTGCCTGATTGTGCCAATGTAAAGGACAAAAATCAGCAGATAACAGAATGCATGTCCTGTATTTCTGAATACTGTGATCATTCAGTGCTGTATCTTGGAATTCTTTATATGCTAATGTCATTTTTTTGCTTATGTCCAAAAATATGATTTTATAGAAATAAAATACTAATAGCCATGCATTGGGGAATAAAATGTGCAGAATAGTTCACCTAAAAAATCACAGAATAGTTGATATGATTTCCTCTATAAAATTCCTGTTTTAAATCCTATCTGTGATAGAAAGGAATATTCATTTTGCCACGAAGGGATCTTCCAGATTGTGTAACAGTTGTAGAAGGTGCTGAAATGTAAACTTGACTAGAGTACATATTTTTACTATTGACTTCAAAAATTAGTCGAACATATGAAGAAAAAACCTAAAAACTTGATTTTTTAATGTACAGCATGATAGACTTCTGTGAACAATGTTGAAGAAAAGTACTATTTTTATTAACTGTATCTCTCTTGGGGGGAGGGAATTTAAAAAGCTACATGTGTGAATTTTGCCATTATATTTAATAAAAATCACTTAAGATACTTTTAACACTGTGTGCTACAACCCTTCTTTTACAGTCCTAGCACTCGAATTTAATTACTCTATCGCGCAGCAGGGATTGGCTAATCTTTCACAGTATTTCAGAGTTTCTTGATGCCAATAAGTTGCTTTCTTCAGGTTGTGTACCTACTCTAATGATGTTTGTAGAGATATATCATTGAATGACTGAAATCCGCACACTGGATGCATCAACCGTTGTGAATTTTTGTCCATCCTTCATGTTTGTTAAGTCTTAAGCCCATTCAGACAGCCCAAAATATCCTTCTGTGAATAATCCATTTTTCATCCCTTTCTGTCTCAAAGATATATGTGTCAGGTGGCGAGAAGTCAGGTGGAGAATTCTCTGGATACATCTTCCTGCTGAATGCAACTTGATTGGTGGTTTATTCTTTGCCTTTGAAGATTCTAGGGCTTACAGGGGGCAAGTAGAGTAGGAAATGGAAGATATTTTCCTGCTGTGCACTTATTCCCTGTGAGAAAAGTGTAACAGTAGCTATTGGCCAGTCTGATTTTCACATGAGTAAAGAAAATCAAGAGATATTATTCCTTTTGTCTTGAGCATGACCTGTATTTTACATTCACATGACTCTTAGGGATGTCAGGGCTCTGATGTTAAGTCCTGATCTACTACTTCCTGAGCAGCACCCAAAACTTAGGTTATGAGACTTTTACCTCTGAACAAAAGATGATTTGAGGCACGCTTTTAGAGTTCCAGAACTGGCTGAACTGTTGGCTAGAAAGAGCTACAGCATTCTATACACTATTTTTACTCTGAGTTAGCTCTGACTGTGCACTCTACAAATTAGCCAGTCATATTCTAGTAATGTTTTCCAAGAAGCCATTTGGTAGTTCCATTTTTGGGAACTTTTATTCTAGTTTTCAGAAACTAACCAATTGTTACCTATTCTGAGAAATATTCACTCTCCCATGTGCCAACTTCCTAAAATAAAGGTTTCTCATTCTAGCCATATCCTTTGGGCAAATTTTTTTTTTGATTTTTGTATTTTGAAAACTTTTCAATAACATTAATCATAGCTCATTTGATCTCAAAAAAGATACAGCTCTTCAAGTATATATGATGAAGAATAAAAACATTATGTGATTTTCTTTATTGTAGCACCAGGAATACCATCCAAAACATAAATTACTTCTTTTTAGCAGAGGAAAATAATGGAATACATGTGGTAGAAATTTAGGTAGAATAGAATAGTTTGGAGGACTGAGAAAAATTTGATCCAGTGAAGGACCAACTGCAAGGCTAGGGCCATCTTCAAGGTGTGGAAAAGTATCCACTAATTTTCCATTGTTGCATGTTTGTTTTTGCCTCTCATACTTTCACTGTGTCCAAAAATTTTCTCTGAAATTTTCTGCAGCCCAATAAGTAATACAAAACAGTAGGAAGATCCCTTCTTAGACTTCTCTTAAAAGTTAAAATCAGAGTTGTTGCTGTCTCTCCTTGTACATTATAGGCATTCCATCTTGGTGGCCCTTTTTTAGACTTACTCTAGTACTAGGAAGGCCCAAAACTGGACACAAGGCTCCAGATGAAGTTGTACAAGTACTTAACAAACAGACTAATAACTTCCCTTGAGCTGTTGTCTACACTTTCTTTAATAAATCCATTATGAAGTTAGCTTTCTTCATTGCAAGGCTATCCTTCCGACTCATCCTTAACTTGCTGTTCATCAGTATCTTAGATGCTTTTCTACAAAATTGTTTTCCATTTGGCAAGTGCCCATTCTGCTCTGCTACAGGGAATTTTTCTGTCCCAGGTGCCCTTGTTACATTTTCCTTTGTTGAACTTCATAAAGTCGCTGTCAGACCAATTATATATCCTATCAAGACTTTTCTGAATGACAGATTTCCCTTATGGCATATAAAACTCTATCTTTGTGTTGGTACTGCTTTCCAAGGATGCATTTCAACTTGTCTGCATGTACTTTTGTAGTTTTGTGTGTGTGTAGGAAGGATTTTCAGCACCCAAAAATATGATTAATTTAGTGATTCAATGACTCATTTAATAACTGTTCTATAGCCACCATTTCATTTTTTTGGGAGAGTCACTTGGAATGCTTGACCTCATCTGCATGTTGTATCCCCGCCTCGAAAGTGCTCTGATTTGCAAATGAAGTTCTCTCTGACTGCTTGCTGCAAGAACTCAAATTGGCTTGCCTTCTGTAGAGAAAAAAAAAACAAACCAGAAGACAGGACCCCTGCAGAGACATCAAAGGCGAGGAATACAACTTCTAGAAAACCACAAGACTGACAGCAGATGAACCCAGGTAACCCTGTTACTTACAGTAAATTATCTCGCTACATCTATGACCTGAGTAATTAGACCTAAAGATTTTTGCTACATATCAGGTCTCATGTTGAAAGTTCAGACTTTTTCTTTTTCTTTTTTTTTTTTTTTTTTTTTTTGTTTTTTTGTGCTTTTTAATTGGATGTTATTTTATTAAGTTCTCTGATTGCTGGAATAATCTTTGCTGCATAAATGACCTCTTAGAAACACTGATATTACTCTGTTTTGGTCTGATCTCCCTGAAATTTGATATCTGGCTGTCAATGCTGTAGTTGTAGGAGAGACGGGGGCTTGTTTCTGCTCCCTAACTATTGTTTGCTTCGTGTAACCAGCTAGAGTATGATAGAGGAAATATTCCCTGTACTGCTTCAGTTATTTGCATTCAGGAACACAGAAAGGTCAGAGGAGAGCATATCTGAAACTGTGTTTCTGTGATTAGAACTCCTGTGTCTGAATCACTGTTACTAGGAGAGTAAAACAGTTACAAATTAAATTTCAACAGGTCCAACAGTGTGAAAACACAGCATCTGTTAATATTTTATATTTTTATTAGTGCATTCTGAAAATGCAATGCTAAAACTTATTGTGAGAGACACCTCAGGATTCTTACTGACATCTGAAACTGACATTCTGGACCCCAGATTACATGGTTCACCAGAAAACACATGCTTTAAATTAGGAGTTCATGTCATTGAGTAAACTTTGTTAGGGATGACCACTGAGGAAATGCCACTGCTCCAAGCATGAACTGCTCTGGGTTAGTCAGGTAATTCAGAGAGATTATCACTAGGCCGATTTTAAAATAAGAGAAGACATCTATTTTATTCTGTCTATGCATTGGAAGGCAATCCAGTAAAACACTGCCAAAAGGCACTGCGGCTTTTTTGCCACAATTTCACACTACAGGTGGATGTTTCCTTGTAAAAGAGGAGAACTGAAGGCAGCCATGTCTTCTGCTTTCTCAATTTGGTCTTACATAAAATGCAAGTAGAATATAAAGGGGAAGTATAGTGGGTTTCAACTGCCTTCCTTTTTCATTTTACATTTATTTTATCTGTAAACTAGTAGCTACTTTTTTGGTCCAAATATTTGATTAAGTTGTTGATCTAAAACTCTCGTATTTCTTCAGAATCAGGGTCTGTTTTCAATTTAAAAAACTAAACACAAAAATAATGAGATTTCTGGAAAGCTAGCAATTGTGTCAGGGTGAACTGAAGACTTAATGAAAACAGGAAAAAAATGGAAGAATTTGTAAAGGAAATTAGTCCCACAGTTGCTTTAGTACTTTTCTACCTTTTGCTCCACTGCATGTGGTCCATTTTTTGTGATGAGCCTGCAGAAAGGGCACGGGTGGCTGGAAATGGTGTTGCAGTTGCAATGTGGCAATGTAATCAGAACTTCTCACACTAACACAGGGCCGTGCCAAATGCCTCTCCAGTAAGATTTAATGGCTGTATATCTAAAAGACTGACCACACTGAGGAGCAGAACAAACATATCATTGGGCTGTTTTATGAAGTGGAGGGATATATTCTCTCAGTGAATTCCTGAACCATGAAATGCCATTTAGTAGTCTCTCATGCCCAGTGTTTTCTTTACTTGCTTCAACAGTACTCTCCTACTTCTAAGCTTCCTTTTGATATCATCTACTGTTATAATAAGCTCAGCTAGAATTAGAATTCCTGGCCTTCAATGACAATCCCCACTCTCTTTATGAGGATGAACACAGTCTTAATCTTGTTTTCATTAGACATTGTTCTTCCTCTGATTTTTCAGCATTTGATTTTTCTGTGATTCACAATTCCCCACTGTAAAGGAGTTAAGAGTGGAAATCAGGGCATGAGAAAAAAAAAGAAAATTAACCTATAAGTCATAAAGGGTAAAATGAAAGGGTTGTGTTCTTGTATTATAAAGAATAATTATACTATCAGGATGAAGAGAAGAATTTATATTAAATTCTTGCACAATGTCATTGTCATTCGTGTGAAATTACCAGAACTGGAATCATGTTTATGATGAGTCAGTTACACAGCTTGTTTTACCTAAGCTGTTCCCATTTGAAATTCTGTGACTGGTTTAGTTCTACAAAATGCAAAGTTAGGAACAAGTGAAATAAATCATAACAATGAAAGGAAAGAGAAACTGAAAAACAGTAACTCTGATGAGGATTCTAGGTTCATAAAAGACAAGCCACTTAAGCTTCAGATGAAAAAGAAAAATGTGATTCTTTTCTACACAAATAGGAAAGTTTTGATCAAAATTATGCATGACTTGTGTTTATTGTGCTGATGAGATTAATTCTGCAATGGTGCATTCAGCATGGATGTCCAC
Organism: Climacteris rufus; assembly: GCA_013398175.1. NCBI lineage: Eukaryota > Metazoa > Chordata > Aves > Passeriformes > Climacteridae > Climacteris > Climacteris rufus. Next base: position 129,011 of record VZRZ01005785.1, read on the forward strand.
ATTTTTAAAGGACATTGAAAATAAGAAGAGAAGAAATAGCTTAAAAATCTGTTACACAAAATATTAATGAGTTTTATTTAGATTGTCAAAGAGAAGACTAATGAGACACAATTACAGCTTATTTCTTTCTTCACAGGGAGAAATTATAAAGTCCTTAAAAGCAGTTCATTCTGGCAGGGAACCAATAGTTAGAGTTTGAAGCCAAATGAATTTAAATAGAAACAAAAGCTTACTGTTCAAAAGCAGGATTCTCCATCTTCATGGATAGCTGTCAGTGAAGCAAAACTTCTCTGCAATATGTCCTTTCTATTTTATTAGCCATTTCAACCTCCTTTCACAAGTAGCCCTAGCGTAACATTGACATACTTTTTTCTTTTAATGTATGTGTGCATTTTTGAAGGAGGAGTTCTAAGCCTTAAGATTTATGAGGCCCAGAATGCAGCAACTGGATGGTTACTGCATGAAAATATGTAATCTTAAAACATTTTGGAAAACACTGGAGAGTGAAAGATTGCATGAGTTTATTGATCTCTTCCATTTCTATTTTCCAAAAGAGCTTGGAACAGGTTTTTAAATCATGTTTAGAAGATGGCTTTGGAGACCTCAATCATGACTTTTCCAATGATGGACTTTTCCATTACAAATTTATTAGTCATTGACTGTCAGGAACTGGGAGTTAAAGGATTCATAGGACAATAGGCATGCTCTTGCACAAAACTATAGACTTCTCCAGTTTCACCCAATAGGAATTAAACCAAGATAACTAAGCCAAGAAGATGGTCCTGTTCATTCTATTCAACATCCAAGAGACTTTCTCACACTGCTGGCTCCCTCACTGTTGATGTGAAGTGGTCCCACTACTCTGACATCATCTCTCTGGCCCAGAATTTCTAGCTGACTGTAGCTGAAACAGTCACATTAACAAGGACTTTAAGGAATTCCTTAATTATGTTCACTTCGTCAGACAAAAGTATATCCAGAACGGCTGTATTCAGTTCAGCAGAGACAACATCCCACAGTTACTTCTGCAGCCATAGAACGAAGTCCACAGTTTCTGCATGCTCTACAGTGCCTTTGTTAGTCAAGAGGGTTTCTGGGCAGCAGGTTGCATGGCTCCCATAAAAATGAGCAAGATTAGAAACAAAATTTATGTGTGAACCCCTAAATGGAAGGTAGTGTCTATGTCAGTGATGCACCACAGTCATCTGCATGCAACCAATAGACACAGTAGGTATGAACTGTGGCACAAACCCCTGTTTTTTTAGAGTTAAAGATTAATAATAAATCAAATTTTCTTTGTGTTCCTGCATGATCTGGATGACAGATTCCAGTAGTCTCTTTCTGCCATCAGGTATATAATTTAGAAATGTACAAAGGGTTTCAAAAGATAAGTGATGTTCATTCCCTCTTCACATTCCATTGTACCAGTTCTATGACGATCCTATTGTTCTTGATGAGGACAAGACAGCAACAAATGCTGGAAAGAGTAAGCTCTGGAAAGAGCTGAAATTTAACATTTGATACTCCCTGAGTTTTCTCAGAGACAGCTTCCCTGATAGCAGTGTGAAATTGAACCACCCTCAGGGCTAGGCCTTCCATGTCAAGAAAATCATAGAATAATAGAATGGTTTGGGTTGTAAGGGTCTTTAAAGATCATCTGGTTCCAACCCTCTGACGTGGTCAGGGAACATTCCATTATAACAGGTTTCTCAAAGCCCCATCCAACATGGCCTTGAACACTTCCAGGGATGGGACATTCACAAGTTCTCTGGGCAACCTGTTCCAGTGCTTCACCATCCCCACACTCCCAATTTTTAATCTAAATCTACCTTCTTTCAGTTTAAAGCCATTGCTCCTTGTTGAATCGCTACCAGCCCTTGCAAAAAGTCCTGTAAAAATGTCCCTCTTCCAGCTTTCTTGTAGCCCCATTTAGGTACTGGAAGGTGCTATAAGGTGTCACTGGAGCCTCCTCTTCTCCGGGCTGAACAATCCCAATTCTCTCAGCCTGTCTTCACAGGAAAGGTTCTCCAGCCCTCTTATCATCTTTGTGGCTCTCCGCTGCACTCCAACAGGCTTAAATGTACAAGCTCATAAGTTTAGTACTACCACAGCGATCCTTCATTTGGTAACTGAGGTGTCCTAGTCATACCCCCATGACACAAGCTCTACTGGATAAAGCAATATCTTCTGTTGATGAAAAAGATGAAATAAAATTAACTGGGAAAAAAAGATAAGATTTTAAGAACCCAAGATTATATCTCTTCGGGATTTGTCTGCTTTAGGTTTTATTTAGTTAATAAACTGTAATGAACTGATATCCTTAACTCATCAATAGAGCAATATTCTGCACAGTAAAGTGCCTGTAAACACAGGCCTGAGGTAACTGAACCCAGTTCTTCTATTGTTGTTCTCTGTTATAAGCAAAATTAAAATGAAAAACCATATTCCCCAAATATTTACTTTTAATTTCTGCTGTGAAACTGAAATGAAATATAAAGAGGGCTTGGGTGATTCTCTGCTATTTTGTGCTATTTTGATTTTTTCTTAGTCTTGTGGGTGAATAAGTAATTTCCTTCATTATTAATTTTTAATTCTAAAGTACTGTGCCTAAACAACCTATCTTCAAAAGGAAAATGTGTTTTAATACTTATTTCATAAAATACATATTAGTTTTATAGAAGACTTTTATTCTGTAGATGCTATTCTGTAGTACCAGACTTATGGTTACCATCTGTGGCTGGACTAGTTTAGGGGTCGTATTTTAAAATTATTTGAAATATTGAAATATTATTTCTACTTTAAAGTTTAGTCCAATATCACAATGGGTTTGAATGGAGTACCCATATCTGAGAAGTTTTACATCGCTCTGAGAATTTAGTAACAGTGTTAATACTGCTTTTATGTGGTAGAAAGAGGGGTAAATTCTAGAGATTATTAAAATTGACAGCTTCCAAGGGATTCTCATTGCTGCATTACAGCAAAATAGCTACCAATTGCTCTGTACCTCACCTGCAGCAGAACCCAGCAAACCTCTGGCTACCACACAGAGAAGAGGAGCCTTATATTTGTGGGAAGTGTGACAGTGGTTCAGGGAGGGCTGGCTCTGTCTTACAGCTCAAGTCTTTGCCTGTGGTGGCAGAGCAAACCCACCTCTCCGTGCATCTGGGCTGCACAGCTTCCCAGGCTGTACTGCTGCTCTGGGATGCAGCTTTGTGGCCATGACCTAACCCTGTCCATGTAGCTTCAGGACAGGGTTTTGCCTACACTGCTAGGAAACTGAGCTAGATTTACTGGACGAATAGCCAGTTTGGGTGCCAACTGGGACATCAGAGCCCAAAAATTATAAAAGTAGTTACTCAAATGAAAGGAAGAGAGATAGTTAAATCTACATTTTAGATGATAAAAGTAATAGCTGAGGAGTGCAACTGCAGAAGAGAAAATGCAAGAACATCTGATTTTTTTCAGCCTGTACATACTCATAATATGCAAATGTTCTTTAGAAACGTCCAGGAGGGCAGCAAAACACTAGACATACATTGTTTGTGTTTAGACACATAATATTCGAACAAACACATGTACAATAGTCCAGCTTTTAGGAGGCAAATATTTTCTTCCTGCACTACCTATTGCAAATCATTTGAAGGCATTAATGTCAAATTACTCAAGTATATTTATAATAGCAACTTTACTTGCTATTTCTTTCATATAAAATTCTGAAGAGAACAAAAACCTGAGTTTTTTTCTTTGATTTCAGTTTAAATTTTGCTCCTCTTGCATGAATGTCTGCTGATCACTGTACCTGGAAGAGCACTGGGTAACTGGAAAGACATTCATATACAGTCATTATTTCCCATTATTATAGATATTTTCTGCTTTTTTGAGGATTATGAATGGTTAACTCTATCTGTCTTGCACAGAAATGAAATGTTCCCAGAAAACCATGTTTTTAAATTGCATGTCTTTTTTGTTTTTTTGTTTGTTTGTGGTTTTTTGTTTGTTTTGTTTTTAATGGAAATATATTTTATGCTCATCCAAAAAATGGAAACAAATATATCACGATACATGACTTTCTCTGAAATTAAACGTTACTTAAAGTTTTAACATGTGCAGCAAACTCCTGACATACTCTTATAGAAGTAGAATTATGTACTAAACTTAAGACCTAAGAATAAAGGAAGAGATTTAAATAAACATTTTCTTAGGACTCAGCTGAATTCAGCATTTTCTGAGGACTCAGCTGATTTCTGTGTCTATGGATTGGTTTGGACTCTCAAACATTTAATACTTCCCTTTGAAATGTATTAAAATCAAGACATCATTAATGAGATAACTTTCATCTGTGCCTTACAGTAAGAAAATGTATACTCCACTTTTCTTGAATAGGTCCTTAGAAAAATAATTGCCGTCATTAATTGATCTTTCAACATTTTTTTCAGTAGTGTCCTATTTTTTAAGAAGCATTTTCTGTTCCTTTCTCTCTTTTGATCCTGCCTTTGACAGAAATAGTCCAAATATTCATAGAAAAATGCTGATTTACATAAAATAAAAGCTTACTAGTATTTTCAGTGCTGTCAGAGAAAGTGAAAATTAAAATAACAGTTTTTTGAACATTTAAGTGAGGAGAGGATTCGTTAAGCAAGAAGAGAGTCAGATTAAAAAAAGACACATAAATAGCCCACTGATTTATTTTTACTTAAAAATTCTTGCTCTTTCCAGCCAATATGACTTAGTTACAAGTAACCATACAAAAATAGAAAATTATAAAGAAATTGGAAGTGAAATTTAGAATAAAAATCACAACTATTTCTAATTTTTTCCTCAAGAGACTTCTTCTGCTTGGAATAATGTATGTCAATTACACCTAATATCTTCCTGGAAAACGCTGACTAGCAAGGAGAGAGCCTTGTAAATGTAGCCTCATTTTCCAGAAGTTTCATGGATCTTCAAACTGAATCATGAATAGTTCTGCTCTCCTGAATGGACAATTCTGTTCAAAGGAAGGGCATGCATGCCTCTATTTCTTAGTTCTTTGGTCTAGTTTTTACACAACCCATCTATAGACATTTTAATAAAGTATTTAAGAGAGAAAAATGGCTTTTGAAAGTCTGGGTTGCCCCTCCTGGAGGCTCTGTTCTTAAGTGTTTTTCTGTTCTCTTATAGAACTCATGTTAGTGCCTTGATTTGGAAGGTGAGAATCCAAACTTTGCCTTTCTTTTTATTCCCTATTTGTTTGGGGGTTTTTGTCAATAAATTATTTTCAAAGATTAATATATATGTAAGTTCAAGAGTGTAAATTATAACTTTTTATGTAGTTAATACTTTGAAGAATAGTAGTAGTAGTATTGGTCTATTAAGTATTATTTTATATACGTGTTAAACTAAGTGTATTTTTAATAATATATCATATTTGAATGACAACTATGAAAATAGTATATTGATCTTGTATATTGTCAAGGAAATATGACATTTGTCCCCAAGATTTTTTTTTTTATATCCCTGTTTTAAACCAATTTATTATTCTTGAAAACTGATTTGGAGAGTAAATTTCCATTTTAATTAGAACACTAAGGGCAAACCAAAATGTCTTTCTTTTAAGGGCAAAAATCAATAATACTGTCGTTTAAGAAGAAAGTGATATTTTTAGGCCTCCTGAACTTCAAAAGAAATAGATTTACATCCTCTTGATAATATGTCCAAATGCCATTTTTTAAACTACTGCATCTTGAAATTTAAACAGGATTAATTCATTATAATTTATGATAGGGAAGTTATCTACTGAAAAAAAATTAGAATGATCATGTACTGAGCAAAATGTATTTCCTTCTGACTGAAAGAGAACTGAATCTTAGTATTTAAAGGAAATATTAAGTAATATTTATATTCCATTTCATTTTACTACACTTATCCATGTTCACTTTTACTAGCTACTTTAACATAATGCCTAATACATTACATTAACTACAGGAAAACTGATAATTGTACATGTCTAATGTAATTTTAAATATTAAAATTTTGCAGTTGTTTCTCAGATGGCTCTAGACATCTGTTTGGGCAGCTGATTTGTTATTCAAATATCATCTTTCATAGATGGACATGTTTTAATGAGACTTGATAATGTCAGAGAACCTAAAGTATTGATATTTGGATCCTCACACACATGTTTTCAAATGTCCTTAAATGAGATAATTGCCTGAATCTCAAACTAGGATTTGAAGACAGACAGTTTAATTTACAAACATTTACATCAAAACTTACATTTCCATTATTTCAGGTCAAAAAAATGTAGACAATTCTGCATCTTCTGACATAGACACACCTTTCGTGGCTGAAGGTTACTTCAGTGAATTAATATTGTTCTAACAAAATCCCAGGTCCTTCTCACGATGTCTTAGAAGACCCTGCACATGAAGAAACATCTCACACTGAACAAGGTGAGGAATGGAAATACTACTTCACTAGTCAAATACCCCTAAACTATTTCTTCCCTCTATTGGGGTACCGTAAGAATGGCCTTGCTCTTGCTTGTTTGACTGAAGAAGGGTAATAGAGGCAAGAAAGAAGCATGGTATAAGCTGAATGAAAACCAGAAACCCTTTGTCTACAAAAATAGATGAAATTAGGCTTAAGAGTATGCCTGAAATAGTTTTAGGCTATAAAAAATAGCTTCAAAATTCTCAGGTTTTTCAAGACCTACACACACAAAAAGACTTTCTTACCAGCATCTTATTCAATCACTGTTTCTTGAGGCAAGTTAGGGTGAAATTGTTACAAAATCACAATTCCTTCTCTTTTATTGGTTTATGTAAAATAAACAAAGCCGTGTCAGGATTTCCTCTGCCAATCGTTCCAGGAGTACACAGCACAGGAATGTGGTTTCCAGAGCATTGCTTTCCATCAGATCTCTGAACATCTTCTGTAGAAACTATTTACCACCGCTGTCTTTCTTTGAGAAGGAGGGAAATTCATGTCTAGTGGGTCTGCCAGAGTGAGCTGTCAGGGCATTGACAAGGCCAGTGGCTTCCCAGCAGGAGACCTGAGGGAAGGGCAGGGACAGTCAAGGCTGGTGGGGCTCCCATGGTCTTAACCCCTGTCCTTGTCATACTGGACACTCAAACACTTTTTAAGAAGAATATGGATTTTCAAAGAATTATACTTTTAGACAGTTGAAAAACCCAGACAACCCTGGAGAAGCATCTTCTGTCAATAAAACTGTCCTTGCTTTCTGCATTTTCTGCCATACATACCAACAGCCTACCTTGATATCTGCTGTTCTGCTCATGCTTACTTTAGTCTGAATAACTAATAGTCTGACAGATTATTTAAATTTATTCTGGGACTGAATACTTTTGTCTGAGGACCTGTAAAGCTTAATGACCTGCCAAAGGTTTAGAGATTGTGTACAGAAAATATTGTTTTAGTCAAAGTTAGCATTGCTTTTCTGCTTGAACTAGACAAGACAAATAAGTTACTATCAGTTTATTTATTTACAGCTTCTTTTCAAAGGAGTTGAATCTCAGACTGAAGTCTCTTGTTGTGCAGATGGCTGTAAATTCTGAACTTTGACTCTTTGAACTTTCTGACTCTTTGAAGAAGAGCATTGGTTTCTTTTCAACCAGTCTGTGTCAGTCTTGTATTACCCCCTTAACTGTAGCATTCTATTGCCTTTGTGTGTCACATTTAATGAAGCAATCAACAACTTTCACATCAGAAATACTTTACTGTAGTGGAAGAGATTTTTCTACTCTATATTTATATAAGAAGTACCTGACTCTTCCCAGTTCCCAGCAATCTCAGACTGAACATGTTTAAGTTACGACAAGCTGACCTCTAAGTTACCATAAGTTATGTTTATGGATAATATATTAAATTGTTGTTGGAATATTGTCATTTCCAAGGCTCTGAAGTCCTGTTGGCAACCTTTCATTCTGTTAACCAAAAGCTTCAGATTCATTTGAAACTTGAGGTTATTTACAAAAGGCTGTCTAAATCAGTCTAACCACCTAGCTGAACGGTTTGCTTGCCCCATTTCCACAACTACTTTGACAGCTGTGCTGCTTAATTATGGTTCACTTACCTAAATCAAAGGGGTTCAAAGGGGTTGAAATAATTTCAGCTGATTGCTTAGGCTATTTGAGTAAGACTCAATTTTATATGGCTCACCCATTTCCCTTGCAGATACTGTAAATCTGATTATGCAAGGAAAGAAAAAGTTTTGTCACCATTTCAGGTATAAGATATACTGCCTCTCAATCTCTTCTTATGGTGATCACTACATTAACATGTATCATTCACATTATCCTAGTGTAAACATATGTTCCAGTTAAGGCAGCTATCATCTATAGATTTCAATAAATTCTTTACAATAATTCTTTCTAAGAGTTTAAAATAGCTCACTGTCCAATCTAGGTAATAACTTCCTGTAGTTGACATGATGTAGTCGATCATTTCATTGTTATTCTTTAATTCCTTGGGAACTGGCAGAATATTCCATAGCACAGAACATAAATATTTTGCTACTGCATTTTGCAATAGCAGTAGCATCAAACAGAAGAACATTATGGTATTTTTCCAATATCAACAAATTGAACTGAATGTATAATATTGCTGAGAAATGCCCTCACAGATTCTCTTTTAGCAAGTTACTCATCAAGCAGATTTGGTTTTTTGAAACAGATGCTTCCTTCAGGAACCAAAAAAAAAAACCCCAAAACAACAACAACAACAACAACAACAACAACAAAAAACAACGAAAAGTGAAATATATACACAAATGTTTTGCTTACATCCTACATGGTTTTCATTTCATACAGAGAATTTAGTCAAGGTGACGGAGACCTTTACAAACAGAGAAAGGGTGATATTTGCAATTATGTGTCTCTGTCAGGAGAGTAGAATAGCAGTCCTGATTTACTATTGGACAGGCATCCTCAGTGAAACTTGAAAGAAGAGGGAATGGAATACCACTGTCACAACTCTCCCTAAATACAAAATGAGTTGCAACCCTTTCCTTGGATCTGAACACATTTGTATCTGAGTTTCTCACATATTGGCCATTCATACCCTGCCTTTTTGCAGTACATGACTAGAATTCTGGGAGCGTTTTTTATTGTACATGGGCTGTTCCTATAAAATAGATGAAGTAAATGTGTATCACCCAAAGACCTGTCTTCAGATCTCCACTGAAGAGCTTTCCCCAGGCTTTTCAAAATGTCACCTGTCCTGCTCTGTCAGGTTCTTTACACTGGTTTCTGACCTTAACAAGGCAGGTGGTTGTTCCATGCGAGACGAGTTGCATTCTGTTTGCAAACTCTGCCTCTGACATGTCAGTGTGTTTCAGATACCATGATGATAAAAAGCATAGAAAAAGCTGATCTATAATAACAGGTAAAAATTATTTGCTTTCACCTTTCTTTTTGTTGACACTGTAATTCATAGGTGACTCACAAGTATTCAGGCACACAGGTCTGAAAACTATCTTGTTCACAAGCTGTAAGATTGCTCATTACGTAAAGCAGCTTTTTACCTTACCTTGACTTCTCAAACCCCTTTTGAGTACGCTGGTAGTGGCAAAATCTGCCTCTTGAGATAATGAGCCCCTCAGGGAAAAACATCAGATACTGTTTACTGTCAAAGAGCTTAAATTGATTGAGCCTATTTCTTACCACAAAGGACAGAGGTGCTCAGAAAATGCTTCTTTCCATCAGTTAGCTACTGCTATAATCAAACATTTATAAATCGACAAAGTGCAAATCCAATATTCAGAGTTACATAGGGGCATGTATATAAACTTCTATTTTAGCACAAAACAATATAGATCTGTAACTGTTACAAAGCAAGTGAGGAAATCACTTTATTGCTAACCACAGTTCCACACACAAATCATTCTAATACTGATTCACTCTTATCCATAATGCAGGCAATTTCTTTGGCAATATTTTAATACTACACATGTTGTCTTATTTCATACTAGTAAGTGCTGCTTAGTGGTTTAGTGTTCCCCTCTGCTTCAAATTCCATGTGTCTCAAGCTACATGCCTATACCAAATATTGTCTCAAAATCTGACTACAAGATTTATCACAAAATACTAGAATTCTTCAGGTTGGAAGGAATCTCTGGGAATCACAAAGTCCAATCTCTAAATCAAGGCAAGGTCATGTTAAAAATTAGAATGCCAAATTACTGTTGGAAACTGGACCTAATGTTTGTCTTTTCTCAGCCTTCATGAATCTTCTTTAGTTTACATGGCCTTTTGAAAAAAATGTAGAGAACAAGCTTCAGTGACATTGACTAGATTCAACTTCAATGCACTTGGTTCCATGCCCACTGCTTCAACGTTCTCTGACTGATCGTCCTTTATTGTGGGCAGTTAGTATTCTTCATAGGTAGTTTAGCATGTAAACATCTCCACACATGATTTTCTTTGTCCAGACCTGAGTGTCCACATGCTTCTGCAGGGATTTCTTTGTGTCAGATATCAAAGTAGTGCTTCAAGGCAGAAAAAAAATCATAAAAGTGTACTTTTTCTCACTATATATGCAATCTAATAATAATCTTAAAAAATAATTCGTCATACATAGCATAATTAATGGATTCTTATATTGAAGTTGTAGCCAATATAATATACTTTGAAAACAAGGCAACTAAGTGCAGAATTGTAATGGAGAGCATTTTCTAATTTGGAGATTAAAAATAAAGTTATTAAAGGAGAAACTCTGCAATATTTTGCACAATATGTTATGGTTCACAGAGATGCTGTCTTTAACTTAATACTTTTCAGATTGAAGAATATGGTATTTAAATTATATGTGTTTGAAAATTTTGATCACAAACTAATTTTCAACTGAAATTTTTAACAGCATTGGACTGAACTCTATGGACACTTTTATTGGTACAGAAGAGATAGCTTACAGCAACAAACAGTAGTTTGTTGAAATGTTAAACAAACATGAAGTAGTATGCTACTGCTATTCGCTTTTCAGTGTGGTTTTTTTTTTCTGTACCGCACATCTTTAATCAGAATTAATTTCATTTATTATATGTAAAGCTGTAGTATTATATGTAGGATTATATTTAGAATCTGTAAGATGTTTCAATTAATTTGTAATGTGTATTTTAACTCTTTCCTCAGAGTAAACAGTCTCTTTTTTCTGTTAAACAAACATTTGAGCAGGAACTATTAAAAATTATTCCCCTACAGCAAACCCAAACTTATTAGTTCCTTCTTGAAATGGATTTAATTGCACAGTGGAAAGAGATTGCTCATGGTTATTTTGTATTTGTTGTATAGCACAGAAAAATTTTACGGAAGTTTTCTTTTTATTTTTCAATTCCTTAAACGACATAAAAGTTCAGAGAAGCTACAAAAAAATCAGTTCTGAATATTTGCATTTTTATCTATCACTACTTTATTGAGATCTCAAAGGTGACATCAAGGTAGTAGACAAAATAGTTTAATTTTTAGTTGTATATGGATCTTCCATTTCATCATAACACAAAATTACTGTCATTTTTTAGTTATTTCTACTGTAGTAACAAAACCTAAACTTTATAAAATCACACATCAGATGTTTTCTTAATTATGCTATGGTTTAGATAGGATGTTTCTTCTAATTTTTTGTGTAAGCTAGTGAAATAGATACTTATCCAGTTCATATTGAAAATTTGTATTGTTACTGAAAAGATAAATCATAGGTAATGGTCTACACAGAGAAATATGCTGTAGAAGTAGTTTTGTCCTTCTGGCACAAAATTTCAGCAGAATAACTGAGACAAAGAATCCACATGGAAAATTATGACTTTATGGTTGCATCATTTTATCCCTACAACCTGCAAACCAATTTATCTGTGTGAAGAATGCACTCTTTTTTGAAACCCCTACTAAAAATGTGCTTCAAAGATGAATGTAACTGCAGAGGAGAACACAACATTTCTTTCTTACATCTACCCTGAGGTTTGCTACACTGAACAAAATAGTATGCACTGCAATTTTGTGGTGGGTTTGGAGAAAAAAGAGATTGGAGAAATTATATTTTAAATGTAATGTAGGTCCATTCAAAACTCAGGTTTGAAAATATACGTTTTTCAATGCACAATTTCCCACATAATTACACTTAATTTCTGTTTGCAAGAGCAAACAGAATAGAATGAAGAGACATCAAATTCTGGCTCTGAAATGCACAGCTTGCCAATTACAGGTTGAATCAAAGTTTTAAGCTGCAAAATTCAAATCTGGAGTTTAAAGAGGAGCTTCACTGATGCAGCTTCACCATGTAGATTTGTGAGTTTTTGTCAAAACATTTCTTTCTCTTTTTACCAAGAGCAGAGAAAGACACAATACACAGAGAAAAAATCATGTAGAATGTGTGCATATATGATGTAGACAGTCATATTAGCTGTTATTATATATATATTATATTATATATATATAATGTATAATATATTAAATATATATTAGCTAGCTGTTATAACCTAATAGGTTACCCAAAACTGTGGGTGTATAGAGATTGCAACCATGAGTTCATAGAATTTCACAATACACAAAGACTTGGAAGCTTTTGTCCTCTAAATTTCTTTACTTTATTGCAGATTATCACAAAGCTGCAGAAATCATCACTAGAAAGTATGCCTAAGATAAAGCAAATACGTATACACATATCAACCTATTACAAATTACAGTCAGCAATTAATGATTAATCAATATCAAAAAATAGCATGACAGTGATCAATAACAGTAACAACCAATCCTATATCAACAGCCAATATAATAACAGAAACCAAGGGGGTATATTACATGTTGCAATAAACTTCTTAGTGAAGTAACTTGTAAGAACAACAACACAAAGAGCAATGCTGGCATTTTATAATAACAATACAAAAGGAGATATGCTTATGATAGGTTGCTTACATGGAGATATATATACACATATATTCATATATTCATATATTCGTATATTCGTATATTCATAAATTCGTATACGTATGTGTATGTGTATGTGTATATGTATGTGTATATGTATATGTATATGTATATGTATATGTATATGTATATGTATATGTATATATCAGGGGTGTCTAATGAAATTAGGCAGATTTCAGGAGTGAAACCATCCCAAAGTCCATGTCAAAGTGGGATCCAACAATCCCAAGGTATGAGGACAAATAAAACTGACACCAAAGTGGGACAAAAGGGGACACAAAGAGATTAAAGACAGTGTCTCTTCAAGGTGGTCCATGTCACAGAATTCAGAGTCATCTAGGCACTCTCAGTGAGACTCCAAGATTCAGTAGAAAATTCGTGTGAAATTCAACTTGTTTAGGAAAGTAAAAGTATGTGTGGCATAGAACATTCTCAGTGTAAAAATCCTCCATTTTGGTTAAAAATTGAGTAATTTTTATAGCCTGGAGATATAAGGGGTGTAGGACAACACCTCAAGCAGTCAATACATGTTGATTCCTTTGATTTTTAATCTTTAACAGCCACTGATTGAATGATTAAATTATGTTTTCTGTTCTTCCAGACTAATTTTATTTTCTTGGACTGTTTCTACTTTTTCAGATGATAAATTGCCATTGGAATTTCTAGGGTTTGTGCTTTTTTGTGCTACCTTAGGGTGTCTCTTGATTCTTGATACTTCAACCATACTTCAAAGTTACCAGATGTACTTTTTAAGGACATTTCTGGTTCACAAGCCTAGTTCCCAGACATTCAGCTCCCACTTTGGCAGGAAATGTATCTGTCAATATTTTCCAGGAGCCATTTTCTTATGCTCAGTAATTTTCTCCTTTTAACTAGGCCATCTTTATGACTGCTCACACTAATACTGTAGTGAAAAATATTTACTGTCATGTAAGTTATTGGGAAAATATAATCATAAACACTCTTTGTGCTGAGGCAAAACAATGTGAATGGAAACTGGTGCAGAGAAGATTTACTAAGTTGGTCAGGGAATGAAGAAGACAAATGAAGTGGCCTGTGCAAGCTGCCAAAAGGATATTCCGAGTGACTCTGGCTGGGCAAGCACCTAAGGAGGAAGAAAAGATGTGAGAGACTACATACACAAAAAAACTTAATAGGTCCTGGAGGAAACTGGCAAGTATATTTCTAAACATTGAAAAAGGAAGTTTCAGAAAAGCATTGCACTAACTGTGTCGCAGTAATGACACGAAAGGAAGAGCCAGAGACACCTGTTACCAGGATCAGAGAGAAGGAAGGAAGGGGGCAAGACCCACCTTCTTTATTTTTTTATATACATTTGGAAATCACTATTCATTGGAGGAAATCAGTTCTTCGTCCCTCCATTACAGTGGTCAAAGGAAATGTCCATCAAAGTTCTGTGTCCATGAGAAAGGAATGTAATGATAAGATACAATAACATAGCCATGTTTACAGAGAAACTGTGAGAAACTAGCTACAGAAAATGAAAACATCCATGACTGCAAAAATCAAGGCAACATTAACTGAAGAGGAAGTTACAAGCAATCAAACAGCCTTTAGGACTGTGTCTGAGAGCTTGGTAGAGGAACAGTTTGTTAAGGGTCTTCACAGAACCATGGATTTGCCCACTGAATTATAAGGAAATTATGGATCAAATTACATGGAGTTAATACTTATGTTATTAAGTAGCTGTTTGCAGGTGCCTAATTTCTGAAAATTTACGGTGGTGGAAATGAGGCAGAACAGTTACATTAGACACGGATTGAGTTGGATGAGGGGGACAAAGTACTGCTTGCCTTCAGAAGAATGCTGTTAACTCAGCAGAGAACACTTCTGTCAACAACCTACAGTGGACATGGAAATAATGTGTGTGTGTGTGTGTTAAAGAGAAGCACCTCAGAAAAAACTAAGAATAAATACTTGAAACGTTATTGTGCTGCATTTGTAATGCATGATATTATTGGAGTTGTCCTTGTGTCCTTCTGTCTGATTTAGAAAAAGGTTGGGTCGGAATAGTTGATATCGCAGTGTTCATTGCTAAGTTGATTCAGAGTCTACCAAGGTAATTATAAGTTATTTTTTGTTCAAATGCTCATGATTAAATAGGAAACTTTTCATCTGAATTATTGTGTTTCCCTTAAGTACTTTCTGAAGTCTGATTTAAATTGATGTAGTCTGAAGGTACTGATGAAAAGTTGTTTCTTTCTTGGTATTATTTTCAGTAGAGGGAAAATTTTCTGATAGTATTATAGTTCCAACACATTTCTGAAGAAGAATGTCACTGTCTATTACATAACAGATGCAGGATTGCACTTTTTTTCATCTCTTGCTCCCCGATTCCCCAACTATTCATGGTGCTTTAACTAAATTTTTCATTTCTGTTTTCTTCCACTTTTTGTTCAGTTTAGGATCCCCTCTCTTCCCAATTTCAGTCCCAAGTCCTGTCAAGCTGCAACTGCAAATAGGCTCAAGCCCTGTACAAGGAGCCAAATGAAATACTAGTGTAGGTGAGAACAGCCTCACACTTCTCCTTTGTACTTATTTTTTCTCTATTTCCATACTAAATCCTACTGTTGGAGGAATTGAGAGTTTGAGGAATCTATGCAGCCTGTAACAGAGAATCAGACCAGATAAGCCCAAGTTAATAAAGTCACCTAAATTTCTTTCTTTGAGCCCCCACAGAGAGAAATAAATGAGACAGAATCTAATTCTTTTCAAGAACAAAAAAGGGAAACAACACCTGCTTTTTCTATTCAGACACTGCAAATTTTTTTCCTGTCTGTGTTGGCATCTAGTTTCTAGTGGTGTTCCCCAAGGTTCAGTGTGGGCACAGTCCTGGTTAATATCTTGATAATCTGGATGAGAGTATTGAGTCTACCATTAGCAAATTTGCAGATGACACCAAGTTGGGTTGGAATGTTGACCTGCTGGAGGGTAGGAAGGCTCTGCTCAAGGACCTGGACAGGCTGGACTGATGAGCAGAGGTCAGTGGTATGAGGTTCAACAAGACGAAGGGTCAGGTCCTGAACTTTGGCCATAACAACTCCAGGCAACATTACAGGCTTGGGCACAGTGGCTGGAAAGTGGCCCAATGGAAAAGGACCTGGGGGTGCTGGTCGACAGGGGCTGAACATGAGCCAGCTGTGCACAGGTGACTGAGAAGACCAATGGTATCCTGGTCTGTATCAGCAATAGTGTGGCCAGCAGAACCAGGGAAGTCATTCTTCCACTGTACATGGTACTGCTGAGGCTGCATCCTAAGTGTCCAGTTCTGAGCCTCTCAATTTAGGAAGGACATTGGGGTGCTGGAGTGTGTCCAGAGAAGGGCAACAGAGCTGGAGAAGGGTCTGGACACAAGCTTATGAGGATCACCTGAGGGAACTGGGGGTGATAAGTCTGGAGAAAAGGAGGGTCAGGGGAGACCTTATCATTCTCTACAGCTGCCTGAAAAGAGGTTTTACTCAGGTGGGAGTCAGTCTCTTCTCCCAGGCAACCAGTGACAGAACAAGAGTACACAGTCTCAAGCTGTATGAGGGGACGTTCAGGTTAGACCTTAGAAAGAAATTCTTCACAGAAAGGATGATTAGACATTGGAATGGCTGCCCAGGGAGGTGATGGAGTCACCCTCCCTGGAGGTGTTTAAGGAAAGACCGGATGTGACATTCAGTGCCATGGTCTAGTTGACATGGTGGTGTTTGGTCAAATGTTGAACTTGATGATCTCAGAGATCTTTTCCAAAATAAATGATTCTGTGATTCTGTGTGCAGGCAACATTTAGCTAATTTTTGTTCACTTATATCATAGGGTTGATGGGAAAATCTGATTAGAAAGAACAGAGTAAAGCATGTAACCACAGGAAATCAAGGTTCAATTTCTAATACAAGAGTGATTTTTCACTAGCATCATGTTCTCATCCTAGCAGGTAAAAATTTATGGGCTTTCTCTGTATCTTTTTCTTCTCCATTATCTGGCTTTATGCTTCAAAGCACGTTTTTCTTTCTGCTCTCCATTAGGTATAAGTTATGGAGAGGTAATCCTCCATCTTCTCAGCTAATCTCTAAAATATTTTGTGTTACAGTATACTGAGTTTGAATAGCACAAGCTTACTATTCCTGAAGGTAACACATCCTTTTATTTAGAGGCATCCTTCAACTCTGGCTACCCCCATGATTTCTTATCTCTGCCCTTCTGCTATGACTTAGCCAGAATTCAGAGTAAGATTTGTGCTATACAAAGCCTGAAAAAAAGAGATAATTAGAAAAAGAACAAAAACTTAGGAAAGAAAGGTTGTTGACTTTTATTCCACTTAAGCAATCTATTTTGTTACCTTTTTTCTGTCTCTGTAGCCTTGTTTGTGGATTTCTTTTATTAAACTTGTCAAAATGACAAAAACACTGTCTCCCAGGAAAAGGAAAAAATATAGGAGCTAATGGGAAATGATATGCAGTGTGAGGCAGTAAAGAAGATAGAGAGTTAATCTAAGTGTTACTTCTTGTGGATTTTTTACATTCTTTTTAGTCTAACTTTTCTCTGTTCAGATAGGTGGTTTATGCTTGAACAAATTTATGTTTTTGATCAATAATGCCCTCCAACTTGGTGAACACCCAGAGAGGTGCTCTTGAGAATATTCTTTTGTCCTCTGGTGACAGGAATCAGAACATTTGCAAAGAACTTGCAGTTCAGAGAAGCACAGAGTAGGTGAGATGAGAAAACCCTCCAGGAGATCACCTAATCCAATCGCCCCACACAAAGCACAGTCCTACAGCAGGTTGCACAAAATCTGTGTCCAGTCAGATTTTTAGTATCTTCAAGGTCTGAGATTCCACAACCTCTCCCAATTACCTATTGTGTTTCACCACCCACACAGTAGGGAAGTGATTTCTTAGATTTAAATGGAAGCATTTGTTGGAATATATACTCTGAGAAAATTTGCTTCTTCAAGACATGTTGAAGTTCACTAGAAAAATAAACTAAAGATTTTATTCTTACATGAAATTGGTTACTTGACATAGAAGAACTTCCATCAAGTTAGTTACCTTGGCATTTTTTATACCAATGTTATTTTGGCACAGAAAACTCAACAAGGGCAACTTCTTATATCTCAGGAAATTCTGACTCAACTTTTTTCCTGAAATTTCTCAGTTAAACAGACTACCAGCGTATTAGATTGATTATATGAGATAGCCTATGGCTGAAAAACTAAAGAGTTGTTTTTTCTTTCTTCTGAGGTATTTAAAGGGACCGAAGTCCATAATGAAGGTTGCAATTAAAATTAATAAAGGGGCTCTGAAGCAGATTTAGTATAAACACAACACACAATAAACCAATAATATTCCTGCTGACTATGTAATCTTACACTCAAGAAAGAAAATAGTCTCTCCAGAAGAAAAAACATGTACAAATGTAAATAATCTGGAAAGAGCAAAAATATAATGGAGTACAAAAAGAAAATAGTATTTGTAGAATTGCTAGACTCTGTGATCAGGGAAACAGCAGACAGAATATAGCAGTTACCATGGTATTTCAGTGCTAATTTAGTGCATATCAGTTTTTGGTAGCACAGTTGATATATTGGCCACAGATTGAAATGACACCAGTAAATGAAGGGCAACAATGGCACATGGTGTGATTTGCTTTGTGAAGATCCACTGTTTAAACCTTCAGATGTGGACATTTCTATCATTATTTAAAGCGCGTGCTAAATTTTTTCCCCTGGTTGATTTATCAGGATTAATTTGATAGAGAGGGATGTGGATTAGGAGAGCAGCCACATTACTCTGTCCATCACTGGACCCAAAATGTGGATGTTGTGCCACTGAACCTTCAACATTTCAAGACATCTGTTAACTGTTTCCACAGTTACTGAGTTTCTAATTTGAAATACAATTTTTTTCTCTCTGTGCCAGTTCAAATATGTGGTTAAAGTGGAAGAATAGATTTGATAGGTTCAATTTTTTGTGTATCCTATAGGTTCAAGGACAACTGGTAAGTTCATAACAATGCTTAGTTGAGCATTTATAATTACAAGACCTACAAGAGGTGCAGGATCTTTTACTTCATTCTACTGCCTTTTTTTTTTTTCTATAAAAAATAAATCTTGTTCAAACAACACTGTTTATTCATTATACATTAATTATACAACCTTTTGGACAAAATTCAAGTTCAGAATTATGAGATATAACTGCAGAGAATGTCTTTATTGAGATCTTGAAGTGGTGTTACATGTTTGTGTACAGGATTAATACAAGTCAGGACAAGCAATAGTGGCATATAAGGGGAAAGAAGTAACACACCAGAAGGACTGAGTATGAAATCAGGAAACAATACTGAAAAGATAGCATTGGTTTTTGTCTTCTTGATTGCAGTAGGTTAATTTTCTAAATTTTCATACCCTTATGTTTCACAACGGTAAAATGGCACTTGGGCAATCACAGATTACTCTACGAATAGAACAAACAAGACACAAACAATTGTGGACATGTAACTGCACTGGAGCCCATTAAAGCACACAAATCAAAATTTATGATACTTTTATATGGCATTAAGAAGATACACGAAACCTGATCTGATGAAGATTCATTTTTTGTGGACAGATGTTACCTGACATTTCAAAAAGCTTGATCATATGAACTGATCTGCTGGCCCTTGAGTGACTTTGAACCAACAGCAGCTGTTGTAACTGAAACATATTTGCTACGGCAGAAGGAGTCCCCAAATCTGCTTTATTGCACTGCCAAACTGTGTCATTTGTACTGAATGTCAAAAGAGCAAATATTGTATATTTTTACCTCCTAGAACTACTTAAAACTATGTTACACCACTTCAACCCAACATATAGATTGTACTTATTTTTGGACAACAGTTTTGAATCAGTCTATAAATATTTTAGTTAACTCATAGTTTTAATTTGGCTAGTTAACTACTCTTCCTCCTGCAAACATGTTTAACATGAATCAAATTATATGACTAGTGCCACATTTGAGACAGAGAACAGAGACCAAACAAGAACTCTGAGAAGTAAGTGATGTGAGCCTGTGCAATTTGGTGTTCTAATAATTAAAGTCTACAGTCTAAGGTTTGTTATTTTTGTTTGAACTCTTTTTTGATGAATCATATTAAAATATTGTAAAGAGTTCCATCTTGTTTATACTACACACTATGCATAAAATTTAAGGGTTTAAAAAATCCTTAGACTATAAAATAATTAGAACTGTATGTTAAATGCAAAGGGAAATACATTAACAGATCTGAATTGCCTGTCCATCTGAGATTTCTGTTAAAGTCAATCTTAGAAGATCTAAAATAAAATAAATCTTAAATTCAACGACAGCAAGATAATGGTATTTGATATTTATAAATTTAATAATATAAACATTTCTTCAAAGTTCTATTTTCCATTATTTGAGTTTACTGGTGGTGTATAATATACAAGAACTCCATTATTTTCCTGAAACCTTTTGGATTATTTTATCAGTCTTCTATTTTCCCCTAAAAAGCATTTTGATTATGCACATGGATAGCTGCCATTGTAGCTTCCACTTTCCAAGTAAGGCTAATTATACTTTTGGCAGTGGCTGTTCACAGTAAATAGTCTGCAAAGTAGCAAAGGAGAGAAAGTGCATTTCCACATCACAGTTTGGTCTTTCCTAGACAATAGCATACAACACAGAACTAGAAAAGCATGGAATCTGATAACTTTTTCTGTTTGATCTTCTTGAGAATCTTCCTTGTCTAATTTTTATATTGAGTGGTTCACCTGGATACAAGAATATCATGAAAGTTATTGGTTTGGAAGAAAATCCAGTTATTAAACATATTGGAAACCTGGCATAACTGATCTCCTGGCTTGAATTAAAATAGTCCTGAGGTTGCTTTCCCCAGCTTGACTTACCCCTGATCTGCATTTTCTTTATACTGACCTTTACTATTCCATTCCTTTGGATGAGAGATCCAGTTGAAATCACAAAATATCAGTATAAATTTTTCTGCCTAACTGACTGTTTCTGCATAAGTGGGGAAACACCCCTGTGGCAAGATAAATGTGATCCCAGTAGTTTCTACCTTTCTTTGGCCTGTTTTTTGTAGAAAGGAATGCAGGCTGCTTGTCATCAGTTCTGCAGTGCTCTGAGCAGAAGATGACCCCTGACCTACTCCAAATCCTTTGACAGATACTTAATTCTGGGCCTGAGAACCCAAAGTGTAAGGAAATTGTATCTTCTGTTTCATTTATGATTTACTACAGCCTGCTGTATCTAAGGAATCTAGCTCCTATTGTATTAAACCAGGATGAACAATCAGTGTTTAAATTCACTCACCTCTTTATCACAGGATATGCTCATGTCACAAGTAGGCTGTAATTTAGCATACAATTGCCCCGGGGCTGGGTCATGATGATTGAAGAATAAGTGCACATCCTTAGTATGCTACAAAATCCAGAGGCTGTGCTGTGTACTCATGTGAATGACTACAGAGATACCTTTAGTTCAGCAGACATCCTCTGGATGTCTAGAGAGAATTAAGGATTACTGTCTGGTCAAAGTCTTATAATCATGAAGATGATGTGATGATTATTCTGTGGGACTAATATAACAGCAAATTGTTCTGAGGCACTTTTGAGTTTTATTTAAAGAAAGGAAGATTTACGTAGCTGAGCTTGCCAATGAATGGTTCCTTTATCACTGAAATGAGACTAATGAATTTCAAGTAAGATAAAAATAAGGATGAGAGCAGATAACAAAGATGGACAATGTATAAGTTAATTACTGATAAAGTAGTAGCAATTGTATTGACATTCAGAGAGCGACAATGCAGTATGTAAAGCAAAACCTATTTTGGCTGAATTAATTTTTTTAGTCTTTCCTAGAGCTTATCTGTATAGCACAGCTTACAGGATAGTCATAGAAAATATTAGCCCATGTCTACTAGATGCATTTTATTAATTTTAAATAGTGAATAAACCCCAAGGAATTCAGCTGCATAACCAAAAACAAACAATCCTAATATTTCTAATGTTTCAGGTTATTTGATGATAAATGATGAATCCCCAGTGAGATTCTGTGTTTGTTGGCATTATGTCAGCAGAAAACATTTATGAAGGTCTGTAATAATTTTCATATTTAAAAAAAATCAGTGTCACCTTGAAAATAAATAGCAACAAAGAAAGCAAACACAGGGAGGTTTCAAGAAATACATGTAAAATCAAACCAGGAAATCAGTAACACTACTCTTAAATCAAAAAAAGGAATCTGGTCAAAGCATACCAACTATTATTAAAATAATTATTTTATCATTTTTTATTAAAATTATTAAAGTCTTTCTTGGAGGTTATGAGATGTTGAATAAGCTGCTGTGCTTTTCCAACGTCATTGCAGTAGCAAAGGATGCAAAAGCTAACCCAACACATCTCTATTGTACACAAGATAAGAGTATGTCACCTAAAACTGATGTTTTAGGTGACAGGATCATTTACTTATATAATATAGAATTTTAGAATTGGTGAAATTGTAGTAATATTAATAGGATAATTCAACAGTTTTTCACACCAGTTAAATGAGAGAACATATAAAAAATTAATCCATTATCATGTTAGTACAGCCATTATCAATATTATTATCACTATTCCCATTAACATCATTATGCATTTTCCCTTTATTATTCTTTTTTTATTTTTGATTGTTTCCTCACTGATTTTCTTAAGAATCAAATTCAATGATAGAGAAGACTAATTATCCACCTACTGCAATACAAAAATAATTTGGAGTTGAAGTACTAAAATCCCAAAAGATACGCATCAAACACAGCTTGACATTTGCTATTGATACAAAGTATAATTCTGAATTTTGCTGTATTCTCCGATCTTAAGATCCTTTACACTGTTAACTAGAATAATTAGCTCTGAGATTCATGCCTCTGATGCAATAGATGAAATGCTAATGTTATTAGAACATATTATGCACTGTGTACTGAAAAGATTCTAATTTGCCTTGATATGAATTATGTCTTTCACGATTTGTGTCTCAATCAAAGATCAAATATTGCTTTGAACCAACCTAGATAGCATTAACTAAATGTACATGGTGGGCAGAAGCCTTCCAGTGTTGGTGACCTGAACAGAAATGTTGTGCCAACAGCACATCAAGTTTAACAAAGAGATATTCAGTGATTTCATGCAAATAATTTTGTATCTCTTTTTATTAGCACTAATCCCTGTCAGTTTGTGTTATAACACCCTGCAAAAACTACGTGGAGTATCCTATGGAGAACACCATGCGCTCCATGTAACAACATCTGCTTAAAGCAAAAGAAATTCTGCTCATGCAAAATTCTGGTTTCATTGACATCTATGAAGGGTGATTGAATTGCTATTTCTGTATCCTGAGAATAGGGCTGAAGGAACACAATAGTACTTTTCATCAGGAGGAGAAAGTGTCCTTAAATACAGGATGTGAATGTATACGTATGCTGTGGCTCAAAAAGAGACAAAATAAATGGGTTAACCAATAACAGGAAAAAATACTTAGTACATTAACAGTAACAGGGCATACACAGTAAGCCTATCAATGATTATATGCTATATTTATGAAGAACATGCCACATACTAAAAACTAGGAAAAAGCTGTTGTCTGTGTTATCAAAGGCTGTAAACCACTCTGACTGTAGGTGCCTGGGGTTCCCTATGTAGGTCACCGCAATTTAAACTTTTATCACTGTATTTTTCTTTCATAACAGACTCTGGTGCAATAAATGAGTATCTCATTAACTACCACAGACTAGGCAAGATCAAGTCTCACTCATGGTCACAGAGAAGTCCTTAATGAGAAACTCAGAACGATATTGCAATAACTCAGCAACAGAGGCAATTTCCCATGGTGCAGTTTTCAGAATCTGACTCATTATCTCCTGCACACTTGCACTGTATCTACCTTTTAATTACTAGCCTTGACGTTTGATTCTTCCAAGCTCTTTCACGACATCTCTGGATGCTGAGGAGTGGTCCAGTGTTTCAGCCCCAATGCATCTCTGGAACCAGCTGTAAGGCAGGGTACAGAGCATACCTGGGGACTCGGTGCTGCCTGCCCAGCTCCAGGGCACAATGAGGCTGCAGTGTGGGCACTGAAGGAGAAGTTTCTTCTGTGTCTGACTTGCCTCTCTGAAAACTATTTGTGCAGTTCAGTGGCTGGATTTTGACCATAATTACTTTATCCTCATGACATTTTTTGAGAGGGAAACAGTAATTTGTGGCTCTGGAGAGGTGTCAACTTGCACTTGTGAAGTGGTGTGCATGTGGAGAGCTTGTATAATGCTCTACAAAGACCAATGTTGCCATATTTTGTACCAGTTACATAAGGTTGTTTAAGAAAAGTCCCAGCTTTTTAAACTCCTTAATTAAAACATGAATATGCTTTTCTGTGAAGTCAGTTCTTTTACATTATTCAAATGACAAACACTCCTCAGGATGGCCAATAGAAAGGAGAAAGAACCATTTAGCTTCTATTTCAGTACTTGTTACATTTTATGCAGCACTTCAATATTTGCAATATTTCTGCCAAAGTATGAGCATCCTTGCATGGAATTGGTTTTTTCTCTTTCAATATGGCTTTTTAATAGCCTGCAACTATGAATGACAAGTAGAACCACGTTTTTCCATTGCCTATTTTTCCTGCATATACCAAATATTACTCCTGCTTTCACAGAAAGTGGTTGTAGTGGTTTAGCCCCGGCCAACGCCCAAGGCCCCACTAGAACTGCTTTTTTCCCCTTTTGAATTGAATTGTGTTACTAATTATGATAAGACATACTGGTAGAGGAGTAAAATCAGGCTGAGACAAGGTCAGAGTTTCTAAGTGATAAAGTGAATTTATTACAGAGTTAAAGGAGTAAGTAAAAACAAAGGAATATTTTCTAAATGTTTTTTTCTTTGCTGTCCTTCCATCCCCCCCCACTTGCAAAGCTTCATAGCGCTCTCTCTCCTCCCAGATCATAAGGGGAACCCAGGGAGGGGGTTTTATCTCTAATGAGTTTAGTCCTCAGATGCTCAGGTGTTTCCTCTTCTTAGCAATTATACCTGGAGGGGTCTCTCTCTCTCTCT
>VZRZ01005785.1:160345-212884 GCA_013398175.1 Climacteris rufus
TTTTTTTTTTTGGTTAGTAATCCTAACAAACTTAGAAACCCTTAATTTCACCTCTGGTCATAAACTTGGAATAGCAGAATGATTGTAGTGGCAAGAGACCTCTGCAGGTCATCTAATCCAACCTCCTGCACAAATCAGGGTCATCATCCACAACAGCTGGCTCACAGTGTGTCCTGTGAATACAACCAATTTTGGAGTCTCAAAAACATCTATGTCTGGGTAAGCTTTGCTAGTGTTTGATCACACATTTTCTTACTTGTAAATATACTTTTTCTGTGTTTCAGCCTGTGCACATTGTCTCTTGTTCTGTCACTGGCTCCACTGAGAAAAGTTGCTGAATCACGTACATTTAATCAAATGTACATTAAGTAAGTTTTCCAACTTATGGCCTTATGGAGAAATCTGAAGAGATTAGAGATCTGGGTTATCACCAACCACATGAAATTTAACAAGACCAAGTGCTGGATTCTATTTTCCCCCTTGGATGGGACAGTTCTGGTCATATGTACAAATTGGGGAACAAGAGACTGGGGAACAGCCCCATGGAAAGAGATCTGGGGGTCCAATTTGCTGTGAAGTTGAACATGAGTAAAAACTGTGCCCTGACATCCAAAAGGGACAGCTGGGATGCATCAGGTACAACATTGACATCCGGTCAAGAGAGATGACTATCCCCCTTTGCACTGCAGTGGTGTAGCTGGTTTATCAATAAGTCCTTGCACTTTTACATCATTGCTTCTATGATTCACATCATTTGGATGATTCAAGTCAAATAACAATGTTAATAATTGTCATATATATTTCTTACTTTGCAAAGACAAAATTAAAATAATTCTATTCATGCATTTACCATCATGTATTCATATATATATAGGTCAATTATTTCTGGTACATTGCAAAGTTAGCATACATAAAAATATCTAAGAAGCAAAATTACCAGCAGTGTTTCTTATGGGAATAGTTGAATTTCCACTGTGCAAAATGGGAAAAAAATATAAAACCCACTACAGAAAAAATATTAATTCAATGCCTGAAGACTGAATATTTTTGAATACTATAGTAAATTCTAATAAAACAGAGTAAGATATATATGTATGTCAAAATCCTCTTTAAATCAAATTTTTTGAAACATAAAATTATATCTGCAAATGTATAATATAATAAGATTTATCATCAGGCAAGACAGCTTGCTATGGATGTCTTGATGTTTTCATAGGCAAATGGCATTTTAGAGAATTCAGGTGCTTTATACTAAAAACACAGCAGATAAAACCAGTATTTATTGATCAATAGCACTAAAATTTTGATGTGCAGGCAAGCTATCAGAATATAAAGTTACATTGGGTATTTGCAGAGTTTCATTAACAGTTTGACAATCCTTGTATAGTACATACATACACAAAGTGTTTGTTCATCCCTGAACTTAGCAGAGAAATGCAGTGAGGAAGGCTTTAAATGTTTTCACACCCTCAGTGGTGGTGTAACCCCACCCCTCCCTGCCACTTTTCTGCTTAAGCAGTGGATGTGTTGTGAAGGTCGTGATAGCTGCATCTGGCTTCAGCTGGTCTCTGGGACAACAGAAAACACACAAAAGCAAAGAGCCATAAATCCTGTTCAACAGCTGAGCTCTAGTTGAGCATATGCCAACCTAAATATGGCTGGTATGCAAATATGACTGCCAGTCAATCATATTAGTCCATAACTTCTGGACAGCCTAGGGCCCACTGAGCTATTCTTCACACCAGCTTGCTGCATGCCAGGATCTCTCCTCCAGAATGGATGCCTCTCAAGGGTACTCTCAAGGTTGAGAAAATCCTTATTGCATCCGATACCCAGTAAGTGAATTGGAAAAATGCATGATAAAATGTTGCAATCTTAGATAAATGATATAAAGGATAGACTATGCACATAAAATCTTTTAGATATAAACTGTTGACTAAATCTGGATAAAGCTGCACCAAAACTCACCTCAGGAGGAAGTTTGGAATACAATGTGGTCCCCTACTGAACCTCAGGACTCAATGAGAGGGTCTCCCTGACAGTTTTCTCTGACTCTGTTCTCTATGCAGTAAGAAAAAATTGTACACTACCATTGAATCTGAAACCACTGTAATATTTACTATCAAACTTCATGAAATCACTGTTTTATACCAATAAATGTATTGCTACTTCCCTCTTACAAGTGAAGAGTGCCAATCCATCCATGACAACCCTTTGTTTACTGTTAGTATAAACACACACTACACTTAGCTTTTATATTCATCTCAAAGCATTTGAAATAAATAGGCTCATTTACAGTTGTTGTCCTAGCTGCCCTTCATCAAGATAAATAAAAAGTAGTACTATACATAGCTTCCTGTGTGCTTTTTCTCTATGTTACAAACAGGGTGAGACTGCTCCTGCTTTTTCTGCTCCATCTGGAGCTGATTATCAAAAGTAGAATACTGAATGAATATTACAATATTAGATAAGTAACCATATATTCTGTAGAATATAAAGAAACTATTGTTGAAGGCAGATGAAGATATAAATTTCCAGTATGTAATACTTTAACAAATGTTTTATGATTGAGACATGTATTTTACACATAGGCAGGGGAAAAAACCTGAGAATTCAACGCTGAGAAAAGTATTCAAGGAAGGGGAATCTGTTCAGTCATATATTGTTTGCATCTACACTGGTACTTGAAGGAATATCAACTCTTGCAGGTACTTTGCTGAAGGGTGCAAACAGGCCAGGAGAGGAGGAATGAGGTAAGGCGTAACTGCACATGGTTTTTCTACTTTGAAAAGGAGACAAAAACCAAATGTGAATACAGTTTCTAATGGACAATATGACCATAACCCATTGACTCATTGACTCACTGGTCTCCATGCTTGGCACTAACCTGAAGGTGAGTAGGAAGAGCTTATGCTAGTGAGACATGAAAGTGACTGATATCTCTGTTCTGACATACCTGTGCAATATTGTCCTGGTTTGGAGTGTTTTGAAATTAAGGCTATATAGACAATCTAGACATGAAAGAAAAAAAAATGCAACAGGAAAGAGCGCACATTCTATGTATATGAAATATTTCTAGGAAGTCAAAATGTTGTTAGATGCGGTGTGGATTGGGAGTAGACATGTGTAGATCGAAATGGTTGGAAGAAAAGGAAAAATTTGAGAATTACCATTAAAAGTCAGCAAGTTATTGAACTTGACAAGTTATCTGGATGGAAACAATCAAAATGTGTTTAATATAATAAAATTTTTGAGCATTAATATCTAATCTAGTTTCTTGTGATACATTGTATATGAATGTCTCATGTAACATTGGATTTTTTTCTCGTGTGCCTCCTTTAGAAGATGGTATTTATATTTTTATCATATTAAAATGCTGCACTTGCTTTAGCATTTGTTCATGAGTCTGTCTATTAATGATGGTATTAGTTTAGTGAGATTTTCTTGTTTTTCTCTTAAAATACATCTTAACTTCACTGTGTAGTTTAAAAACAATTTACCTCTTCTGAATTAGTAAATGTAACAATTTTCTTCATGCTCTCGGAAGAAAAAATATTAGTTATGATAAAGTATTTAAAATAGGATTGGCTAACGCCTATCATCTTAATACGGTATACATTACTGTTCTTGACATTCCTACAGAAGAGGTTGAAAGAAGCTGAGATTATGATGGTTTTGTAAAGTGAACACTGCTCACCCAGTTCTCTTATGATTTCCTCACTGAGCAGAGAAATGTTCCTAAGCAGCCATACTACCCAGAAGAAAGCTTTACCTATGAAGTTACACAAGCATGTGGACATCTGTAAAATCACGTCCGTGGTTTGACACGGCGTGAAAACTTTTGTAAAAGAGCCTGTCTGCAATGCAGGTTTATTGTATTGTTGCCTTAGGTTTTTACCCTTATATTTTCCAATTCCTGCATTGTCTGGCGTGTATGCTTTATATCTCATTGCTTGCTGTTTTCTATAGACATAACACTACCACTCTGTACTCACCCAAGGACATTCGGGCTGCCCAGACCCACGCTTCTAAGGGCGGGGGGGGGAGGGCACGAGCTAGGGGGAAATTGTAAAGTTTTAATTGGTACATCTATGCTGATATGCGAATGGACCAAGCCTATAAAAGTGTGGAGAACTCGTGACTCATTGTCCATTTTGGGTGATGCCCCAAGGAGGGGGCTTTGTCTGCCCTAAATGTACCTTTGAAAGCCCTTCAAATAAATACCCACCTTTTATTCCCTTACTCCTGCCTGGCCTCAGTTTTTTGGGCTAGCCTTTTAGGCATCAGTATCACAATGAGACAAATAGTCAGATGAAAATATAGTTGCAGTTGAGTTATGACACAGAGAAAACATAATGAAAAGGAAGAAAAACTGAAGTTATGGATTGATCCAAACTACTTCAAATCACATGGAATATTTCTATTGAATATAGTGGTCATCAAAAAGTCTTTGAACTGCTACTACATTTTTTCTATATTTTTTTCATTATATTGAATAGTATAAGAACTGCTTTTTTTTTTCAAAATTTACAGCTATGTTACCTTTAGGAGTTTAAGGAAATTACGAACTTATAGATTCCTAAATTTCTTTTATGCTATTGTTGACTGTCTATAAAAATTTTTGTAAGTGTTGGACA
This sequence comes from Climacteris rufus, assembly GCA_013398175.1. Lineage (NCBI taxonomy): Eukaryota > Metazoa > Chordata > Aves > Passeriformes > Climacteridae > Climacteris > Climacteris rufus. Next base: position 164,983 of record VZRZ01005785.1, read on the forward strand.
TATCCAACTATATGGAATTGCCTAATTGCTTAAATAGAAAATAATGGAAGTTAGATTTTCCCTTTTACTACTATTTTCTTTGCGGAGTGAATCACACAGCTATTTACGTGACTGGAAAATACTGTTTCAGTGATTTGCACTCAGCTTATTACTAAATTGCTAAAAACCAATTAAAAGTTTTAAAGAGTAATTTATTTGTCAGGGTCCCCTTAAAAATACAGATTGCAAGCGTAGTGACTTGTGGCAGATGTCACTTAGGTAGAGATGCCAGGAGTGGCTGGAAAAATTTTATATGCTTTATGGAAGTGAATTTAATTTGATACTAAAACTGAACATGAAAATTCCCATTCTCAATACTGAGGATTTTTTAAGCTATTCATGTGTGGACTGTTTAATCTTCATTTAAAAACCTGCGCAAAGTGGTTTCTTTCCATCCCAGGGCTTCTTCTCATCATCAGATAAAATCTCTTTTAAAATGAAATCATATGCTGCCATTTCAGCTTTAAGGCTAATGAACAAAATTGAACTCCTTGTACTGAAGTCTTGGCAGTTCAAGTAGGTCCAAGTATTTGCAATTTGGGTATCATATACTTAGTTGATCAACTGTCCAGTAATTATACCTTTGTTTCATAAGAGTGAAATTACTAATGTTCCCCATCAAGATTAGACTTCCAAAAAGCTCAGCTAAATATACTGAAAAAATCTCCTTTTGTGTCTGTGAAAATAGTTTTCTTCAATCAGTTACTTTAGTTTTACTTTAAAATTTGAATATTATCTTTTAGCTAGCCTGATGACCCTTTCTCAATATGTCATAATGAGATTTTTACATTGTTTCAGCTTGCTATCATAATTTTCATACAACAATATTTGTATTTCTTTATTATGGAAATTGAGCTGGCCAGAGTTACTTGTGTGATCTCACCCTTTTACTCCCAGATGTTTTGTACTTCCTTTGTGTGTGCAGGACCATTACATCACACATCAGACTAATTGGTTTTGCATTTGCCTGTGTTTACAAGATTTTTCAAAAGTAATTTGATAAAATCTGATGAAAGGAATTCTAATGGATGTATTAGATGGAAAGAAAATTCACTCTTCCTCATTCTTTTTTTAAAAATAAATAATAAACAGAAAATAATTCCCATTTAGGTTTCACAATCTAATTTAATTGAATTATTCTATTATGAGATAATTTAATAATCTATAACTAATCATTTAATACAAATATAATATTAACATGATCTTTCCACTGATTTTTTTGTTGTTGGTTTTTTTTTCTTTTAATAAGATGCAGTACTTTTTCTCAGTGTATACATACATTTATTTTTTTCTTCTTGTCATTGCTTTCTTAAATTGACTAAAATGGTTTACAGGCTTATTCTGTCAGATTACAAAATTTAATATTAACTGAAGAAAAAAAGAAAAAAACCCCATAAGCTAAGAAGTTTTAAAGCCACTAGAAGTGCTTTTTGTTTAATACGCAAACTCCTTATATATTTCACTAGTTGAGGAGAGATTAGGTGAAAATAAATTAATGGGAAAACACAGAAAGAGAAATTGCTGTATTGAAACTTCAACATTTTAGGAAGGTTTTACTGAGCTCATATATCCAGAAAATTTACCTGTGTTAACCTCTACAGACTGTGTTGTACTGCAGAGCAGAACAATTGCAGATTTAAATTGCTATATTAAAGAATCTGGGCCCAGATCTGCCACCAAAGATATATACTTGTTTTTAGATTCTGTGCAGTGTTGTGTAGCTGCATACTGTCTCACTGCCTTCTCCTTCGTCCTCTCATATAGATGCCAAACTTCATCTTTGGATTTAATTTATTATGAACTCTTCTGTCTTGCATTTGTCTTCTGTTTTATTTAATAGTGATTTATTTGCAAGAATGTCTTTTGTAAGTGTAAACAGCACTTGATGATACATATTCTAATGACAGGGCATAGCCTCATCTGGCTCAGATGAACTAATTTCAATTATTTTCTGCACAAGATGGAGAGTTCATCTGTACATGTTTTCCTGGGTGAGTGCCAAATACATGTGCTTTTGAGTATCTTGTGGATTAAGAACCTACACTTCTAATGGTTGCCTTTCTGTTTTGTTTTCCAGTTATGAGGCACATTTAAAGAGAGAGTACCAAGCAAATGTAATTTTTAAATTGGTTTTGCATATATGTGTATGTTATAACAGAAAGTATGACTAATTGCCTATCTATGTATCTGATATTTGCGTATAGCTTGGCTAGAAGCAACTGAAAACACCTTATTTTATTGGATGTAGTGGTTACTCTGAAGCAAAAAGGATATTTTGATGAGAATCTCAACCCATTGACAGGAAAGTGCAATAGTTTTTCAAGGAAGTACAGCAGCATTTATGATATTTAAGAGGTGTCTCTAAGGATTAGGGGCTACAGTTTAACGTGAAATCACTCTAAAGCAGCATTTGTGTGGCACTTTTAACTAAAGTCACCTAAACGGTAGAAGGAAGATCATAGAAGAGTATAATTTTGCCTCACCAGTGTCTTGACATATTATACTGTTGAAGTTGCTCCACATTAAATGCCTCATTTGACTAGATGGTGATAAATAGTATGCTGGCTAGTGGCACAGCTACATTTTCCTAAATGAATTTTTTTCTACTCTCAGGCATTCTGTTATCACTTAAACCTCAATTATTTGTCAATGAGAACGTCTGTTATCTATATCAACATTAAAAAAATCACCAAACAAAAAACCCACAAAAACCAAACAACTGACAACAACAACATCAAAACCACACAAAAATCCCAAGACTTCATAAGGCTTCTCACATTTCAGGAAACCTAGATCTGTGGGCTTCACATTCAAGATTTATGCAAAAGAGGTTTAATGGGGAGTGAGCAGTGCACATGCACCAACATGTAAAACCTACAGTAGTACAAAGAGAAGCATTTGCAGTAGTTTCCAAACATCATGGAAAAACATTACTATCTGTGGGTAATGGATAATACGCCTCTGGTATGTTAATTTAGTTATCCTAGTAGCAACAGTGATAACTCTGAGTGTCTGAAACAAGAGGCTGTATTGTCAGTATACTTTCTAATGTGGAAAATATTTGCTAAGGGATCATCTCTGAAATCTCATTGAAATTATGCTGATGACTATCATTTTACTGGTGGCAACTTAGTGCTGACAGCTGAAAAGGGACTGTGATTGTGGGTTGGACTAAATTTAATTCTGTATATGAGATCTGAATAGAATACAAATTTTTTGTTATTCTACATCTCCCAAGTGCCACAAGAGCTATATTTACTGCAGGTGTTCAGGATCTTTAATTGCTGAGGAACTAGACTGAAATAACCTAGTCTAGCCTACTCTTCTAGACAGTGTTTGTGATGTTTGTAATGAATGGGTGAAATATGACCACGTGTTATACTGAACAACTTTCAGGTGTATGTGTCCTCATACAATATTTTTTTTGGTTGGTTGTGGTTTTTTGGTTGTTTTTGTCCTTTTTTCTTTTTTCTTTTTTTNTTTTTTTTTTTTTTTTTTTTTTTTTTTTTTTTTTTTTTGCTAGGTTGGTTTCTGTTTGTTTGTTTGGGGTTTTTTTGCGATTTTTTTTTGGAGGAGTAAGGTCTGTAATTTAACTGCAATTCAAGGATTCTGTTATTTTTTACAAATAGACATGCCCAACATCTGATTATGCATCTCCCTGATGGGCTCTGCATATGGCTTTTACTAGATATATTAATGACAAAAGCCTTAACAGGACAGTCACACCTGGAGGGAAGTGTTCAGACAAAGATTTAACTCTCTTTGTTGGCTTATCTGGAAATACAAAAACATATTCAATGGAAGAAGGATTATCTCCTGTTCTGGCTCTTTTCTTTAAAGGAGTTTTTAAAAACAGTATGTTCCTCATCTTTCTCTCAAATTAAGAATCCAAGAACTGGTTTTTGCCACACTAACAGACTTTAGTGAGGGGCTGAATATGCTTTGACACATTTAAAAGACCCAAAATGTCCTAGGAAATCAATATTTAAATTAATAATTGTTTGGGGTTTTTTTTTACTTTTTTTCTTTTTAATTTTCTTCTTTAAAATCAGCTGAAAGAATAGTGCATTTCTGTCATTTCAAAAATATTAGGAAGTAAGTCTGAAATGGTTCTGTGCCTTTTCAGATTTAGTTGATTATATCTTAAAAACTGTCATTTTTCACTTTCTCATATTGCCTCTAAGGCAGCAGTAACAGAAATGGTGGTATCTAATAAAGGGAATTATCAGAATTATAAATTAGGCTTCACTTTGCTCAAGTTTACATATTCAGAACTCCAGGCTGAGAGTGACTAAATGGCTTTTCATTGTTCTGCTTCATCTGCAGTCATCAGCTTGTGTTCCTATGCCTTTTTTTACTACAGCAATTTCACTCTTCTTTTGTTCTTATTGTCTTTCTCTCTCCATCTATGTTTTGCAAAATATAAAACCATTCCACTGTAAACATCTAAGTATAAAATAGCAAATTCCTAGAGGATCACAGACATGGACTAATGAGGAGTCGCTAAAATCTACTCTGGTCCCAAAATCTGCAAATGTGCAATAACTGTACAGCTATATAAGCTATACAATCTAGGGCAGAATTGAATTATTGCATCCTGAGATCAGAGTTCATCTTCCTAAAAATATTGTTTCATTTTCTAAATAATTCTCTGCTATCAGTAGTACTGTAGGTGAGGATGTCACAAGCAGCAGCTTTTCTACAGATAAGGCAGCTCATCTGCAAGTGTACGCTGCCACACGCCTGTGGGAAGTCAGCTTATCAACCTGTTGATACTGAAGTGCTTGTGTGAGATGTGTACAAAGGCTTAAACCAAACCTTTTACAGGCATTGTTTGTCATTTGACATGTTACGTTTCACAATCTTAATTATTTTTCAAATAGCTATTTGTTTGAAATTTAGTGTAATGTTTTAATGTGATATGACATATTTGATACAACAGTCGGTTATTCAGTAGAAAGGTCCAGTTAATGACAGTCTGCTTCTTTCTGCAAAGAAAGAAACCAAAGCACCATTCTTTTTATTGAGCCCCTAAGAATAACTTATGCTCAGGTTTGACAAGAAATAGATACGGTCTGGTTTTGTTGTTGTTTTTTTTTTAACAACTCAGGTACTGGTGAAATCACCTGAATCCATTTTATTACTAGATGTACTTTGTTCTTACTTCCCCCAAGTAGAAGAAACCTCTGTTACTGTTACACCGCCGCAAATCTCTGCATTCAAAGATTTGAGAAGTAAATCAGGAAAAAATAACTCATATTCCTTGTACTTCACAGTTCTGAAAAGAAACCTTACTCAAAAAGAGTGCTGCACTGAGAGTGGTCTTATACTTTATACATTATTTGGATTAAGGGTCTTTTTATGCTCCAGACAACTTTTGGTTTTAAAAACACAAAACAAAGGAAAAGGACTTTCTCAAGTTTTTCCTAGTCAGGAGTCTTATTTGGTAGTACAGTGGCCTAGTAAATTTCAAAGCTTGTCTATGAGGCATCTGTTAAAAAGGATTCCTTGATGAAGCATCGTGAACACACAGCAGTCTCTACTAACCTTAATGGTCCTGTTTCTTAAACAAATATATCTAAAAATTAATGTACCAGACCAACTGCACTTCCTCAACCAGCACACCAAGGATAGGCAAAGACCATAACATAGTGAGTATGTATAAAGATTTTAAAAGCTTGAAATACTAAACCTCCCCTTTTCTGATAGCAAAAGGACTGACAAATTATTTACAAAAATCTTCGGCTTAAGGAGCAGACACAGATAAATAGGACAGCAGAACCCACTCTGCACCTTCCCTACAGCAGCACAGGTAGGCCAAAGCTACAGTCAGAGCCATATCTGTAACATCACGGTGACATTTTCAAAAAGAAAAAATTGAATAAAAATCAGTTAGTTTAGTGAAAATTAATGCATGACTTTTTATGTGCACTTCTCTATTACACTGCCTTGGCACTGAGAGTGGGAACACAAATGAGAAACATCTTCTATCTTCTTCACCAGTTCTTATGAAATTCCATTATCAGCATTTCTAGGGCTTTTGTAGAAGACTACAAATATGTTGCCTGACATCCCTGAGCACAGGAGTGAAAAGAAGATTTTTGAATAGGATTATTTGAATTCTTGATTCCTCCTGCCCAAATGATGGCTTTCTGTGGGTTAAGCTTTGCTGCAGGACATCTAGAACTTATGCATAAGTATCTTTGCAAGTCTAAATCAGTGGCCTAATTACCCGGAGGAAAAGTCAGACTAACTGTTACTACCTGCTAGCAATTTACTTACTGATGGAAAATTGGCTTCAATTTGGTTTCAAAACTAAATGTAGGAAATAGGACTATTCTGCATGGGTTGATAGAAACCAAATGATCAAATAAACACATTGGTTTTTCTCAGAACACTTCTTTTAAAATGAATGTCATGATTTTGAAAGTACACTGTAATTATTGTATAGACAGACCCTACCTAGGCTTCACAGTAGAATTATTTTACTATTTTCAAGATGTTACAAGTAATACGAAAGCTTTTTATTACTAAACTACTAACAGATTAGCAACAAATCTTATGTCTTTATTTCATGTATTTAACCCTCCTTTTTAGTGAGTTTCTCCTGAGGTGTGTTTTTAAAGCACAAACAAACAAGTCATGAATGGTTAAGGATTTTCATGGCTCAAAGGAACTGATCATTCTTTTAACACCACCCTGGGATATTTGGACCCCATGAACACATTTCTTGAAGGAAGACAATGCTGTTTAGACACTACTTTTGGCCTAATAGAACTTGCACTTTTACAAACTTCTGACTATCCTCAGTTGTCCCTCACCCGAAGACACATAGCAAAGTGCAAATGTTATAACATTCCTAATGGTTCCTCTCAGTACCCAATAGTTTTGATATAAGCTTAGCACTCTATGTGGCTGATTGACTGCTGGTATGTCTCACTGTGCTTAACAGTCCATTTTGCTGGATAAATAATTTCAAAAGATGGCTTTCAGCTGACTTTAAAATCCACCTGGCACATTCTGAAAAACTGACTGGCAAAATGCTGACCAAAACAAGATCTATGCCATTGGTGAAGTGAATAGTAGGAAGAACGTATATATCTCTGGCTGGGGTTTTCAAATATTACATAATCTCCCATTGTTATAAATACTGGTACAAATACTGTTCAAAGGAGAAAGGTAAAAAGAAGAACACCATTTTGTACAAGATACATTTAAGGAAAAAAAGGGAAAACACTGAATTCTGTTTATATCCAGCATCCCTTAAGTTCTTCTGAACACTCATTACTGCCAGTGGCAAATTGCCTTGAAACAAGTAAAAAATGCCTTCTGCCAGGATAGTTAAAAAAACTGTTGAGAAGAGATAAACAGTGCTCTCTGCACCCTGAACTGCATAAGCAATAACTTAACTACCTCAGTTATTTATCTGCTGTTGACTGTTTCTCAGCTCATGACTGGACTGCAAAGTTTCTGGAGCAGGGCTAATTTATATGTTGTGCCTCAGTTTAATGCTAACAATTTCTGGTGCTGGTCTAGACCTAATGTCTCTAGGTTTCTGCACTAACATAAATAATAATTACCTAATTAATAATTACCTAGAAGGAAATCTTCCTTTTTCCTGTGCCAGTAGCAGAGATGTATCTCAATAAAAGTAAAAAAACAGAGTAAATCAGGACAAGTAGCACAGAGAAGTAGCAACTCAAACATGCAGTGTTAATGCAACAATAAAAGTCAAAATTGCATGGACAGGCCTGTTTTTACATATCAAGTATTTCAAACTCAAGTACATAGCAAATTTTCTGAATATATCTCTTCTTTTCACTCAGTCACTCTGTCTCCATTCCCAGTTAAAAGAGAGGATAGAAAGCAAAATAAGTGCTCATGTAACTATCATTAAATCCCTATCTCTTTTTCTATATCCAGAAAGACATGTATTTTAAAATCAGACCTTTAAATAAAGCAAGCCCATATTTTGTTCAGAGTTACTCTAACCTCACTTTGGGAAGGCATTCTTCTGCCTGCTTCCAAAAACACGTGGGGACTGAGTCATCCTGTTTCTTTTTTCATCTGCTGAGTCCAAATAGAGCAGGATAGATTTCATTGCCCTCAGCATGCCCTCATAACACTGCAGCTTTACATTAGGACTGTGATTATAATCAGATCTCATTCTTCAGGGCTTCAGCTGATCAGCTGTAAGAGTCAGGGTCATAATTTGACTTGTAAATTCTCCTTTTCCTCTACACATGCATCTTTTTTTTTGAAGGACTTGCAATTGACTGCAGCTGGCTGTTGAGTGAGGGGTATCCATAGTTGGGGTGGCACAGTGCTTGAAGGTGCTTGACTGATGTGTCTGATTAGGCACTCAAAATAATTCTGATAACACAGTTTAGGATCAGGCAGAAACTATTAAAAAAATCAAAATCAAAACCAACACGAGACCTCCATGGGGTTATTTATTCTAGGTTGGTCAAATAGACATTTTTGGCAGATTAAAATTTTTCTAGATGGACATTTATATAACTGCTATGATGCCACAGCATTTGTGGAAAAACTTGATTTGGAGTTTTCAGGTTTAGCTTTGCTCTTTTCATGAAATTTTCCATTTATTTTGTTAAGCAATATTGAAAGAGGTAGCATCTTAAAGTTTTACTATTTGCTTTGATGCTCAAGTTTCCCTAGCACTGTGTGACCAGGCTGCCTATTGCATTGTGCTTCAAGAAACACTGTCATACTTCAGCCTGATGAGGTACTCTGCTGTACTTCTCTGCCGGTGCTCTGGAATGCAGAGACTATTCTGGGGTTGCTGTTAAGGTCTCTCTTTTTAACAGTAGATACAGATAGATTTCTGAGTCAGGGACACACCGATCACATAAATGAAGTATGTTTTAGTAACCTGATATTCGATGCTGAGTGAGAGGTAATGGATATTTAACATGGTTTGTCATAGGTTTTCTATGCTGTGATCTCAGAAACAATTACGCAGCAACTCTTCCAAGTTTTCTGAGAACGAAGCTGGTGATAACAGCTCCTTCACATTAGTTGCTCTATTTTGCTACCCTGTCATCTTTGGTAAAGAAATTTTTTTCATGCCTATGTCCAATTAGAATTTCCAAAGAGGTGTTCCTGCTCTGAAAGCTCCAAACATCATTTGTCACAGTATCGACATGAAAGGAAGAGCCAGAGACACCTGCTTCCAGGATCAGAGAGAAGGAAGGAAGGGGGCAAGACCCACCTTCTTTATTTTTTATATACATTTGGAAATCACTATTCATTGGAGGAAATCAGTTCTTCCTCCCTCAATTACAGTGGTCAAAGGAAATGTCCATCAAAGTTCTCTGTCCATGAGAAAAGAATGCAATTGATAAGATACAGTTACAATAACATAGCTATGTTTACAGAAAAGACTGTGAGAACTAGCTACAAAGAAATGAAAACATTCACGACTGCAAAATCAGGGCAACAATCATTCCTCCATATTTTCTTCTATTATCACTCTACCAAAGTGCACCAGAAAACCTACTGAACTGGTTGCCTTCTTTCAGTGGAGGAAAAAAAAAAAAGGGGGTAAGGAGGGGGAGAATATGAATTTCCTATACTTTTTAGTTTCCACAAGTGTAGCTACTTAGAAAAGAAATGCTAAAAAGAGATACCAGAATCAACCACAAATTTTGCTGTGAATTTTTGCCTGTTTATTTACTTAGATTGCTAATCCAAAGCTTTATCTGTGCAAGTGAAAATGCAGAGAGGAGGTAGCTGTCCTTAGTGAAAGAACTAGGTTTGAAAAAGAAAAGCTGCTAGGCTTCATGAGAGCTTGCAGAGAGCTTGCAGAAAGGGCGGTGAGGGGTTTGGATCCTGTTGGTAATTACCAAGTCATAAATGGATGCTGAAACTGGAGCAGCACTTGTAGCTAAAATGAAGTCAGGACAGGAAAGGACAAGTTCTATTGAAATGCCCAGAGACAGAGCACATGAAGAGGTACAAGCAGAGGCAGAGATGGAGCACATGGAGATCCACAAGTAGCTGAAAACAGTAGAAATGGAGATAGGACTGGTCAATAAAGTGTTGTTCTCTCCAGAATGATCCTGTGTATTTTAATCACAGTAAGATATCTAGATCTCTTTGAAGACCTGGTTGTCTGTCAGCCTTACTTATCTTTGGATGGTGTGCAGGCAGAAGGGATTCACAGCTGAATTAGAGTACAACAAAATAAAAATCCTTCAGCAACACAAATGGCAACACCGTCACCAAATATGACATTTGCACATTTGGCAGAGTATGCTTTTCTTATCACCAAATAAAAAACTCAAGTGGATCCATGGAAGGCAAATACGTAAAGGATTTCCCACTCAAGAAAACATAGAAACATAGAAGATTACTCCAAATAATTAGGTTGAAAGACTATTACTGTCAATTCATGAGAACACCAGTAGAAAACAAACTAAATATGTCTTTTCCAGCTTAAGAAAATTTGTCTACTGACTAGAATATTCAGGCAAATTTATAACAATGTTGGCAGTCAACAGAATACAAAAGCACTTGGAATTTTAAATACGTTAACTAAAATGCAATGTGGTTTCTAACAAAACTGGCCTTACTAGGGCTCTTAACCTATTTATGTGAGATTTTTTCTGTGTGATTTTTTATTGATGCAAACTGTTCTCAAAGCAGTTTTACTGTGCTAGAAACACTTACAACTATATCTGATGTAAATTTCATAATTTTAAAATAGCTGTTCTATTCTGAATGGTAATTATATGTCTTACAATATGTCTTCTAATCTGTAGTTTTGCTCTTTTATAGAAATAATTGCATTTGTTTAGCTATTTAAATTTGCTTTATTAATAATTTTTCTTTTTTTTTTTTCCCCCTTACCTTAATATCTGTCTCTTACATTTTCATTTTAGGTGAACCTGAAGCTCAAAATTCAAGTTATTGCTCACACACATGGCAGGCAAGTCTCTCAAGACTGAGCACTGCAGAGGCTGCACCTCTCTGCAGAGCTGAAAACTCAAGACACAGAATGACAACACCCCATATGTCCCAATTGTACTGATTTAGTAAGATTGCAGAATGATTCCAAAGCTTTTCAAGATTTTCTATCATATTGGTTATTTATGTGGGCTATATGTTACATTTGCTTTTATAAATTCCTGTCAAATTCTGTCTGCTTCTGCTATAACATGTAAATTTGGGACAATGCCTTAAAATTTTCTACAGTAAAAGTTAAATGAACCAAATATTCCAGGTTTGGCACAGGCTTCAGTCAAGTGAAGTCTGTGAAGAGTGGTATTTTAGGAAAGCCTCTTTGGATTCATTGCAAGGTGCATTATTTTCATAAATAAATGAGCTGTTGTGAAGAATGTGCATGGGTTTTGAGGTATGAACCAGACCTTTATGTCCACACTCCAGAGCACTGCAAACTCTGTTCCCCTGTTGCATTTTCCAAGCTCATGTTCTTATCTTAAAACAGCAGATTTGGTTCTTGTCATCACAGAATCCATTACATTTTATAGAGTGAGATGACTTTCCTTTTGGGTTCTCATATTAATTTTGCTAATATATTCAGGTAAATAAAGAGAAACTTGGGTTTTCCATTTTTCCCTTGTTTACTCCCTATCATTGCTCAGTGGATGAGTGTATCTGTCCACTTGAGCTATGAATACTCCCTTCTCAATGGTTCTAGCCTCATTATTGTCTTTGCCTTTTTACAGCTCTTTTGCAACCCCGGTTGCTGTGTCAGACATGGGCATTGGATCCATCCTTGGAGAGGAGGGAAGAAATCTATCACAGGAGTTAAAGACGGACAAAGTTACATGTTGCAGCTGAGATATGCCAGGGCATTCAAAAGGCAGGAGATACATTGCATATTCAATTGATTCACATGCCAAGTGTTTCTTTATAAAGCTAAAATACTTTCAGCATATCTGGGGACAATGAAACCAGTCTTGCACTGTTCTCTTGAAGTATAAAATCCTTCTCTTTCTTCAGAGAAAAACCACAAAACAACACACTCTCACCTAATACATATATTTCTAATAAATTTCTCTGTAATTTGTAGTAGATGTTATCTTTGAATTTTTGTGGGGGAGATGGGGGTTGTTAAATTCATATTACCTGTAATTTTTTCTGCATGCTGTTGCAATGCGTGTTTGCACGTTCTAAATGCAAAACCTTCCAATTCAAACAGAAACAAACCTCCCCCCAAAATACTCCTTATATTCATTCTTTTAAAAATGTAGTCTTAAAAATCACTACATAATGCATTACTTTGATTACGCACTTATTTGCAATGTGACATACATTTAATTGATTGATTTCTGTCTTTTAGATGTAATGTTTCACAGTTTTCCTGTGAGATTTTATTCTGACACTGCACATCTTAGATTAACTAGTCAGGTTTTTTTTTCCAGGTTTATTAACCAAATTACCACCATTCACTAAATTGCATGTTTATCTCTTTTTTCCTAATTCAGAAAGTCCTGTCAAAACTGATTATCATAATGATGAGCAGTGTCTGTATCACAACCTACTGACAGAATTCACAAGTCCTCTCAAAGAATATTTTTTCCAGAAGCCATTTTATGTTTATTCCTCTGAAGAACTGTGAATGATGCTGTTGGGTTTAGCACAAAATGTCATTTCCTTTGGACTTCTGCTTGAGTAACCAGTTGCAGGCACAAATAGTCTCGATCTCATAATACATTCAGGAGCATTGTGGTGCTGGAAATCTTAATATCTCCTCTGCGTGAAGAGAAAGTGAGTGGTATCAGTATCTTTATTGGTGCTTACAAAGCGTTATTATTGATAACTAAAAAAAAATGTATCTGATTGCACACACAAAATTGTTATGATTTATTAATTCAAAGCTGTTGTCCTTATAACCTTTAAAATTCAGCTAGTCTGAGTGACCTTTTTATCGTGTTCTGAATAAAATGTTTAACAGCTATGATGAGTTGAGTATAAACCAGTTGAGTAAATATAACCCATATGGTATTGTTCACAAAGTTGACAGCACTAGAATGTTTCCATTTCTTCAGCAGATGTGTTATTGCATTGCCTGACAGTCACAGGCATCAGTAAACAACAGTGAAAAGTGCAAATCTTGCTATTAAGCTTGCTAATCTTCAGCTGGGAAATGGCACAATGGAAACGTTAATTTATTTTCATATTGGCTGAATGCCTGGTTATGCTAATTCTATGCTCAATACTTTGGGTACAGCCTAGGAACTATTAGTTTTGAATATTCTTTCAATGATCACATGGACTCTGCAAAAATATCCTTAGAATGGGTGTAAGCTTATCTGTATGACTCCAGCTGCAGTAGTCTCCCAAGAAGTGACTGGGACACTGTACGACCTGAAGTAAGAGCTTGTGATAAATCCCAAGATCCCACACTTCTTACATGTTGTTCTCATCTTGGCTTTTTTGAAATGCCCCATTGCCTTGGTCACCAAGGACACTTAAATACAGGATGTGGCCTGCATCAAATTCAAACTCTGTTCTTAAAAGCAGCATGAGTACCACAACACTGTACTAACTTAGAACAACTTGAACCCAATCCTCAAAAATGTCTCAGAACCTGTTAGAGTCCCCAGACCCACTCCTCTGCTCCTTCCTGCGTGCACATCTCCAACAGTGAGCAGCCTCAGAAAGTGCCTGTGTTGGTTTGGTCAGCTGCAAATCATGTCTCCTGCATCAGTGGGATCTCTGCAGGCACTTTGCCTACTCAGAAAGGGCTCCAGAAGGCACCACGCTCTCATCTGAGTTCTTTGGAAAATCCTCTTTTTTGTTGAAAGGTCCTTTGGACATCTCTAAGGTGTACAGCACTCCCCACACTGGAGACTTGTGCTGGAGAAGACTTCCCCAGCCAGACTTAGCAAAAAAGAACTCTTCCTTGACAAAACAAGGAAAAACCTTTTACAGTCTGCTGAACCCTTTCCCTTTCATCCGTTCAACTGCCACAGCTTCATGAATTTTTTGTCCTATTGCCCAAGATCAGGATGGGTACTAAAATAGGACAGCAGGTAGAAACAGGATAACACATCTTGAAAGATGACCCTTCTTTGAAGCTCACAAGCATGTAAGAAGTTCTGCCTGACCTCAGCCTGTGAGGTTTATACCTGTATTGTTTTTATAGTGATCTAACTCCAGGCACTCAAGAAATTTGCTGTACAATAAAAACAGCCCAGGCCTAATTTTGCATTCACTACTGAGAAATTTTAGGAAAGGTGCAACCACATAAATAAGTTAACATTTTGGGGCAAAAATCATACACAAATGTTTTATAGATAGCAAGATGTTCACTGGCATGAAAAATAACAGCAATAGCAAGCTTTCTGAATGTATTTCATATGAGTCCCTCTTTAAATTATGCTGAAACTCTTACATTAACACAATATGCTTGATAAATGCACCAAACTGGGATTAGGCAGGCTCATCCCCACCATCTGCCACTAGCTCTTCAGCTCCTTTGTGCTCTGAAATAAGTTTTGATGTTTTAACCAGGTTGAATGCTGATCCTGTTGGAGTAAACTGAAGTTCTTATACAGATTTCAGCCAAAATTATGTAGGGCTGCCATTGAAGAAAAAGCATGAGGTGTCTTGAACTCTCAGTCAGTTGCTGCTTTACATAAAAGCCGAGACAGGACCACTGGGACATGGTTGTATAAAACAACAGAGGCAAAGAGACTGATATCAGTGTGCCACCAGGAGAGGTGCAGGAAGCTAATAATTTGCATTTCCCTGTAAAATACTGAATAATACAAATTAGCAAATAACCTCCACTCCTCTGAGCATAAGGTGTTAAGGCTGACCACATTCCACTGCAGGACTCTGACGAGTGCAAGACAGTCTTTTCTTAAAGCCCAGGGTTATGCCTGTTACGTTCTTTGTATTCTTTACTACTGCTCCACTACTGTGAAAAGAAACTCTTTTCCTACTTTTTAAATTATTTTTCTGCTTTAGATTGGACTTAGAGTTAGCACAAGAGGCCTAGTAGCAAAGCAGAGTAGGGAAATCAAGTGTTCATCTTCACTCCACATGGCACTTTCCTTCTGATAACACCTCAGAATGTGAAAAAAAAGTATGAAAAAAACGTCTGTCAAAGTGTTCATGTTTTGGAAGTAAGATTTTATTCTTATCTTCTTAATATTTACATTTCAAATTTTACTTTTTATAGCAAAAATAACAAATCATATATTTCTCTATAAAGATCATACTATTATTAGAACTGCTTCTACAAAGAGCCTGGTTGGAAGGAGGACATTTTCTGAGTTGTGTCAAATGTCCAATAGCAGGCAATACACCTGAACAGACATGGAATTATTTCAAATTAAAGAAGTAGAGCAATTTTTGTCATTATTCTGTTCTTCCTGGTTCCAACATTTTCCTTGAAAGAGTAACTATTTCAGAGCTATTTCATCCCAAATTCCTTCTTAAAACCTTTTTGTTGGAGGAGGTCACTACAAGTTCTGGCAAATATTACAAGGTACCATTGCAATACAGCAACAAAATTGTAAGTTTCTGTAATTTAACTCAGTAAAATGAATCTGTTTTTCTAGACTTCTTTTAGTTGTAATACTCTTGATCGTATTATTGGCAGTACTGCTAGCACTGCCTAGTCTCATTTCTCACTCATTACTTGAAAGAGATCCTGTTTTCAATGGGATAGGTCTTTTCTAAAATTAAACCATTTGTACTGAAATATTCTTTGCCAGAAGACTGTCTCAGCATGAATTGGTAATTGTCATAAAGTAGTGCTGATGACAGTAATTTCAACCAATATTCTTCAGAAGGAAGTTAGAAAAAATGTATCTCCTTTTTAAAATCTCGGCTTTTTTTTTTTTTTTTTGGTCTATTTGAAAAGACAATTCTTTGGAGCAGGAATTGAAATTAGGCAGAAAAACCTCTGGAATTATATGGCTTGTGCAGACTTAATGGAAATTTGGCCAAACCTAAGCCCACTAACAAACTGCAGTTTTGATTAGTAGCTGTGAACTTTTTTGTGTTGTTATTATGCATGAAAAAGAAAAATAATTTCCAATTAGGGCTTTTTTTTTCCCCTGTAGTCCTTCAGGCTATGTATAAATGGAGAACATGTGAATGCAGGATTGCTTCTGGCACCGGATACATGTGCTGTGACTCCAGGGCAAGAACTCTGCTCACACCAGTGCACCAAACACCTCTTCTGGGTATGCAGTGGAACAAAAACCAGCACTGGGGTCCTCATGAACAGTCATCAAAGTCAAACAAATACCCTTTGAAAGCAGAGCCACATGTTTGTCAGAGAAGAAAAAATACATATTGGATCGTGGTGTGCCCTGGGTGAGTAATGGCTGTGTGTTTGCCACGCTTAATTTTAACTTTTTTTGTTTAGTGATGACATTTAGAAGTTTGCTGTAGGCTTTTAAAATTTTGGTTGTTTTTTGGGTTGTGGGGTTTTTTTTTCTTTTTGTTAGTGGTTTTTTTCTTGGTTTTGGGTGTTTGTTTTGTATTTTTTTTTGTAAAAATTACCTCACTTGTCTAGGTGTTTATTTCTCAGATCATGTAGCAATGCTTAGGTATCCATCTGCTGCCAGCTGTGGAAATTTATCTGCTCGATCTGTTCTGTTGTTCTTTATCTCTGCTGGTTTACTTGACGTTGGCATATGTCAGGAAAATTTCCTTAAGATTTTAAAACTCATTTATGGACAACGCAGTGTTTGAAACTCATTTTATATTAATTTTCATTGCTATTTGTATTCAGAATATTAAGCCTATCTTGTAATTCATTAGAGGTTAGTTCATAACTCCAAGACAAAATTTGCAAAGAAAAAGTTTAGCCAGAAAATACTGTTTCTCAATAACATCTCTTCTCCTTAAATGTAAACATGAGAAAGAAAAAAAACCTAATTGGTAAAGACTATAGGCCAATGTTTCAAAGGTTATTTTGATTTCTTTTGCCTCTTTTGATAAATATGAACCATGAAGTACACGTGAAAGAACTGTACCATAATTGCTCTCAAAAATTTTATCATTGCTATAGATAGAAGCAGCCCATTTCATGTCATTTACACAATAGAGTTAAAAAAATACAAGCTAGTATTCTTTTAAAAGGAAAGAACAAGTGGGTGGAAATTCAAACTGGAGAAAAGTACATCTACCTATGCATTTCTTTTTGATTTAAAACATCAATTGAGAGTTTTCATGGGATTTGAGGAGCTTTTATTCCAAAATTACTGTCACAAATTTATGCTTGCTTTCATTTTATAATTTACCATTTGTGGAACTCAAAGTAGCTTGAAGATGTTAATGAAGAACACATTGTGTATAAAGTTTTGTAAAAACTGTTACCCCTGTATTTCAGATGATGAAACGGAGGCTGGATATATGCAAAGTGACACCTAAATTGCGTTGGGCCCTTGTGGCTCTTCGCTGCTAGCAAATCCTTTCATGGTCAAAGCTAAGCAAAATAGATAGGAGATATCACAGGGCAGTGGAAGCAAGCAGTTGCCTTTTTTGGGATGTGACCACAGTATTTATCTGGAATCAAAGAATCATAGAATGGTTTGGGTTTAAGGTTTGGGACCTTAAAGATTGTCTAGTTACAACCCCATTACATTGGACGGGGACACCTTCCACTAGACCAGGTTTCTCAGAGACCCATCCAGCCTGGAACATTTCCAGGGATGGGGCACCCCCTACTTCTCTTGACAGCCTGTTCCAGTGCCTTACCAGCCTTCCAGGGAAGAATTTCTTCCTAATGTCTGTTCTAAACTTACCCTCTATCAGCTAAAGACCATTCTCCCTTGTCTTATCACTACATGCCCTTGTAAAAAGTCCCACTTCAGCTTTCTTGTAGGCTCTTTTCTGGTACTGGAAGGCTGCTGTAAGGTCTGCCCAGAACCTTCTCTTTTCTAGAACAACCTCAACCATCTCAGCCTGTCTTCACAGCAGAGGTGCTCCAGACCTCTGATTAACTTAGTTGCCTCCTCTGTACTTGTTCTAAGAGGTCCACATCTTTCTTGTGTTGGGGACCCCAGAGCTGGTTGCAGCACTCCAGGTGGGGTCTCACGAGAGCAGAGCAGAGGGGCAGAATCCCCTCCCTTGCCCTGATGGCCATGCTGCTTTTGATGCAGCCCAGGACACAGTTGGCCTTCTGGACAACAAGCTATTGATGAACATCATCTCCAAATATCATTAAATCAGTCAGTATATATATTTAGTATGGAATAAAAATGAGCTGAAATAAAGAAGAGCTTCTTTAAAAGGGAAAGCATTGTATATAAATGTATTATTTGTGTAGGTCTTAAAATAACCAATGAAAATTTCTGATTTTCTTTCAAGATGGTTTTTGTTCAGTTGGACAGTTTTGCATACTGAGATTCACATACACTCACAGTATTTCACATGAATGTGCCTTTATATGTATAGAGATCAGCTCCAAAACATTAAGTTGTTCCAATTCATTAATACAGTTCAAATGGTTTTGAGAAACATACAAGTATTTCCTAGCAAATCTTCCCATTATTTTTATGTAGTTAAGACACACCTTTGTAAATTGAAAGTTTGAATTTACAAATGGCAAACAGAATTGATAATAACGTAGAGTGAAAATCCAAAAGTCAACTTTTGGACTTTATTAAAAGATAACTTTGATACCAAAGTTACATGTGCAATTTTCAAGGGGTCTTTTCAAAGAAAGAAAAAACCCCCTAGTGTTCTGCTCTCACAAAAGTTATCATAAATAATATTAATTTTTATTCTGAGAAAAATTCTGGTGCTTTTATTCATTATAAACTGGTTTAGTACAATGCTATAGATTACAGTAGTTTTATTTTTTTTAATTCTCATCTCTTCCACTGGATGCTTCAGAGATTTTTCAATCAAGTCAATTAATAAAAAACAAAGTGAGTCAAAGACATGTAATAACAGTGCTTGGATTAACACATTTTGAAACTAAGCAGATTTATATAAGAAAATGGTATTACAATAAATTTAGTTAACAAGTTCATTCATGTTCTTTATTATTATTAGTAGTAGTAGTAGTAGTAGTAGTAGTATTAAGTATAAGGCTCTGTATCCATATTCCGTGAAAGAGAAATCTTGTATTATGCAAAAATCATGCTTAAAAAACATTTCCATGCAAAACTTTTCTTAGGTCTGAAAATGTCCATTAGGCAATTCTACACATTGCTGACTGCTGGAACTGTGAGGTAAAAATGATAAAAACAGACGTTAAGATGATTTGCAGTTGAATATTTTATGTCTCTGTCTGTCCCAAAATAAACAAATCAATGCAACGCTCTGCCCTTCATAAGAAGGGTCTAATCAATAAACAGTTGAGCTTTTATCTGTTATTATGTTTCAATGGATATTTTTATCTCACTTTGGTGAAGAAAAAAATCTTGACCTGAAGAACTGACTTGAATTTTAGCTTTCAATTCAGAAGTTCGAGTCAAACTTTTTCCATTTTTAATCATTATATGTGCATTTTACCAATGGCAGACCCTATAAGGCTTTGTGTTAGTTGTTGGCCTGTTTGATCCTAACAAATACTCTGTTTTAACTCATTCGTTTCTACTAAAAGACTGACAGTGACATCTGATGAGTCAAGGTGAATGACATGCCACTTCAGACAGACTTACACAGCCTGCAGTATTTCAACAGAATGAGAGCTAGACTCTTCTGTGTCTTTCAGTACCTCTCTTCAACTCCCTTAAGGAACATGAGTAAAAACATCTCAATGCTCTCTTAAACTGCTCTATTTCTCTCAGGTGACTGAAAAATAAGTTAGAGAATGAAAGGCTGGACTGCTCCCAGAGAACCAGAGAAACTGAAGGATGCAGTAATTTTATTTCTGATTTATTTCCTTTAAGTAGGGTTTCTGCTAAACCCACAGCTCCTGTCCAAAGGTGCATCTTTGACCAAGTCAAAATAAAATGTTTAAGTTTTCCACAGAAATTGGTCTAAGCACTATGTCATCAACAAGAGCCATGCAAAAACTTCTGGGCTGACAGGAAATATTACCGCCTTCCAAACTCACAGCATGCTGTGACAGTGGGGTTGTATCTTGTATTTTGACCTAGTCTCTGAAGGGGCTGCAGTTTTCCATATCATCCCCTTAGTGTTTTGCCACTAGAAATAGGAAGGCAACAGCTTTTGACATCAGAAGTCACCTTCTGATGGCAGTATAGCTAATTGTGACAGCACTTACCACACTCTGCAGTGTCCCTAAGTTGGGGATGGACACTTTGCACTGCTACATTGCTGCTGCCTTGTGCTACTCTTCTGTATGAAAAAGTCATGATACACTGGTACCAGCCTAGTCCTGGTACACCACCGTGACCTGCAGAACTCCTCCAGTGGATAGGAAGATTTTGTCAGACAGACCTCACGAGTGTTGGTCCTCATCTGTGCTTGTTTCCTTCTCTTCCTTCAGCCATGAGATGAACCCTATTGCAATATGTCCTGGGTGAATATCAGAGTTTTCAGAGCACAGTTACATCTCTGACTCAGGACAGTGGCAGAAGAGTGAAACACCAGGTTTTTCTGTTGTCTTCAAGTGCACAGGCACAGAGATCACTTCATACATTTCTGCATCTTGGGTTATAGCTTGACCTCTGGCCTTTGTATGAATTTCATTTTTTTCTTGATAAGTTTGTATTTCTATGAGAAAAACAACATATAGCCTTGTGCTGCAACACAGTCCTAAAGATTCCATTAATTTACACAAACTAAGGGCAGAAATTTAGAAATTATGGCAACACTGTAGGAAATTGTCACATGGACCAACTCCCCACACCCTTTAGTGACAGAATTCCACTGACTTCAGCAAATCCTGGCTCAAGGTAAGCATCAATGCCTTGATTATGTTCTTCCACTGAGAGCAAGCAAATGACTCACAGCAGTTAGCTTGACAAACAAAATCACATTTTGCAGTCATGAATAATTAGTGATTAAACTTTGATGATACATTTGTGCATCATCTTTATTCAAGCTATGGTTTGTGCCTGTAGAGCTTAGCCTAGCATTTGTTCACTTAATAGCTCTCACATATATCACTTTGTAAGTGTGTACATAGTAATTCGTTATTTATGGTGGTAGGTATTTAATTTACACTGTGTTATTTCTGCACTCTGTTTGGAATACTCCTTACATTTGGAAAAGATTAAGACTAGAAACACAAATACCAAAGCAAACTGAGGCTTGACCAAACATTTCTGACATTTTCTCGTACAAGAAGGAGTCTTCTGATCAAAAATCATGACTCATGTTGTGTGAATAAATTTAGTCCTAGAGAACATTAGAAAAAATCTAGTTTTGCTTGAGCAGATGTTCACAAGTAGTTTCTCCATTCTCTCTTAACAGAATTTTAGCTAAAAAAATACTCCGAGGGTGAAAGTATTTGAGCTTTTACAGAATGTGCAATTTATACTTCAAGACAATTTCAAGAGGTAAATGTAAATTTTCTTTTTAATATTTTTAATAGAGTCCAATCTCTTCTACTTCTTACTTATCACTATTTTCGGGACATACAAATGAAATTTGAATATTTATGTATTGTCGCTCGAAATTAGCTCTTCTCAGTTATTACTTCACAGTCATAATGAGGTGATAATGTGTCTTTGTATAATTCAAGAGCCAGCTGGATGATTCTTGTCCTTTCTGTAGTAGCCTGATGTTAATTCAGCCAATGTTTTTTTGATGTGAGGAGAGCTGGATTTGATGTTTGTTAATTTATGCTATTTGACTTGCCTATTATGGCACAGTGAGTTTGGATGACTGCTACTTCAAAATGAATGTAGTGCATTCTCATATCATTTGCTCCATCTAAATTACGTCTTGCTAAATCCTGTTTAAGACATCAAAATTATTTCTCTTCCATTAGAGAGATATATTCATATATATTACCTATAAGTTTTCTCTCTTTCTCTCAAGTCTACGAAGTCTCAAACTATTAAAGTCAGAAGACAGGAAGATATGCAAAAAATGTTTTTTAAAAACTGTAATTGTAATTAAAGGAAATAATGAAGTGTACCAGACATAGAAGATTTGAAATGCAAGGGGAAAGGAGAAAAATAATGCTTCCTGACAACAGGGTAATTAAGCATATTGTAGCCCGAAGAGTTGAAGACTGGAGTTAATAACATACCAGGGCTGTTCCTTCAGCTTTATTCTTTTTCTAGCAGCCTCATTTTACCTTCTTGCCTAATAGTCAGTGAAGTCTTAATATGTTGATGTATTACTGATGGTGTTTCTAACATAAAGAACTTTTCAATAAGATGAAAGGTGGCATAATCGTTTATTTAGTGAGGAGACAGCAAAATAAATTCTTCTTACTCTTGTCTGATATATGTGCTTGAGTTGGGTTTAGAGATGGGATTTCTGAAATCTTTGCTTTATGACTAAGTAGGCTTTTTTTTTTTTCAGCATGTGGTGTGAATTGATGCTGTGAATTTGCCAGGAGAAGAAAATGAAAGGACGTGTCTAACCTGTGAGGTTTGAAAAAGCATGAAATATCTGCAGCAATTCTTAAATTTGAACATTTTATTCTTAGGGTATTTTCCTGATTTTCCTTATTTGTCTCTTTTAACTTTTCTCTCTACCACTTTCTTTTTCAACAATTTTGATTTTGCAAATGAAGGAGAATGATACAAAATTTAGGGGGAAATAATGGTACAGCAAAAATATTTTAGTTGCTTTTTTGGTGGTTTATAATAAAAAAGAAAACCTTACAAAATTGTTAATGCCTTTCAGTGTTCAGTTACAAAAAATACTTTCTCTTTATTCTGCTATGTGACCACTATATTGCTGGACTTTGCAGTGGTCCTTTTCCATGGCTGGAAATGTGTTAGTCCCCTGCTATTAATTTTCCTAAAATCCTCATGAAAAGTCTCTTAGCTTTTGGATGATGTGTGGCAGGTGAAGTAGTGAAGCAGTACAGTATTTAACCAGAACTTGTAATGTCTTATTTTAGTACAGCAAGATTATCAGGTGTGCATCTTTACCTTACCTTCTCTCTTCTATGCAAGATGATCAAAAAAGTGAGAGTTTTAGTAGTGGTTCTAAAAAGAAGAAGGTATCAGATGTGCAAATCTTTGTAAAAAAAAGCAAAATAAGTATGGATGCATCTATTATATTAAGTAAAATAGTGCCAGGGACCACTCATTGGCCTTGAAGCCAAGTAGCACAAACTGACCAACACTGAGCCTCCCATGGGTTTTACATGTTATCCATCTAGGCCCAATGTATTTTTTTTTTTTGGAGATTTTGTCAATTCAGTGTTTCCGAAAAGATGCAAATATCTTGTCATGGTTTCTAACGTGAACCTGAGCGCATATATTACTTGTCTTGGTGTTTGGTGTGTAGACAAATCTGGGTATCAGTGTCTAATGTTGGAAGAGCGTGGAAAGAGCCTGATTGGGTAATGCCTTAGTAGTGGATACCTATGTAGGGTATTTGTCTGTGCAGTCAAGCCTGGGCACAAAGACAGTCATAGTTACATGGTCCAAAACTGTGTAGCGAGTTCAAATAATCAGCAGACAGTGCTTGAGTCTGCTCTCTGTCCCTTTTTTATTCATCAGTAGTTGTGTAGACTGTAAGATAGTCTAAAAATACTTCCTCCCAAGATCTATATGAATGTGCTGGGGTAAAAGTTTGACATGTCTGATAGCACAAAACATGGTGCTAAATGTCTTGGTGATCCACAGGGCAGCCCCAGGAGGAGGTTTTTCATTTAAAAATCCACTTTCACATCATCTGGGCCTGCTCAGCTTTCATCACTGCATACAGCTGTACCCAAAACTAATCATGGCTGTGAGGGGAAAGTTACTTCAGACACTGAGCTCTCAGGTTTTGTTTCATTTGCAGGGACTATTCCCTGGGCACTGCCTTTAGATGGAATTTGAACCTTTGATAATTTGATACTGAATACTTTCTGAAGTGTTTTAAATGAAGAGCTGTGGACTCATTAATGGAAAAGAAACATTTTTTCTTATCATTTAAATGGCATTAGTATGATAATTTTAACGTCTTTTGATAATTTGCTTTAGGATTTAAAACAACTCATAGAATTTTTATTTGCTTTACATTCTTTTGGGGTTTATTAAAAGCATATTTCAGCTGTGTCCCAATGTACTTTTACCTAACAGGTTATGTTTTTCCCCAAATTACCAACGAACACATGTTTCTGAGATGCATGTTTTTCATCAAAAGGGTTTCATTCTCTTAGCATAACAATTAGGTTGATTAGTTCTAAGTGTAGACAGATCTAGCCATGCTAATAGAGTTAATTACCTCTATTGCATTAAAATGGTTTGGAGGGATTTGCCTAGGCACTAGCTGTGCCATTTACCACAGCTGTCTGTGGGCTGGGAGGTATTGGACAGTCTGAGTAGCATGGCGTTTAATGTCTAGAGGAACTTTGTCAGACACACAAAAGCCTTTGTGTCTCGAGGTATTTGGAGAAAATGACACAATCTGGCATATTTGTCTTTCACAAAACAAATATCACCAGGATGTCTTGAAAACAGGTGAACACTCAACAAGGGATGTCCCAATCTGTTCGGCAGAAGCTTGCTGAGTACCTTAGAGTAGACAAAAAAAGCATCTAAAGAAAATGCAGAATGTTCTAGACTTGATAATTCATTGACCCACTTATTTACCCACTTGGGTAAATAAGAGATTTAGAGAAGAATTGAAAAGTTCTATAAATCAATGGGGATAAACAGAAAGATTGTTCAGTGGATGGAAGATCTTGATGGTAGCAATACTGATACAGTAACATAAGGCTGAAGGGTAACAGAGGCTGAGACTCTTGGAAGAGTCTACTGGAAATTCTGCCTTTGACTTTTGTTGCTTGAGTTCTTGATAAGGTTTGGTTGGAGTTTATAGCTGTTCTTTTCCAGGAGGAGGCAGCTCCAAATCTGGTGTAATCCATTATGGAACCGAAGAGGGAACACGGTTTAAACTACCCTTGGGGAGAAAAATGTACAGAAAGCTAAAAGGAAAAGTCTCTAATGATTGAAGACACCAACAAATTAAAACTGATTCAAAATATTTCAGAAAACAAAACTCTTTTTTGAGTTAACATCATAATTATTCACAAGAGAGTTCAGGCAGAAAATATGAAAGAACAAAAATATTTGGGACAAATAATTGATTTAATGGAGAAAAAAAAAACTGAGGAAAATCTTTGAAGGTGGCTTATTTATTATGTGTGTGCAGTTTGCAATTTTGAGAATTCATGCACAAAGGTACACACAGTATAACAAAAAGGACATTATTTGAAAACATATCTTGGATGGCTCATGAAATCTCAAAATATCAGTCTTATGTTTTCCTCGCAGTGTTTAAATATATCAGAATTGACTCATTTCTAAGCACTGACATCAAATGCAAAAAACAAAACTCCCAGAAAGCCAAGTTAATAAGGATGTCAGGAAGAAACGTGATGGTCTAGGATAATGCCACAAATAAGCTGACAATCTAGGAAATAGATTTCTAGAAACAGAACAAGAGGTACAGCAAAAGAACTACCCTCTATAAAAATGTTTGAAATTGGGCAATGTGCTTTGTCATAAATCAAAAAGAAATATATTCACAAATTTTATTTTTACAAAGGATCATTAAAGTTACCATCTAATCTCCTTCATATCTTAAACATAATTCCTTGTTTTGTAAATAGTAGCTTTCTACTTTGAAAAACGGATACTTTCCAATAATAATTTTCAAAGAACTTGAATTTTTTGCACTTCTTTTACCAAAGTTATTCACTTATATCAGGGAAAACTCAAAAAATACTACAGTTAATATAAAAACTTGTCTTCTCTTCTGGGGTGACCTTTCCAAGTGCTCTTCAAGCCTGGAGGAACTCCAAGATGTTTGGATTTCTCTAAGGATCATAATCCTCAAAAAGGAAGTGAGACCAGCAAATTTAACAGAAATGAACCTGAATTGTGATCCTTATTCTTGGGGAAAATATTATAATAATATTCTAAAATATTGTAATGCAGAAAATTGTCTTTTTTGAGACTGAAGGACTGTCTTTGGGTAGGTGTGCCAGCCTGTAGTCCCAAAAACATCTATAAGATGGTGAGGCAGTGCCATCCATAGGAAAAACAGTGGCCTGTAAGGCAATGCATTGTCTTTAAGAGCACTTGCAAACATGTCTCATCCTCTAAAGCTCTCAGAGGAAGAATGAGTCCTGCTCTGTTTGCTGCAGAGTGTGTCCAGGGGCACCACACCTGTGAGCACACAGATATTACCTGGTGTACAACAACGATCAGAAGCAGAGCACGAGGCAGAGATCTTCTGGGACTACCTGTTGAGGTTAAGCCCAGAATGAGCCTTGCTTCGTCTCACCTTCACCCATCTCAATCACTGTATGGCGTGTGTCTCACTTATATTTTCTTTCAAAATTCCAATGGGAAATTGTTAAAATTATTGGTGTGAAAATTGCTGCCAAGTGTACTTTTCAAAGGTTTAGAATTCAGCTGATTTAAACTTGGTCCTTTTATTTTTAAAACCTTATTTTCACTGAGACAACTGCTTATATTATCACTCTTTCTCCATTTCCTTTTTATGTTGTTTAAAATTAAGATTTTAAAAAATATAATATATGAAAAATAATCTCTTTCCTCCATATAAAACTGACAAGCAATTTTATTCTCCCTTTCTCTCACTGTCTTTTATTAATCACGCTGAGATTTCCACTGTACCTGACATGAAAATTAGTGTTATTCTGCATGTACTCTGAATTTTATGCAGCACAATTTTGTACGTACTTCTTGATGAAATGTTCAAATTGAACATTCCTCTTCTCCCTTAACTGCCACTTTTTTTCTTTGGTGCTTCTATAAGAGGCAGATCCTGTAGTGACTAACTCCCTTTCAATGAAATTTTGAACACCTGAGGGCTGCTTTAAAACCAATGGATATTAAGGATTCAATATCTTGGTTTTTAAAGACTGGAATATTAGGGCTTTTATTTCCCTAAGTGTCAGCTGTAAGGGAGATGTGCCACATTAAAATAAATATGCCTTAAAATAACAGGTATGATGTGGCTAAATTTATGACAATGGTAGCATAAAGTATTTTGTGATTGAGTTAATTCAGTTTCATTTACTTTCATAAAATAATTTCAATATCTTTTGTTTCAGAAGAAAATTTTTAATTGTGTCTAAAGGCAGATGAGAATAGAATAATTCTTTCACTTGTCTGTCCTGATTTTGGCTAAGATAGAGCTAATTTTCTTCATTGTAGCTGGTATGAGGCTGTTTTGGATTTTTGTGCTGAAAACAGTGTTGATAACAGAAGAACATTGTCATTATTGCTGAGCAGCACTTACAACATGAAGGCCTCTTTTGCTTCTCACCCCACCCCAACCAGCAAACAGGCTGGAGGTGCAAAAGAAGTTGCAGGAGGGACACAGCCAGGACAGCTGACCCCAACTGAGCAAAGAGATATCCCATACCATATGGCATCTGCATAATAAAGCTGAGGGAAGAAGGGGAGACCATTCAGAGTGATGCCATTTGTTTTCCCAAGTAACTGCTATGCTGTGGAAAGCAAGTTGATTAAAAATTGTAGCAATTTGTTGGTCTGAAATCTTTTGTTTTATGGAAATACAAAACTGAGCAAGGATCTAGACTTGTTGAATGAGAGAGGAGTGAAAGGACAAAAGATACTTGGTATTCAATAAGTGAAATGGGTGAAAACAGAAGGAAATATCCCTTCTGTCTAGGGAGGTGTCCTGCAAGTGTCTCACTTCATTTCATACTTTACCAGGAAACACTTCAGAGATCTGCTCCTGACCTAAGAGTCACTGGTATGACTGTTCTGGTTTGTGCAGTTATTGGCCATGAGAAAGGCATGTGCTTAGAAATACCTTTTGTAGCACCAACTAGATACAGCTGGGTAACTAAGAGTGGTTTTCTGGGGAAGCAGCTGTGCTCAGTGATCTAGAAATGTTCCCCATGGTGAGATGCTATGGCTTTCTTCTTCATATCCTCTATTTATCAGAGAAGGAATTTTAACTTTCCACTTAAGATGATTAACTGCCAAAAGACACACATCAGCATCAGTGGCATGCAACTGAACTTTATGAAAGCTGCCACCAGACCTCAGACTTTCTTATTCACTTCAGCAACAGCAGTATTGTTTGAACCCCTGTCATATAAGAATAGGAGAGATAGTAATTATAAAACCAAGAGAACCGATGATAAGGATTTTTCAGGCTGAGGAATGGCCTTTAAAGGCACTCAAGGCTCTCCAAAAAAACAAGGCAGAAATTAAAAGAGACTTTTGCCGCATCCTGATTGGGCTACATTTCCAAAGAGCAGTTGCAGAGACCAGAACTTTAATGTACTGACCTTTACCTTCTTCATACTACCTAGAGAACTGGGAAGAAAACACGTTTGGTTTATCAGAAGAGAAGCTGTCCAGCACAAACAAAGCAAAATTCCCTTTATCCATTTCCATTTGGAACAAACTAATTGCTGTTATCTTAACTGTTTTCCCTTTAAGCACTTTATAATTTCAGTAGCTGTAAATACAATTATAACAGCATAATGTAACATTATCTTCTGATTTCTAATAAAATATTTCTTAATTATGTAGTACAATTATTCCTTTTGGCTTTTGAAAATTCCTTAAATTACTCTTAGGAAACCATCTTCCAACTCACCAAAAAATAAAATAATTTAAGGAAAAAAAGTCCTTGTTTAAACATGAATACCCAATGGCATTATCTGTGGAGGGCTGCCAGCCTCTGGTGCTGGAGCTCTCTGCACTCCCTTGGAGGAGAGATGCCTGAGGGCTAAATCTCTCCCGAGATAAGAACTTTCCTAAAGCTTATGGTGTCCAAAAAGTTGCCCCCAGTAATAGTCCATATCCTGTTGGCTAACTGGTGTCCACGCCACCCCTGCCTTCCCTATATAAACTCCCTGTGAGAACCCCTGAGCAGTGGAAAAACCTAGCCTCTGGTTCCCTTCACAGGGATGGCTGAATAAAGCTTACCTGTGGAATTCACCACGCAAGGCTCCCTCGTCTCTCTCCCTCCCCGGGCTTGCCCAGGTGGTCTCATATGAGCTGATCTCACAAAGAGCTGAATCACTACGAGCTGAAACCACTTGCAGCCAAAGCGGCTACACTCTTTGAGACAACCCGTCACTTCAGAAAAGGTGCAAAGGCCCCTGGAAAGGCTCTTCCCTTGCGGGAAGCTTTCTCTAGGAAGGTCGCAACCCCAGTTAGCCCTTGGGCATCCCCCCGGAAGCAACAATTATCTATTCCCTGCAGTCTAGAGCCAGTCAAAGCAAAGCAAAGCAAAGCCAAACAAAACCAAAATAAAACTCCCAAACAAATGAAATAAAAGTGTTTTTATAATAATTTTCACCAAAAGGTATTCCCTATTTTATGATAAATTTTCAAAATTAGAATCATTTTGACTACCTCTGTTTCTAAATTCTCTGAAGTACTTCAATTTTCTAAGGTAGAATAAAAATTAAACAGCTGTTACTGCTCGTTCTGTGCTTCTGCTAGCACCCAGCTGTTCACCAACAGCAGGGAATTGGACTTAGGGCATCTGATTACAACCATGTGATATTTTGCAAACTGAAATACTTTTCATCATAAAAGCAGATAGAGGTGGTAGCTGGACTCATGGAGTGAATATTTGTTCATGATGACATGGTTTATTGCTTCGTCATTTTTTCTGTCAGTTTTCAAAGACTTCCAGCCATAGCTTACGTTGGATTTTATTTTTCAGTCTTCAAATCACAGAAACACAGTGGTCATGAGGAGAACATTTCATTCACCTCTGCAGATAAATTAAAATGCTTTGGAGAAAATTCTTTGGTTTAAGAGTAAACTCAAAATTTCATGGCTAAGAGCAAGTTACCACCAGCAGAGTTTATCTATCACATGGATTTTGTCAAGGCCTGGGCTCTCTATTTATGTAATTTTCTAGATATTTTGCTCAAAAATAATCTACAAATTGCAAAAAAAAACCACAAATAAAAGTTGTTTCAATAGGAAATTTACATAATAGAAAAGATTGCCACTAAAAGAGGAAGTGTCTCTGGAATGGATAAAAACAATCTTTATGCTTCTAGTAGTCCTAGTAACTAGTGGGAGATAAGTGAATTTCTGTAAATAAGTTAAGTGCCTAAACATATGATCCATTCAGTCTGTCTTCCCAGATCATGTTTTCTAGATTGTGATCTCTCTATCTCTCCTACACTGTCTTAAGTCGGTCTATGCCTTTCCTGGAAAAGATTTCCGTAACTGTTTCAGACTGTACGCTACCCTAGATAAACCTATGCCAACAAAGCAGAGAGGTTCTTTCCCTAAATAAATCATGAGTTTTGTTGAAGTGTTACAGAACTGTGCTTGGAGTGGAAGAGTAACACATTTTTAAATTCCTCTTGAGCTTGTAATTCATATCACCAATGGCTCCTCACCAATTGTGAGGAGCTGCCCACCTTGTTCTCCAATTCATGTTGGTGCACACTTTGTTACATAAGTGTAGAACTTCACATTTGTCCTTTTTGAATATCCTATGTTTTAATAGCCTACTTTTGAATTTTCTAAAGTGACTTTGAATTCTGCCAGTGTCTTGGCAGTGTCTTTCTTCCAACTTGGTGTCACTTGCAAATGTAATGAACATCCACTAGCTCATCATAAAGTCAGTAGGGAAAATGCCTTGATGAAAAACTGTCTCGGTAATAAACATATACAGAGTGTCAATGAATCAAATTCAACAGAACACCATTAATATTTACATTTACAGCACAGTTCAATAATTTCAGTATTCTTTCTTCTCTGCCCAGTTAACACATCTTAAAGTTCTTCAGCTTGGACTGTATTAGTCTGTTGCCCTGATTTTTGCAGTTCTGGATGTTGTCATTCTTCTGTAGCTAGCTTCTCACACTTTTCTCTGTAAACATGGCCATGTTATTGTAACTGTATCTTAGCATGTACATTCCTTTCTCCTGGACACAGAACTTTGATGGACATTTCCTTTGACCACTGTGACTGAGGGAGGAAGAACTGATTCCCTCCAATGAATAGTGATTTCTAAATGTATATAAAAAATAAAGAAGGCGGGTCTTGCCCCCCTTCCTTCCTTCTCTCTCCTCCTGGTAACAGGTATCTCTGTCTCTTCCTTTTGTGTCGTTACTGCGAAATTACTCTCCTTCCCTTATAAGAAAATTATGTGGAGCATAATACAATTCATCTTGTTCCAATTTTATTGTCTTCACTGCAGATGTTATTGTTGGCAGAGAGCAGGTATTTTAAATGCATAATTCCTTTATTCAGTTCTGAACAACTTTCTTAAGAAGATGTGAGTTGATTTCAAGATTTTTTTTCTCTGTTGACTCTAAGAAGGAGTATTAAACTGAATGTGGATATCTAGGCTGTGAGTGTCTTCATATAGCCATACAAACTTTGCCTACAGTCTCACAAGTGTTACTGAAGTCAGATTACATTAATCCCCTGTTTTATTTACAGAACATCCCACAAAAATAACTTTTTTTTAAAATTGATTCCATTTACTTAACAACAGAGAGTTTCCAAAACCTGTTACAACTGAATTAGTGGACTCAAAACTACTTGTAAGCTCAAAAATTATCTTAGGGATGTTGCTGTAAATATTTAGATAACTAATTATGTAAATATGTATTAAGTACTCAGACAGATATGTCTTGATTCTTAAAAATAAAAATATTTTTAATTCTATTTAGCTTGGCATATAGAATTAAACAGAAAAGTATAAAGGAATCAAGTACAATTTTCAAGCTTAAATATTAGTTCTCCACTTCAGCAATGCAGAAAACAAAATCCTGCATAAATATTTGTTTCTTCTTTATTAGTCTCTCCCTTTTGGCTTATTTATTTCTTGCTGCCAAAACATTTTTTTTCCTTTATAGGGAAGAGGGTAGAGGGAAAAAGAGAAATGAGGGCTTCATCCTTTAATTAATCTAGAACAGTGGGGATTTTTTCACAAAGCACAGTATTAACTTTTCAAGAGATATCATGTATTTGTACTTGAAAAATAAAATATTTGTTGTTGACCAATAAAAAACCTTTACACGGTCAAAGTTCTGTATCCACTTTAGTTACAGCAACTAATGTTTGAGAAAGCTGTGTATTACCCAGGCAATTTTTTGGCCTCCATATACAAGAACAAAGTTTGTATCACAAGTAACATAATTTATTAAACCATATTATTTACATAGTCAAAACTGACAAGCTTTCAGGAAGTTTTCCTTCTCAAAGAATATTATTATTATTATCATTATCATCATTATTATTGTTATTATTATCCTTAACTGTGTCCATTTAAGCAACAGGTAAATTTGCATGTGGTCCTGAAAAATACAGCTTTGAAAACTATGCAGTCTTCATAAGAGAATGGTTCTATAAATCTTTTAAAATTCATTTTAGTGAATAATACATAGTGCATAATAAATAAAATTTGTTGATAAATAAGATATTGCGAACATATTGTGTGTTACAATTTACTTAGACAAAGCTATGTTTTATTTTTAGAGAGCAGAACATACCTGAAAAGTGTTATGGAAACTTTATTTCCATGAAACATAACATGCCTCTAGTTGTAAATGCCTCCTAATATAAGAAATACTAAAAGTTTTCCTTTCTGTTTCAGCAAATTGTAGTGGAATTTTTGAGTCAATTACTGCAGTCCTAGAAAAAGCTGTGGTTTTTATTTTCAGAGTGGTGTTACCAAAAACAATAAAGCTACTTATAATTAGACTTCATAGATTTTTTCCAGGTTTACAAGCATACATTTCCATTTATTTGAATGAGAGTCCTGCACAATGAACATCTTTGAGATTGCTTGATTGAATTAATATTTTTTTTAAATTTAGTAGACTTTTTGTGTTGGTATGTGGTTTTCCTAATCCTACCATTTGTACCATTTAGAATATGCATAAGAACAAAGAGAAATTTTAAAAACCTACATGAAAACCAGCAAAACAATCAAAGTAAAAAGATGGTAAATCACTGAAAATCAGATTCATTGTGTAGTTACTTTCTATGAGTAATGACACTTTTGTATTGGGGCAAAGTGTCCTTTTTCTATTTACCACTGAGAATAAAAGAAGGCATTATAAACAACTTAGCCAAATCATCAATTACTTGGTTAAAACTAGAGATTATGAATTCAACCATAGCTTTTCTGTGCCTACACTCGCCTAAGAGACAAGAAAATGCTGTTTTCCACTGCCTCAATATTTGTACAGATGAGAAATGGACAGGTCTCCCCTGAGCATGGCACAGTTTTCTTCTGGAAGCAAAGAGGGACTTCAGGGATCTTAAGGGAGCTAAGGATTCTCACTCTGTTCTCTCGAGGTAGTAATTAGTATCTGCTGGAATTCTCCATCTTTTCTTACTCCTCTGAGCTTCCACTTAGGGAGCAAAGACAGATTCACCTTTCTTATAATTCTTTCTACAATCTCTTCTGCTCTCAAAACCCAGCTCTTCAGATTTTGGTATGTAGCCTGCTGCTTTATCCTAATTAAGTAAGATTTTGTTCAAAATTTTCTACAAGATCTTTTCCCCATTTTCTGTCTCTTTCTGGTCTTGTGGGTTTGGGGTTTCTTTTGTTTGATTGGGTTTTCTTTGTTTTGGTATTTAGAAACATGATGTAACAAATACAGAAATACTCATTTACCCGTCTTGTGAAATAATTTTCAGTGTTTGAGCCTGCAGGAGTACTGCTAGTCGACAGTGCCTCATGCTCTCATAGGTGGATGCACACACTGCATATGGTGATCCATTTGGGAGTGCAGCAGATGGCACTTAGAGGAAGATGCTCCAGGTGGAAGCGTGCAAGATGCATTTTGAAGAGCTACACCATCCCTGTGTTGTCAGCCTTGACTCCTGCAGCTGTCAAGAGAGTAAAAACTTGATAATGAAAGAACATTGGGCTCGTCCCTGAACAATATGATCTTTTGAACACTTTGCATATTTGTTACTTTCAGAATTGCAAACATTTCCTGCACTTTATTCTGCTTTTAATATTTTTTCTTGTATACGAGGCAGTTTAATGTTGTTCAAGGCATTCACATATTGCCAGATATCAAATGGTTACCTATAAAACAAAAAGACCATTTCTCTTGAATACAGCCCTTATGTTTTCCTCAGCAAGAAACATAGATTACTACTGCATCTGAAACAGACATGAGAGTGACAAGGCACCAAATTACTTCATTGCTAACCTTTTCTGACTGAAATTGGATTCTTACCAAGCAGAAGAGAATATAACCTGACTTTGAAGTTCAATCCATCCATTCATATAGTCAAAAAACCACATGGTATAAACCAATTATGTTCACTAATAATTGATTCTCAGAATCAAAAGATCTGATTCTCACAGTAATCAGGGCAATCTTCTGTTGCCCTGAGTTTTGCAGTTCTTAGATGTTTTCATTCTCCTGTAACAGTTTATCATACACTCTCTGTAAACATAGCCATGTTTTTGTAACTGTATCCTATTGTTTGCATTCCTTTCTCCTGAAGAAATTTGATGGATATTTCCTTTGACCAGTGTGATGGAGAGGTGGCTATTTCTCCCTCCAATCCACTGTGGTTTTTAGAGGATATATAAAATAAAGAGCAGGGTTTGGGCAGGGCAGTGCTGCCCAACTTTTTGGCCCGCAGTCTTGGCTCTCTGTCTTCAACGTGTCTGCATCTTTCTTTCATGTCCTGAGCGACAATCTTCAGCAGAGACAAAATAAATACTTGCATATGAGTGAGAATATCTAAATGTAATAATAAAATGCATGGATTCACCTTTTTTTTTTTTAAAGAATGGGCAGTTTTTCCTGTCATCCATTTATCATAGGAAAAGATAGACTTCCCTAGGAGAAAGAAGACTTGTAAAAAGAAAATTGTTTTAAGCCAATTGTTTAATCAATCCAATCTATCATGTAATTAAAAGAGACAAAATATTTCATCAGAGGGTAGCTCTATTATATGACAAACTGAGTGAGGTCCCAAGTTATTCCTTCATGAATATTTTAGTTTTGGATTGAGATTATATGTGCAGAGCTGGTTTTCCTCAAGAGAACCATAAACCCAATTGAATACAACAGTGGTGAGTGTCCTGATGCAGACATCTGTGGTTGGTGCTGGGCTTGGGCTGAACAATCTCCAGGATCCCTCCCACTTCAGTCATTCTTGAACGGTCTGTGGTTCCATCATTTTCTACTTTACAGCTGTCACTCACCTAAAATAACTCATAAAGAGCTCCTTTTTTGGCTATAATACAACATGGTTGAAAGAGTTTAAGATGTGAAATGCTGCACGTTTGGGGCAGAAAGGCTGGAAAGCTGCTCATCAGAAAGGACCTCGGATTGAGTCAGCAGTGAGCTCAGGTGGCCAATAAGGTGAATGACATCCTGGCCTGTATTAGAAATAGTGTGGCCAGCAGGACAAGGGCAGTGATTTGTTTTTCCTTTACTTGGCACTGGTGAGGCCACACATTGAATCCTGTGCTTGGTTTTGGGCCTCTCATTACAGGAAAGACCTTGAGGTGCTGGAACACATCCAGAGAAGGACAATGGAGATGGTCAAGGAGCACAAGTCCTATGAGGAGCAGCTGAGAGAGCATCTGAGGGGTTGTTTAATCCAAAGAAAAGGAGGGAAAGTTATCACTCTCTAAAACTATCTGAAGGGAGGTTGTAGCCAGGTAAAGGTTGGCCTCTTCTCCCAGGTAAGAAGTGACAGGACAAGAGGAAGCAGCCTTGACTTCTACCAGGGGAGGTTTAAATTGGATATTAAGAAAAATTTCTTCACTGAAATGTAGGTCAGGAATTAGAATGAGCTTCTCAGGAAGTGGTGGAACCACCATCCCTGGAAGTGTTCAGTAAATATGTAGATGTGGCACTTAGAGACATGGTTTAATTGTGGACTTGGCAGTGTTGGATCAATGGTTGGACTCAATGGTCTTTTCTGACCTTAATGATTCTATGAGTCTGTATTTTGGGGGAATGAAAGTAACAGTGAAAAGCAAATGCTTGATAATGCTGACTTCTTATCTTTATTTGTTCAGGAAGACAGATAAAAGATGGTCTCCAGAGCCATAAATTAGTCCTTGTGAACAGAATTCTTGGAAACACCCCTGAGGAAGTGTTCTGGATGGTGCATCTTTTCAACAGCAGCCAAAATCTTGAATCTTCATTGTACCTAAAATCAGATTAGAACAATGTTCTCAAAACAAGAATATGATAAAATCTTTACATCTTCAGAAAAGACATTATAAAAGACAGTGTCTAAGGAAGACACTGAAAAACACCATCAGGTTTTTGCATTTGCACTTCAGCCCTGGGACTACCTTAATATAGGAGCAAAAGCCTAGTCTTGGTTTTCTCTAGTAAAACGTTATGAAGTAATAAAGAATATTATATACAAGGAAGAGTAGCAAAACAAGAAAGTCTGGTTTCTAAAGAGCTAACTCACATAATTCTCTTTAAAAAATAACATTTGATGGACTTTTTGATTGTACAATATTTGAAGCTGCAAAAAATTTGAAAGGAAAGGAATTAAGAAAATAATTCTAGGATTAAGGTATTCTTCAAAATCCCACAAATTTCAGATTACTATGTTCAGAATTAACTAGCTAGTTTTACAAAAAACCAATAAAAATAGAGATTATCAGTGTGACAGACTTCACAGTGACTGCTCGTTGGCTGACTGTCCTGTGGGAAGAGTAACGCCCAGGATGTCTCACAATTGTGAATAATCCAACAAAGATACATTTACACATTTTGTCTGAAATGAAATAGCAAAATTACCTGTACAATGACAGCAAATGTTTCTTAATTTCCCAGTAGAATTAGCAGGGAGATACTTACCTGTAATTAGCAGGAGACAACCGCTGACATACATAGATTCTCTCTTCTATCACCAGTTATGAAACTTGAGCAAGAAGTGTCCAAGATATTTGTATTAATCATGTATCAATCTAGAAGCACCCTAAGACTTTAAAGAGTTAACCAGTCAATATTTTCTCAGTATTTCTAAACCCTTATTATCTGCCTTTTTCATCCCTTTGATTTCGCTTGTAGATTCTTTGTACCAAAGATAATCTTTCTGCTTATATTTTTCTTTCTTCTTCTTTTTATAAATGAATCATTCCAACTCTTAAAATGTAACGATAATGGTAAACACATTTAAAGTCATCTCAATAGAGATTAAATTAGAAAAAAATCATTCTGTGTAGTTTGCTAGTAAGCAATTAGAAAGAAAATCAATAACCAGACATAGTTCCATACCCATTTTCTTCTCTAAAAACGTTTAATATATACTTTCTGAATAGCACATTGATAAGCACTGGGATCATTGTATTGGATTTGCACAGTCATAAAGTCGTATGTCGACAACATGCGTTGTATTTCTCCCATCCAAATTCCAGCAAAGAAAATTGTGTGTATTAATAATTCTCCTTTACAGTTCTGACATTCAAATTGACTAAGATCACATTAGGTTTATATTTTAGAAAAGAACAACCTGCACAGTTTGTTACAGAGATAGATCAGTTTGTATTGATTTATCAATATTAGAGTCATATCTTAGAAAGAAGATGAAAATTGCCTTTACGCTGGTCAAGTAAATATTTTTCAAAAACTATTATTTTTACAGTGAACTACATAGGTTTTTGGTTTTTTTTCCCCAACAAAACTCAAGTCAGCTCCATTTCTTTTCTATTTAGTCCATTATAAATGGTGACATTGTTCTGTTTGACAACAGCAACAAAGTGGGAACCATCTGAATGCAACTGTGAGCACCATTTTATTTTGTGACCAATATGTTATATTTTGACTGTTTTATTTGTTGCGGTCTTTGCTATAATCTCTTTTTTTTTTAATTTTTATTTTATTAGAACAGCCTTATTTTTTGTGAATGCTATTCACAAATGATCAGACCTTTAAAGCATTTAATTTCTAATTTATTTTTCACCAGTGAAATAAGAGTCTGATGTTGTCAGTGAAGTTTGATACTACCTTGTTTAAGACCATGGTTGGGGAAAACATTACCTGACTGACGAAGAAATAAGTTCTTCTGTTGCTGAATGCCAGTAGACCAGATCTAGATGATAGAACAAACTTTATAGATTTTTACACTTGACTAACCCCAGGATGTACAGTGATGGTAATACAAACCAGCAGAAATTATTACCAAGTTTTCATTATTAGTTTGCTAGTATTTTTGTATCTTTCTCAGAGATTTCCAATTCTCTGTGGTTTTGAAAACCAACTATGTCTGCACTTTAGAAATCCCCCTGTGACACCTGTCTGCTTCATTTGCCAAAGGTGCCTGTTGTGACCCTTGAGCCAAGGGTCCTTTATCACCTCGAGGAAGCCAGACCACCCAGAGATCACACAGAAAAACATTAGTGCTGGGCATGAGCCATGAATTCCCACGAGTGAAAATTACCGTTCCGTTTTGTCCTGTCAATAGGACACACCTTTATAGCATGACAGATAGCTCTGTAACTATTTTGTCTGCCTCCCCTCTCACCATTTGTGTCCACCATGGTTGCATAAGTTCTGTCTTAAAAAATACTCTCCATAAAGATGTAGGTGATAACACAGTGTGCCCAACAGAGGAAATTCAGTACTAGAGATATTAAGCAGTATAAGCAGGGTAAGAAGATGAGAGAGTCAGAAAGAGAAGCAAGAAAAAGGATATCCCATTATTCTGTACTAACCATCAGAACTATATCTGTCCTTATATTTTGATTTAGTGTAACTAAAGTGTACTATTAGACAGAGTTAGATTGAAGTGGTATGATTTCAGCATGAGGCAGATATTCTTGTTGGCTATTTAAATTATTTTTTAGCAATGAAAGGGCAGCAAAACCTGGAGTCTTCATTTATTTTCTGTGTTGAAACCAGTATAAATTGTATGCCATAGTCTGAATTACATTAATTTCAACAGAACTTCATAAGCTGCACTGTCAAAAGTCTGTACATGATACCTTTAATGACAGCATACAGTGAGAGTAGCAAGCTGGGAACATGGCTTTAATTCAGTACATTCAGTAATTGTCTGTCACTGATTTTGTGCAAGTTATTTTGTCATGTGAAATTACCAGGAAACATAAACACATTCATAACTGAAAGAGAGCTAGATACAGTAAGGGGAAAATAGTCAATAATAGAAGTAGCACTGCTGTGTCTTGATTGACAGCTTTGAGTTATCAAAATTAATTACAGAATACTGATTCACTTCATTAATCATGAAGCTGACAAGAAAATCAGAGCAATGGATGCTGAATAGCACTAACTTTGCTAGCAGTAATTCCAAAGTAAAATTGGCCCAAAATTAAATTTGAAATTCCACAGATGGATAATGGCTCTTATGGTTTCACTGTTGTCCTTTTTTTGCTTTACAAAAGACTTGGCAAATGTTTCCTATATCTATTCAAGCAAGAAAAATGGTAGTAACAACATTTCATATCATTATTTTTCCTTTTTAAGACTACTTAATATCAGTGTTTCAATATTTTAAATACCATTTGTAAAATAGTGTTAACTTCTTTTCTTTTACATGACTAATGACTTTTTACATCAAAGGAGTCATACATTATTTCCTCATATTATTTGCTTCAAGTATGTTGGAGGTGTTTGTCATTTAAAGCAAATTTGTGTACAGGTCTTTAGAAAATACCCTCATTCTGGTCACAGTAATTCAGAATGATTCAGAAGATATAATTCCTCACAACTTTGACTACTTTCTAGTCTACTATGTTAACGTTAGGAATCAGAATTCAAGTGATAAAAGTCAATCTAATGATATGCAGTTGATAAATTTTGTTTCCCTGGGTAAGTATATTTTAGTCAATACTCTGCAAGGAAAATTCTGACTGATATGTCTATAGACACAGTGGAGTAAAAACTGTATCTTTCTTGATTATAAAGCTCGATGAAATGTCAGAAATTATGCTTGATCCTCTACAGCCTTATATGTTTTTTGGTTTACTGTATTATTCTGATATTCTGATTCAGTAGCATTTTTCAGTTTAAATAAGTACAAATAACCCCACTGGGCTGTTCAAAATCAGGGTCTTTTCATGCACAGAGTGCTGAAAAGCCATTTGTGAGGAATCTCTGCAGTGAGTTCATCTTTCTAAGTTCAGAGGAATGACAGTATATGTTGTTAAAAATAAGTAGCCATGGAAATATAGGCAGAAAAATTCTCATTACGGAACGATGCACACACAAACCTACGCATTTTAAGAAACCAGTAGGAAAGCAAAAAATGTTAAATGTCTCTGAGTGTGTTACTTACATCTTAAGAAAGTTATTTCACTTTTCAGCTCAGTGTTACTTAAAGTCACAGTTGTTTGCCTCTAGGGGATATTACCAGGAGTAGCCAGAACTTTCCATTTCAGCAGCAGTGCTGGTATTTGATAAGCATCCTCAGGAGACAACATACAGAGCCAACTCTTCTACATTCTGTCCTTGTGAGATAGGCATAATTACATTAATTTTAAGACTAGAGACACTTACACATCGTACTAGCTAATATATCAATTTCTCTCTTCTGAGACTTGATTGTCTTGTAGCTGCTGTAACTTACAAATTGTAACTCGGAGCCTTTTGCGTCTGTCAAGTTTCAGTTATAAACCATGAGTCAACCAGAAAACTCTTTAAACCATTAGGCGTTTTTGTTCTTCGTTATGTATTCTAATTTTATGGGTATTAAACCTAAACAGATATTAAATCTATAACTACCTTTATAAAGTAACTGGTATGGTCATATCCTCTGTATAAAATTAGATTAATTCTAGATCATGTTCACTTCCTTTCTACTCTTGTTCTATCTCCTACTTCATAACTTTTCCTCTGCATCTTATTCCATGGTATTTGAAATTATTCCTTATATTCGGACAGTACAGAAGATATGTCTTCTTTTCTGTGTTGCAGTACAAACTAGAGGTTTTCTTGTCTCCTTTCTTCATTCTAAAGTATCAAAGATTAAGTACCTCACAGAGTTCCCAATGAGAGATTCACCACAAAAGAAATCCTCTAGAACTAATGAAAGACACTTTGCCAGTGAAGATGTGATCACTGGTGTTTATAAAAGTAGTCAAGAGTAGTAGGATTTTACCAAGCCAGACTCAGTGGGTGTATGGATAACTGTGCACATATAAGTCTCTAAGTACTGTATGATTCAGCCTGTTCTTCCTGTCTCCTACTTCTTACTCATTATTTTATTCTCCCCAAATGCTCAGTGTTTCTGTTCAAAGAGGTTTCTTTCACCTTAGTGTGCCTGCAAGGCCTGTTTTCAGGCAGGAACACAAAACTATTGACTGCTAAATTGCCTGCAGCTTTCCTAGTGTCCCTAGAGCAGACCTGAAGACCCTTGTTACAGTGCCTCCTTTCCTAACACCATTGTTATATGAGCACCACATATGAACATTTGGGACACCTGAGCCATGTGTTCCACTCCAAGCAGCAGCCCCACTATTGCTAATCCCTCTCCAGACATGCCGTTTAAATTTTTGTTAAAATAAGTTTTCATTTTTCTCAATGTTCCTTTTTAATGAAAACTCATTTATGTTCAGTAAACATCAGAGCAAATTCAGTAAAAAAGGAAAAGAGCAAACAAATTAATAGAAAATGCATATACATATGGTCAAAAGTCATGTTAAGATTCTATCTCCCATACTGAATTCTTTATTATGGGCTTTTATCTCTATACTTATTCAGAAATCCAGAACCCTGAAAAAGAGCTAATTTGCTTTCTCAGTGGGTAGCTGATTTGAGAAGTAGGTATGTTGGTGTTTTCTTTTGTTCTCACATGACTGAATATTTTTAATAAGTAGATGCTTGGTTGATGGCAATCATATGAGGTATAACTGCAGGCTGGCCTGGAGAGTTCCTTGAAAAGTTACATAACAAAAGGATTTCATCCGTGCTTCTAACATGCTTTGAACAAAACATTATTGAAAATGACAGCTTTCCCTAGCTTTGTTAAAGCAAGAGACAGATGAGAACATCATATAATCTAGTTTGACCTTCTATATATCACAGGTCAAAAAGGTTCACACAAATATTTAATAATATCTAAAGATTTATTTAAGCAGATGCCTCAGTTCTCAAATTGCTGTAGGTAGAGGTAACGACAGACCTAAGCACAATGAGAATGCCTTAGACTTCTTCATGGTTGGAAAACTGTTATGGTGAGGTGATCCCAGCAGGCAAATCATGTCTGATACAATTTTTCTTCCTTTTCTGCTTCTTCATAAAAGGCCTACTAAGCCTGAGAGAAAATGCTCATTTATGCAAAATCAACAGTCAGTCCGGGTAGGTGAACTATTTATCAGAGAGGTTCTGTGTTACAGAACTGACTGACACTGCTCATTATCCACCTTGATTTTATATATAAATAAAAAACAATCAATTCCTTATTTGATTTTTGTCCACTACTGCCGCAGGTAGAAAGCATGAGTAACTCGGAGCCTTTTGCGTCTGTCTTGTTTTCCTGAATGAAGCGACTTTGGCCTCATCTAGTCTCCTATCTGGAGGTTAGCTGAGCATCAGAACTCCCGCAGAATCTAGGCTTAGTTCACGCACAGCGGTTTAATTTATGGAGCGAAGCAAAGAGATGAGAAAGGGTTCTTTTCTGCTTATTGCCAGCAGGATTTTATTCACTGGAGCATGGTGCAGTAAAGACAAAATCAAAATGGAGGTCAGGGAGTGTTATAAGATGGAGGTGAGGGGAGGGCAGTCAGGAGAGCCAGTCACTGCAGAGGACCACAGCGATTGACAGGGGCACCAGCCAGTGAGTCGGCTGTCCGCACCCGGCATAGGAACCAATGAGCTGTCCCCCTGGGCAGGGACAGCCCCCGCCCTGGCTGGGGACAGGCCCTGCCGAGCCGGGGCTGCGCCACCCCAGCTACCGCACCGGGCGGGGAAGGAATGGCACCGCGTGAGGGGGAAAGGAACAGAGGCCCCGGCCCGGCGGGGCCAGGCCCGGTTGCAAGCCATGCCCAGAGGCACCGCAACACACTACTTTGACAGGTCAATTTAAAAAAACACTGACTGAGCTGGAAGTACTGGAGATAGAGACTGCCCTGGACATTGTTTACGAGGGGAGGGATCCACAAGGTGTGATGGACAGATGCGTCAGCACCTGTGTGGTGGCTAAGAG
Organism: Climacteris rufus; assembly: GCA_013398175.1. Lineage (NCBI taxonomy): Eukaryota > Metazoa > Chordata > Aves > Passeriformes > Climacteridae > Climacteris > Climacteris rufus. The sequence goes on from VZRZ01005785.1 coordinate 208,191, forward strand.
TAAGAGGCTCTGCAGAGACTTTAGAGTGTCTGGAGAGATTAAGCTTATGTTGTTGTTAGCCATACCATTCTTTGACACTACATTCAGCTGGCATAGAGCAGCCCTTGCCTGCACTATGAGATCCTCTGACCCTCTGAAATGTGGTGACTGGGTCCAGTGCATCTTTTGGGAATGGTCTTCAGCTGTGCTGGCTCTGGACGCACACCCTGGGTTTTTCAGGGCTGGTCTTGGTCAACACCAAGCACAGTTAGTGACTGGTCTGAAAATCTGGCTGTGTAAATCACGGATTCACAGGGAAGTACAGGAGTATTTCCTAGAGCAGTTTGATGTGTCTATGTAGGTTCAATCTCAGGGAGTGGAAAGGGTGACAGTGTGAAAGAAATTCCCTATGTTCCAGTTGGCTCCTGTGTAACTCCCTAGAAGCAAGGACATGCACTGTGGTCTGGGGTGGAGATGTTTAACAATATCTTTCAAGGCATGAAGTCTAATAACTTTAATTTCCATTTCATCTTCCTTAATTTGAGCTTTTGTTATGTGAAAAGTGTAGCTCATGTAATAGAATTTGGATTTTTGTAGTTAAAGGGCTTCAGATTTTGTCTAGAAATCATGGTAGGGGGGCAGATTCATATCAAAGTCCTGGCCATCTAGTCTCAGAATCTCTATCACTTGAGAATGATGTGGAAAAAAAGTCAAGAGAAGTGCCACAGGTCACATGTATACAGGAGACAATAAGATTCTTCCTTATGCCAGATAGAACCTTGTTCCATCCCAAAGGGTAAGATTTAAAAGTGTTTGCCTAAAAATGCAGCTTCCTGTTTTTTTCCAGAAAAATAATTTATTTTTAGAAACAAAGGACTGTTGGATAGTATTAAAGATTTTTGCACTGGTGGGGACGATCTGGGATTTAACTTCTAGAGTTTTCCTTATTCAAAAAAAAAAAAAATAGAAGAAATTTAGGGAGAAATTGCCATCAAATAGAATAGTTTATATAGGCATATAAAGCAATCCCAAATTCATATTCCATTCCTTGCACAAAAAGTAGAGCTTTACAAATGGCCAAATCCTTTCCACTTGAGGCACAGCACTTTGTAGCCCTTTTTTTTTTTTCTTTCCTCAAAGTAATGGGCTGTGCACTTTTGAATTGCTGTTTGCCACAGCTTCAAGTAACTCTGAAAAAGGAACCCCATATTCATGATTTAGAAATTGTTTGGTATATCACTGTTTTGAGTCCTAAAGCCTAGCTGCAAAACATAGGGAATCAATAGGACTCCTTTTTCTGGCAGGACAGACTTTGATTAGGCTGTTTTACAGTCAATTTGAAATGTTCAGGAAAATAAGTCTTAAAATGTCCTAAAACACATTTTGTTGCATTTCAGGTAGACTTTTTGTTTCCTAATGTAAGCACCTGGAAATCAGAAATGTCTTCTGAAGACAGAGTAAGATTTTAGAGACTAGAGCTTAAAAGGCATGTTAAACTCAGATCTGAATAAAAGTGTACCACATGATCTCATCACAGTTCCACATCTTTACTAAACAGACAATGGATGCTGGAATACAGAGGCATCTCAATAGTCCTTCTGCTCTCAGCGCAAATGGTGAAATTCCTGCAGCAAAGAGCAAAAAGATTAAATTGAATTTTCTCTCTTTAATCTTTGAAAATGAGAAAGGAAGTGCTTTCCTTATATATGAGAAATGATGAGACGGAAGCTCGTCTTATCGGGGTTTTGATTTCATACCACTGCTGACAGGACAGCTACTGTTCATTGTATCTTTCAAACATGAATGTCAGCATTCTTCCACAAAATAGACAATGATCTCTCTTCTAGCCAATGTGATTTGTTTTTCTGCCTGAAGTTGTAGGCCCTAATACTCTAAACCCAAACTGTGCTGCTGTGTTAACAGTTCAGAGATTGATTATCTGCTGTGTTGAGCTATTCTGTGTCTTCCCATCTCCCCTGTCACCCATGGCTTCCTATTTCCATTATCCTTGCCATTTGGTCCCATCCGTCACTGCAGAGATAACTTGAAGAGAAAATAAGATACTGAGGTTTTTGTCTGAAAGTATCTCAACCCCTTCCCTCGGTAAGGTTCAAAATACTTCTCTGATGGCACTACTGCAGCCAGGGAGCCTACTGTATGGGTGTCATTCAAGGATTTCTAGGTGACATCTGAGAAATGCAGTGCAACCACATACCCCATGGCTTAGGAATGGTGTTCCCCAATTTCGTGTTCTCACTGAAACAACGCACTGCTTGCTTGCTCTCTCCTCCTCCTCATGCTGTAGCTGACCAGAGAGGAGAATTGGAGGCACGAATGGTAAAGATCATGGGTTATGATAAGAACAATTGACTGGAAATAGCAATGAGATAAGAAAATGAACAATGACAGATACAATATCTATTCCAAAGTGTACAAGATCAGCAAATGATTCACAAACGGAATTGGCATTACCCAACTGCTCCCTCCACCGTGCTTATTTGACTGGAAGGATTCCATTCTCCCGGGAAGAGAGTCTCTTCCCTCTGCCCTTGGCAATGACCTCTGTGTCCTGGCCATGACACTCCTGGCTACTGCAAAAACTAATCCTGTCTGGGTTGGAACTAGGACACCCAGCAGATCAGAAACAGCGGTAATTTTCTGCTCTCACTTCACCCGGCAAAATTTTAATCTCCAGGGCTTCACTCACATAATTCTTCTGGTAGAAGCCAATGTAAAGATGGTGTAATCTTATGTATTCTTATGTGGTTCTGCTTGGATATATTTGTACTTCTGCAATATTAATTCCATAAGCTACAGTCATCATTTTTTTCAGTGTTAGTCAGATAGCAGGAATGAGGTTTGTATTTCTACTCACCTCACTAAACTTTCATCCAGCAAGGAATACTAGGAAAGCAACTCAGAAAATAATAATTATCATCTCAAAGCCAATGAAAGATGAAAGAGAATGAAAGATGTATTTGCTGTACATCTGAAGGAGTTAGGAGAGAACAGAAACGCCCAGTTGGACTGATTTTTTTTTTTTGCTGCAACATATTTTAATTATAATTTAGAGTTGCATAGGAATCTGATCCACTGTAGTTATTCAAGATGAAAGTATGAAATCCAAATAAGTCTTTGAAAATTTACTATAATAGAAATGAGTTTTCAGACTTCTTAGAAAGGAATAGAAAGAATCAGTGAATAATATAGAATATTCATACATAAGTTTTTTTGGAATTTACACTTTCAGAGCGTCTCTTGAGCTGTGTTACTTTCTTAGCATTAACTGAGCAATAAAAATATAAAGCAGGTGTTAGTGTGTCCTTTATTATTTCTTTATAATACTTCATTTTTTTTTAAAATAAAAAATACTTCTTCCGAATTCTATGTCAGCATCTTAGACTCTTATGGCCTTATAAGTCTTCTTTCAGTCAGATTTTTATTTTCAAGGTTTAAAAAGATTTTCAGGCTTGTTCTACATAACAGTTACTACTGGAAATCCTTTAAGATCTAGTTATTTTGTGATTTAGTTTTACAACTGTGAAAAATTAATAACTGTTCATAATTTTTCTTTGTGCTAGTGCAAAATACATTAGTAAATATTGCTGCCAAATCTCTTCAAGGGTCAATGTAGGAACTCTCCCAATTCACCTGAAGCTAATAAAAGGCTTCCTGTTAATTTGATGAAGCAGTGGTCTGAGCACTAACAAAGTAAACTAATTTGGTTGATTTTGGACTGAGGTTGACTATTCCTTCTTTGAGCATGATGTGCTAATGCAGTGATAACCAATGCTAACTCAGTGGTGCTGCAGATTTAAAAATTCTTTATCATCAAGGCTTGACACTGCAGAGTTTACGTTCTCTCACTGATCATTTGCAAGTGATAGCATTGAAAAAGACCTGTCTCTCCTTTCTCTCCTCTACACTAATGCTGCACAAAGCCTGCTACCTGTTGCATCCTGCAGAGTTACTACAGTTCCCAAAGAGACGTTTAATTTGTATGCAAAACCTCTTTTCTATAGGGTAGTTTCTATAGCTAATTAAACCATGAAATAAAAACCGTAACAATTGCCAGTGCCCACTACAGTTGCACACAAATAAATCTCACTCTGCTTAGACCATGATTTCTATGAAGTGGGATGTATTTCAGCCCTGTACAACCATGCAGCCCTATAATGATATTGCCATTGTCAGTAACAGGCCACAAGCTTTGTAATGAACTTGCAAGGTCTCAGGACTGAGGCTTGAGAGCCATGTTCAGTTCAAACATTTATTCATTTATTGCAGCTTTGTCATGCTTGTTTTAGCTGTGACAATAATTTCTGATGTGACGTTTAAGTCTAATTTATTTTGGTTTTATCATCTTTGTCTGGCAAAACCATATGTCTCAGTTTTGAAAGACAGGTGTCTGCTGAGAGAGGTTGAACCCTCCCTTAGGACAGAGAATGTGATTTCCCCTCCCTCCGAATTATTTTAATTTTGAAATCAAGGGCTTTCAGGCAAAGATATGGGAAAAGGAATAACAGTTCTTTAATAGTATCTATAAACAAGCAATAACAATAATAACAACCATAAATAGAACCAGAAACCAATAGCAGATGACTTTCCCGTGCGGTGTAATCATGGTCAAAAAACAGCAGGGGGCGCTGTTGAACTCCCGGCCAGGCAGGGCAGGTGCGATGACTCCCGAGCGGCTGCAGGTGGCGCTGTGGCGC
>VZRZ01005785.1:213594-243351 GCA_013398175.1 Climacteris rufus
GAATTGTACAAAACTAGTTTCAAATGTCACGAAGAGAACAAAGAAATAGTATCCAGCATGCATACATCATATACAGATCATTGAGGTGTAACATAGAGGTGTAGATAAAACCAGAAAGAAAAAAGGCTAAAAAGTGTGATAGTAAGCACATAAAAATGAATCTAGGAAGATTAAACAAAAGTAAAAGTAAACTATCAGAAAAGTAAAGAAACTATCAGAATGAAATTACATTCCTCCCAGAAAAGGACTCCAGTTGCTAGCAACTTGCCATGAGTGTGTATAAACATTCCAGCTGTATTATTATTGGACTTTTTCTCTATTATTCAGATCCGTATTAGTAATTACTAGATTCTGAAGATTTCTGCCCCAAAGGACAGCCCTGTTCTCTTGGAAACCAGTGTCATTTCCCTGTTAGCATGGCACACCTCGTATACAGGACACTGAGCTCAAACCTTGACAATTCAGCAGAAGTCCTGTGTGCTTCTGGAAAGGCACACATGCTCCCAGGAACTCAGCAGAAAATTACAGGCTGCTGCCTTATGCACATATAAAACTGAATCTTTATTGGTACTGGGCATGGACAATAAGTTTCATAGTATGTTAGGGATTGCTTCTCAAAATTAGTTTTTCTACATGATCACTATCAGTTTGTACTTCTCCAGTTTATTTTATTTCTACTTCACTACTTTCCATAAAAAAATAGATTTCTGGTTTATGTTAAGGTTTCAGAACGTGGCTATTTTAACGTTGTCGTTAATCTTAATTTTTTTGAGAAGATGGCAGAAGTCTAACCTTTGAGCTACATTTCAAATCTGATTGTTCATAAACCGTCTGTTTTATTAAAATTGGAAGCCCAGAGAATGACATCACAAAACCTAATATTTCCTTTCTTCTTTATTTCCCCAGTGAAAGAAATATCTTTTTCCACTTCAATTAGTTTTCAGTCTCCCTTCTGCAATACAATCAAGATGTTTCATGCTGGCCAAATTATTAGTGACAACTGAATGGCATTTGGAGACTTGTATCTAAAATCTGATTTAACAAGCTGATTGAGTCCTAAACACAGAGCAGTCTGACTTTCAATGTACCAGTTAACATTCATTTCTGGTGTTATGGGAAATTCCACTATATTTTCAATGACTGTTGTCAGGATATTTTAAGGTCTGGGGTTTTTGCTGGCTTCTGAATACTTTCCCTAGCTGACTGTTCCATTGCCTATTATTGTACTTGCTCTAAGAAGCAGTAAGTCAGTAAAAGTTTCAGTTCTCATCAGACAAGTCTGAGAAGTTTCCAAGTTAGTGAGCCCAAATCTTTGGCTTACATTGCAATATATATTTTTATTGTATTGCAAACTCTCTGGGTAGGTGTTCTGGTGGTTCTTGCAAGAATTCGTACAGAGTACATGACATTGAAGAGAAGTCTGTGCTAAGATAAGGACAGTGCAGGTCAGCTAACAGAATTTAAATCTCAAATAACTTCTTAAATGCTAACTTGTGTGCTAATTGAAGGAGAATGAGCTTTACATTTCTATTTCTCAGACTTTCTAGCCAACAAAATTTACTGGTTAAGATACATCCTATATTAAAACAAAATCACAGAATCATTTAGTTTGGAAAAGACTTTTGAGAACATTGAGTCCAACCTTTGACTGATTGCTTAATCAAATAGACCATGGCACTAAGTGCTACATCCAGGTATTTCCTTAACACTTTCAGGAATGGTGATTTCACCACCTTCCTGGGCAGCTTAATCTAATGCCTGGCAACCCTTTCAGTGAAGAAATTCCTCCTGACTTCCAGCCTGAACTTCCCTTGGCACAACTTGAGGCCATTTCTTCCTTTTCTGTCTGTTCCAGTATTTAGAACTCGAAATACTATTTATCTGCTGAAACAAGAAAGGTGATGTCTGTCATATGCTGTTTTTCTTCATCAGGTAAGGATCCCATTGGCTACATATCAATACTGACATTATTCTTAGTTTAATAATTATTTGTCTAGCATTCAGCTAGAAATTACTTCAGGAAAGGCTTCAGTCTGTATTATAAAGCCAGATAAAACGCAAAAATCACAGTGAGTGCTTGTGCAGTGACAGCTTCTGAATTAAGAGAAGTGATATGTGTGATGAAGACAGGAGTTACTCTATATTTATGAGGCAGGTCATTTATACATCCAGAGTGAATCCAAAGTGATCATGAAGCTCAATTTAACAATTCATAAAAAGGTGGTGATATTTCCAAGAGTTCGGACAAAAGCTGAGCCTCTCATTTTTTGCACTTGGTGTATATGAGTGGAAAAGGGAAAAGGTTTTTCTGTTGCATTCTTTATTTTAAGTGATGCCATTGTATAATCTCGACATTTTTCCATCTCTTTTATTCTTGAATAATCAGTGAAATACAAAAAATTAATTCACTCTGATAAAACTAGATTCCTCTTCAATATAATTTTTCTGCCTGCTTTATTCTTTTTTTATACACTGTAAGTGGCAGCAGCACTTGTTACATGAAAATCTCATTTGTTTTGCACAGAACACTTCATTTACCCCAATATGTCATAGACAGCAAAGTAACTCAAGGACACAGTAAATGGGGAAAAAAAATTGTCTGGGATAAAAGCAACCAGAACAAGAATTTTAATTCAGTGGAGGTCAGTTGACATGGTAGAATATGTATCATACTGATAGTCCTTTTCTTTTCTTTTCTTTTCTTTTCTTTTCTTTTCTTTTCTTTTCTTTTCTTTTCTTTTCTTTTCTTTTCTTTTCTTTTCTTTTCTTTTCTTTTCTTTTCTTTTCTTTTCTTTTCTTTTCTTTTCTTTTCTTTTCTTTTCTTTTCTTTTCTTTTCTTTTCTTTTCTTTTCTTTTCTTTTCTTTTCTTTTCTTTTCTTTTCTTTTCTTTTCTTTTCTTTTCTTTTCTTTTCTTTTCTTTTCTTTTCTTTTCTTTTCTTTTCTTTTCTTTTCTTTNCTCTTCTCTTCTTCTCTTCTCTTCTCTTCTCTTCTCTTCTCTCTTCTCTTCTCTTCTCTTTTCATGTAGCTAAGATGCTAAAAGCTCTGCATTTGCCTTCTATACAACAAACAGCAGATTGCATGTGGTCCAGAACAGGTAAAGACTGGAAGCTTAGAATTTTCAAGGTCCAACCCCATGCATATCTGTGCCAGAAAATAATCCTACTCGTGCAACCAATTGCTGGAAATTATTTCCTTGCAAAATACAGAATGAATATTCTGATAGGAGAGTAAGATTTAGGTTTTGGATGTAGTGTAGATACAAATGGAGGATTAGGAACAGGGGAGAATTATCTGGAAGTAAACTGGAGCATACACCTGTAAGCTTGTAACATAGTTCCTTTAGTTACATAACCTATAGTTGGAAATTGGGAGAATGTTTCTAAGTTCCATTCTGCAATCTGTTTGCTTACACTTCATTTTCTGAAAAGCTGAGATATGCAGTTATTACTCTTAGAAGTGTTGTGTGATGCATGATTTTTAAAGGCCTTCAGTTGGAGAAAAGTGTATGAGCAGGTTACAAAGGCATCTGTTCTCTGTGTGCACATATATGCATCCACACCCACAGATGTAGACACACAGAAACACACACATCTATAGTGTTGTGGAAGATCTCTTGTTCAAGGTTTGCTCTGAACAGGATCCTGCAAGAACAGGACCAAACACAGAAAGAGTATGCTGGTGAATATTCAACATTTTTCAAGATAAAGATGAGTTGATTTCTAAGCACTATATCCTTCTAGACACCTTTGTGAGGCCTTTTCTAAAGGCAAATACTGCCTATATTTCTTTTCTGCTGCCTGTTACACTGACAGCAAATGAAAAAGACTCTAACAAGATATTAAATCCTCTTGGAAACCCTTTGAGAACTACAGTTCAGTAATATCCCATACCCTATTCAGATATTTTACACTGACCTCACAAAGATATTAGAGAGAAGCCTGTTTCATTTTTCATTATGTTTTAGATAGATTTCTTGGGAAAGGAATCCTCAGTTCCACAGAACCCTGAAGCTGCTCTTTAGTCCTCAGTGCCCAGAACCTTGCTTCAAAGGGAAATCAAATCAGAGATGATAAGGAGTAAGTAGATTACTGAGTTGCGTTTACAATGTCTATTGAAGATTATAAAAAAATTTGTTTAAGGCATACCCTGATTTTCTTCAATTTCATCTTGATCCAGTAAATCATTTTATGTGCAGTTGCCTTCTCTTCTCACCAAAGAACAACTACATTTAAACAGAATTTTTTATTTTATGCTTCACAGTGGCATCTTCATTTGACAATAAGAAATGAATGTCATAAAAGTACACTTTTACTAACAAGGAAGAAAGCAGTTATTTCACTCTGGTTCCTTATGAATCATCCATTTTAATATAGCAGAATATTCATTATTCTTTGGACAGTGTTTTGCAAATGCTTATGATAATTTTTTGTGATAACTTTTATCTTTTATCTATTTATAATAAAAGTTATTCTAGGTCAAAATCAAATTAAATGAAAGAGAAATTATGTCAAAATGAAAAATTTCAGGAAACTTTAAACCATTGTTTCGATTTTTAATGTTAAAAATTTCCATTACAATTAAATATGAATAAAACATAAGTAGTTTACATTTAAATAACATACCTTGACCTGAAATCCAAGACAGATATGTTAGAAAGATGAAGTCCTGAAAAAATATTGTTGTGAAAAACATGGGTTTTTTTTTCTTCTTTACAAGTACTCTTTTCAGAAAGTGATATTTTCTGATGAAATTAATGTTTTCCCATGAAAACTTCCTGCTAGGTCTAATTTCTTCTGAAATTACTTCTGCAGTATAAATCTGTGGTCCAACTTCAATTAAATTATCTTTTTATTGTCTCTTACAAACCAGGAGACAGATGATGTTATTATTGTCTCTGTAGAGACAAGTTTCAAACATTGCAACATCTTTATTAAAAAATAGCAATTAATTTCTTTATAAAATTTTTCAAGATCCAGTTAAAGAATTGTTGTTCTGAGCTGTAAAATTTAAAAAATTATACAGAATGTAATTTAAACATAAAAATATTTATTTTTATCTGTTTTCTTCATAAGTTTGCAGAGAAACTTGATATAATGCTATGCTGTTGGATAGATTCAACCATAAAAATGATAAAATGTCAGTGATCAAGCACAAAAAAGGTCATGGGATAGAACACCAGGAAAACGAGAGTCTGGAAATGTTCAAACTGACTTCTTATATTTAAGTCAAGAAACAAAATTTTTTAAACACAGGTTAATGAAAACTTTCATCTTTTTACAAATACCAAGCAATCAGGGTATATTGAAAACATTATGAATATGACAATGTTAGAAATATAACTGTCATATTTGTGAGGAAAATACGTATTCTGTTTCAGACTGCATGTACTTTAGGACTTGGATTTGCCTGTTGGCAGAAGTCTTGGGAAGAATTTATGAAAGCAGCAGTTGTTCTCTGTGCTTTGCTGCAGAGCAGCTACCACAACAGAGACCCCTGCACCTCTGAAGAGCAATCATCTCTCCTTACGTCCGATGTTAACCAGGCTGGTTGATGGGCTTAATGTGAGCTATTATGATTGCCATGTGTATGCTTCCTGCTAAATAATGACTCCAGATGTGTTTAAAAAGCATCTACAAACAGCTTTCAGCTATGCACAAACTCCCCACGTCTATTATCAGCAGGTGTTATTCTTACATTGCAGTCATCCATTCCCTGTCTCCCTAAAAAAATTCTTTTGAAGATTGATGCTGCTCCTCTCTCTAGGCTTGATTTAATAACTGTGCTGAGGTCATCTAGATCCCACTTTGATTTCATATGTAAAAGAAGGGGGAAAAAATTCTAACAAGAGCAGTGCAAGTTTACACTATTATCACGTGGATGACAAAGGCTACAAGAAGAAAATGCGGAAGGTAAATAAGGAGAAACCTGTCTGACAGCTGAATTCAGGCAGGCTATCATGTTTAGTGTTCTCAGTGATACACAGAGGTTCTCGGAGCGGTTAGCAGGTGCCCCTGTTGGAGAAACTTGGGGCTTGATGAAGAATCTCAGATTTTCTTTCTTGTAGCAAAAGGTTTTTGGTCTTTTCCTTGAGCAACCAGCCATGGGACATGACAACCCCCACCTCCTTCACATCGGAGAATGATTCTTTTGCCCATCATACTGACAGTTTTCCCAGTTTTAGAAAAGATTCACACGACTTTGGGGACAGCAGCCTCAGGAGTCATCTGACAATGATGGAACATTCATTTTCATTCTCTAATAAACTTGTAGAAGTAGGGAGTAACAGGGCACATTAAGAGACCTCTACATTCTTTAAATCTTTGAGACTGCAACTATTTAGGATGCACTTGATTAATGCATGGCAACAGCATTGTAATCTGTTCACGTTTTCTTTGGTTGTTTCATATCACAGTGGTGGCTCTGTGTCTTTATTAATTAGAACATTTAGGAAATGTTAATATTTACTCTTTCAGACTTTTTGCAGTATATTGAAGCTTTCTCTGCTACTTAAAACATATGGGCTTACTTCATACTGAAATGTTTGTTCACAGACGTGCTGTACTGGAAGGACTTCCTTCAACTAAATATTGATCATGCATATTGTCTTCATGGACTCTAAATAGGAAAAACTATATAATCTTATAAAGTAGCCCAGAATGGTATGTATGGGGATACAAATTTGACTGTCTCTGCCAGGTCTCTGGAGAGAGGTAGATTAAGTCCATAAACTAATTTGCTTTGCTCTCTGCATACGCCTTCCTTTAGCTGTGGACAAAACACAGATTATTTAAAAATTATATAAGAAATGCTGCAGAATCCATGTTCTTAAGAGGCAGCTGATGATCTGGGCAAGGAGACAGCAGGGGCTTGTGCAGGGGTATGGATACAAGCTGTGACAGTTGTCAGTCACCAACTGGCACCTTGTAGTGGGGCTATATCACCACATTAACAAAAGATGACTGCCAGTGACTTCAGGAAATAATCACCAGCAGCTATGTGAAGGGTTTTGCTCTGTTGCTCCTACATCCAGATGCTGAAGGTCTTGCTTGTCTAGACATAAGTTATTATTACACTCTGAAAGATGCCTTCTTGTCTTCCTTGTGCCCTGGGACTTAGTGGTGCTAAAGCAAGGTAGTGATGGTAAAGCAACTGCTGGTGGTGTGGTGTATAACAATCTGTTAAGCAACTTCTATCTGGTCCAGAAATTATAGCTCAGTATGAGTGAATAGGCTTCCAGCACTCCACAGCCTGTCTTGCTAATTCATGTATTGAGAATCCTACTACCTTGAACTACTGTAAATACTTATTTTAGCCTGAAGTATTTATGTTGATGATGACCTGCAGACCTTAATGTAATTTCATGTGTATTAGCAGAGATAATTGCCTGGCTGGGTGTTCAGTAAATCTGCCATCCGAATGTCTGGACAGAAGGGGCTCTGTTTCATTTGGGTAGTATGGATAGCCATAAGATTTTAGTGTTCACTGATGTTTTAAAATATTACAAATCACTTTACTTCTTTGGCTAATGAACCTGAACCTTAATTTGAAACATCTAATAGAAGACAGTTTAATTACGTGTTGAACAGCTGTTAAATTTGTGCTTAAATACATGTTTAATCAGATGAAAATAACATTGTTTGGAAGATGCTGAAATGTTTCCCTTATTATTCATATTATTAGGACACATTAAAATAAGGAAAAAATACTGCTGAAGGGCAATGTACAAATGAATGACTGTTTCAAGGCCAAGCACAGAAAAATGAAAAGTGTACTATTGATCCCCAGAGCTTAGTTTAAAAAGACTTTGTGACTTTTCTGAGTTTTCATCAAAATAAGTAGGGCACCAGGGACAGAATCTGAAAATGATGCTTAAATTTTGAAATGGAAGAGACAAATAAGTACCTGTTAGTGAAAGATGCAATCAAAATACATTGACCAAGCTCTTTCTATGGGGAGAACATACGGTGACAGAATACTTTTAAAGCACAAAGAATCTGAAAGTTTGAATGTAATTTGATTTTGCTGGTGGTGGAGTTGTCTGTGGGTTTTGATTGTTTGTTGTTTTTTTTTTTCCCTCAGATGCAGCCTTCAGATAAAGAGACAGATCAAAACAGAAACTTGCATAGGACTAGGAGACTTTGAGAGCTGGGGTTTTTTTCAGCAAATGCTTTTATAGCTGAAATTCCAGCAAGAAGCCATTGTGTTTCATTAAGTTGTTCGTAAAAGATTGAACACTGAAATGAAGCCTGAAGGACTATTTTTGTTATTTGGAGGGAACATCAAGAATATCAGTGGACTCAGTTTTATTTCACCTCCTGTCAGTTCTTTACCACACCATGACATGTCATGGGCTGATAGGCAATAGAGTTAGGCTTAGGAAAAGTCTGTGAATTGGGATTTCACAGATACAGTTCAACAATTAATGAAGATCTAGGAAGTTGGGTGGATCTTTTGATTTAGTTCTGGTTACAAGAGATGAAGAATACAATTTCAAAGAGGGAGTTTTCCTCATATGGTTTTTCCATACTGTGAATATGTGAAGGCAAATGTGGCTCACTTCTTTCCAGTCTGCATCAAATGTCTTATTCTTCCACAATAAGCCAATACTATTTTTCTGCTGAAGAACTCAGAAATTAAAATTTTGGGGAGGAAAAAAATGTTTGCTGTCCAGCAAAGATAACATAGCTTAAAAGCTTAGTTTTTAAAATTTGTCTCTACTTTAGTCAAACCAATCATAAAATGTTGGAAAATGAGGCATCAGACTATCAGGTCACAGACTTAGTGTTATAGAAGTAATACATAAAATCTATTCCTTTTGAGTATGCTGCATTTACTTGGCAAATTGAGCAATTCAGAAATCTGCCAGAGAACTTTAAAAATTGAAAATCAAAAAAGGAGCTGTTACTGTGTTTCATGATGATTGAGGAAATGCAAACTGTTCACAGAAAGTCTGAGTATTCCTTTGAAACTAAAATTCCAATGTGAGCTCTGTCAGACCATGTTGGCCTGCAAGCATTCACTGAGAAGAGAAAGAAGTATTTAGCAAGCATCACTTGCTTCTTATACAAAATAGCAATGTCTAAATTGCAGGGAACTATAAACTGGAGTGCTGCTGCCATTTAAATCTAGCTCAGTTATCTGGTCAATCACTGAACCACGCTTTTATGGTCTGTTTTCACATGTTTTAATCTCACAGAAATGGTAGAATCACAAAATTCAATAGTTTAGAGTTGGAAAGGACCTTAAAGATCATCTAGTTTCAACCCCCATGCCATCGGCAGGGACACCCGCTAGACCAGGTGTCTCAAAGCCCCATCCAACCTGGGCAGGAACATTTCCAAGGATGGGGCATCTCCTGCTTCTCCAGACAACCCGTTCCTTACCACCCTCATATTGAAGAATTTTTTCTTAATATCTAATCTAAACCACCCTCTTTCAGTTTAAACCATCACTCCTTTTCCTATCACTACCTGCCCTTGTAAAAAGCACCTCTCCAGGTTTCTTGTACCCTTTAGGTACTGGAAAGGTGTGCGTCCACTGCACTGCACAGCTTGGTGTTGTCAGCAAACTTACTAAGGCTACACTCACTCCTCACTGTCCATGCCATCAACAGAGATGTTAAAAAGTGGTGGTCCCAAGGAACACCCCTTGTCACTGGCCTCATCTTGGATATCAAGCCATTGACTGCAACTATCTGTGTGTGATCATCCAGTCATACCCTTATTCACTGAGTGGTCCATCCATCAAATCCATTTCTCTCTAGAGACAAGGCTGCCATCTGGGACAGCATCATTGCAAGTGTCCTTTTTACCATGAGATTCAAGTGGAGTCAAATAAACAGTGATTTAGGGAAATTTTGAATTTGATGATGAAATATAAAAATCTAACTTTTACATTTGGTGTAAAGCCACAGTATGTTATACAAAGGCTATTCCAGCTGAAGGTTCATCCAACTAACATGGCAGTTCATTAAAAAGATTAACTATTATCTGAGTGAGGGAAGATTGCTAAGTGCCAGTTACAGGCTATCTGAAAGAACTTCATATCTGTAACAGATGCTGGTTGTCAATTCTCCTGGGAAATGCACAAAAATTTCACACAGCAAATGACCTTTTATGCATTGTACTCTCCAGCTTCTGGAAAACAACACTGTGGAAATTTTTTAATTGAGAATTTTCATTTGTTTTGTCAATTAGAGGTTTATGCCTCTCTTAAAAATAAATAGTGCTTCCATGTAAGATTTAGATATGGTAAAAAAAAAATTCTTTTCTTTTTTGGTTGCTATAACATTCAGCTCTAAAACTGATGAAAAATGCAGGGAAGGGCAGAGGAGAGAGAGATTATTTAGAAAAAGTACTTTACACTGGGACACTGCAATTTATATCATTATCCTACAGTGTCTCCCAGAAGACCTGACAGTGATCCAACAGGTGTGGAATGAGACAAGGCATGTACAGTGTATTCTTCTTATGATGTGTGAAATATACTAGCAGTTTTAGAAATTACATAGATGATCAGATGTTCTGTTCAAGTTGCATAGGAAGAACAAATGAAGGAATAAAAGTGTCAATTTGGAGATCTCTGAAGGACACATTGTGCTCATTATTAGGAGTACAAGTATTATTATTTCTTGTTATTTTCCCAGGAGACTAAATGCACAGAAGAAGGGAGGATTAAAAGCAGAGTCCTCAAACACTAGCTATAAGTCAAAACATCCTGAATAAATAAAAGCAGGGGGATGTGGTGATGACTGACAAAACAGGGAGGTGCAACACTAAACAAGAGGAAGAATTTAAAAACCAGCAATGTAAGGATGAGGCTTTAAAGCATCAGCAGGAGTATGAGACCTCAGTGTGCAAAAGGAGCAGCTCCCCAGACTGGCGCTGCAGCTCCAGGTGGGAATTGCAGTGCTGCTGTACAACTCCAGCCAATGCAGTGATGAACTAACCTAATGGAGAGCTTGAAAAAGAGATTAATTTCAGCCCACGTTATCTGTCTAATTTCAGGTACTCATTTTGAGATTCGGTTTTCATTTCTGTGGTTGAATGATTGTTCTCTGCATTACCAAGCCCCTGGCTTTCCAGGCTCTCTGGTGCTATTGTGACTTGCATTAAAACACATGTCCATCAAGCCCCTGGCTAACAGCTGCTGTAGTGGTCCCTGCAAGGCTGTTCTGGGAAGCTGGGGCTGCTATTGCTCTTACTAAAGCTGCCTGAGGGCAGACAGGCTGCATGCTCTGGCAAGGATTAGACAGCCCCCAGAATTTCCTGCCCTTCCTGGTTCTGTAAAGTGTTACCCATCAAATCAATTCAAATGCAAACACAAATGAGAACTTAAGCTTTCACATTTTTGTTTCTTTTCAGTTGTATTTGACTGAAACTAATTACTTATTTTTTTGAAGTCTAAAAACATTTACACTTGTAGAAGTGTTTAATGTCTTAGAGTTTTTTGCTTTCTCCAAATCTACCACTGTTTCCACACAGATTAGCTTCCTCCAAATCTTGTTTCACAAAATTCAGAACTATTTTGAGGTATCTGAAAGCCACCAAAGCATAAAACCTACGGTTCTGGTTTCTTAATTGCTACACTACACACTCAACTTCGACATTTTAAAATATTTTATTTGCAATAATGTTTGCAAATTGCCTTATTTCTAATCTTTCCAAAGTTATTTTCCTTACATTGGCTCTTACATTGCAACTTATTTCCTTCAGTCTTTTACTTAATACTCAGTGTGTTGTTTTTTAGAGAAAAAATATTTTTATATTTATACATGTTTATAGAAAATAATGTATATGTTAATGAAAATGTATTTTTGTTATTATTTCATTACATTACTTGTTTCTCTTTCCTTGCTTGCCCTCATACCCCTTCCTCTCTTTGTACTGTGATTTCTTACCTCCATTTCACTCCAGTACTGTTTTGTTCTCTGTTTTCTTCTTCCCAGGCTTCTTTATTTCCAGTCCTTCATGCTTTGTTTTGCTTAACTGCACAAACCTCAATCTAATTAATGAAGAAAATGGTTGGATGGTTCTGAGATTCATTCTGGACAAGTAGATATGAGAAGCTTCATACTTTGCTTTTATGAATTTATGAAGTTTAGATTTAATACAGTTAAAGATCACATTTGTGCAACATTTCTGCAGAGATAGACTGGGAACACCGTCTTCACTGAACAAGATTGTGTCATTTTCCAGAACCAGCTCCAGTTCATATATAAGCAATGGGCTGCTCGCATGGCAAGGCCACCATGAATGGTGAAATGCAGTGAAACCATCCACTCAGCCACAGCCTTTGCTGGGACACAGGAAATCTTCATCCATATTCTATACTTTTACATTTGTCTGCTTACCTTCCAGCATGTTCCTGCTCAAAAAGAGATTATGATGAGTTCAGGGTGAACTGTAGCACATGCCGCAGAAGCTAAGGGCAGTTAACCGTAAGAAGTCATTTTATCGGGCTGTATATCACCTGAGAAATGTATTAGTGTTGATCACCATCCTTCATCATTTCTCAGTTCTGTATCTGGCAAGATAATGGTGAAGTGACTCATTTTAAAACAATTAGCTGAGAAGTGTTTTGGGCTGATTAATCGTGAAAAATAGGCCTGGCAAATACAAACAAAGCCAATGATTTGCTACAGTAATTTTGCTATTTCAGTTTGATATTTTTTGAGCAACCAATACAGTGGAACAAGAGGCAAGGCTTGTAGTCTTTTTTACAGTTATGGCTGTTATAGTCCCTTTCTGGCCTTTTGCCATTCTTGCCTAAAAAAAGTAAATTAAAAAACCAGCCAAATTATAAATATTTGAGGGAAAACTGCTTTTAACAGTGAGTCAGTGATGAGATGGCAACCCTGGACAAAGAATTTGTATTAAACAAGAAGGACTTTCTTTCAGCCTTCAGCTCTCCATTTTTCTTCCTGAGGTTATTAAATGTGAATGTATATATGTAAGGGTGCATAAAATAAAGCATGGCAAGACTATATTCTGTATCTTTCAATGAACTAAGGGTATCAAATGAAACTTAATTCAGGTTCAAAATAAACAATAGTAAACCACCATATTCTCAAATTCCATCCATGGATAGAAAAGTACAAAGAGCAACATCTTTCTATTTTTCTTTTCCTTTGTTTCCTAGAGCAGTTAAGGAGAAACAATTAGAGACTCTTTCATAGAGTGGTGGCTACTTCAGAAGGCCTGAAGAAAATTCCTTTCTCAGTCCTTTGAAAACCACCTCTTCAGATCTGACATCTCAAAATTATTTATTCAATAAAACCACTAAAGAGGTGCTCGTAGGAGACTTCAAGAGATAAAGGCATCCATTCTGCGGCTGACAAACAAGATCAACTTTTAAGATCTCTTGTAGATACTATACATAAACTCCATAAAAACCCAATATATACCTCACTCTTCTTTTCTACTGCAACATACAGACCCAAATCCAAACAAATTTTGATATTACTAAATAGGATATTTATGGAAGTCTCTGAACTGCATTTGAGCAGACATTGTTCTTTAAATTCAGCTCCACTTTTAAAAGAACTAACTTATGGTTCAATCACACTAAAAAAAAAAAAAACAAAGTGTCAGCAAGCTTGAATTGTGATAATCTTACATGTACAGAGAACTAAATGTTTGGAGGTACACAAAAATTTAAACTTAAAAGGTAACTGGAAGGTTGACCAAATATTTTAATGAAGGATTTTATTCAAATGAATGTTAAACAAAACCCAGTCACTCAATATTTGATCTGGAGTTTGGGGAATCAATACTGATAAATTTGAACGTCTTAAACCATAAGAATCTGTTTAAAGGAAACCATAAGAATCTGTTTAAAGGTGAAAATGATGACCGGAGTTTTTAAAAAAACAGGGAATTGCCTCATCCATGAAAGGATGTTTTTTACCCTTTGGACCTTACAAGACAATAACTGCAAGGCTGTTCATTGTAAAATTCCAGGGAAGATAGGAAAACCCTCATAAAATGATATAGAATGTTATAAATTATATGGATTATTACATTTCCTATCAGTACAACCACACTAGTACTGAATTAAGAATGACAGTTATTTACTCCGAGTTATAAAAATAAGTCAATTATATGGGCAGCCTTGGCTTGAAGAATAGGGTAAGAGGCAACTGCCCAAGGCAGCAGGCTGGGGACAACGACGTGCACACTGTTTCAGCCAGTGCTTGAAGAGATGACACAGGTTCTTCCGGGCTAAACTATCACTCTCAGTTTCTACCACCATTGCTCATTTCCATGGTTGTTGCAGCTGAGGGAAAGGTGAAGCTGTGCAGGAGCTACTCTGTGGATGGTAAAGAAGTGACTCCTCTCTGCAGAAGTCAATGGGTCTACTTGCATTATCATTCTTTGACTCACTTCATGAAGTGAGTCATGGAGTGCATGAACTGCATTTCTTTTGTGTGAGTCTAAACAGTAAGATTTGTTCCAAGAGTACAACTAATGCTGTCCAACTGCTAATGCACAGTTAGTCCATGGGACGTGACTAGAATTAAATAGGGGCCCAAATACAGCACAACAAAAAAATCCAACATAAAATCAGAGTTCTGATTCAGTCCTTATCACCAATTGTTTGCTCCACACTCTCCCTTGCACTTGCCAATGCACTTGCCAATGCAGACATAGCCAGAGACCAAAAATTATGGACTTGGAGTAGATTCAGATATTTTGAAGTTGCTGTTTGGTTTCCCCACTAGGCATTCTTTCAAACTCTTTTAGGTGATTAAAAATGAGCTTTCTCCTCCCAGTCTGCTAGAAGAAATTGAGATGCCAGTGGTTATTTAATTTCGTCCATATACCAAAGATGTCTATTTTGTAACCTGACAGAAGCAGCATGCTGCACACTAGACTGAAGATAGAAAGTTGTAGCTTGGGACAAAGACAAAAGGAGCAGTACCTTGCTTTTGATCCTTCTTTAGATATGGCAAAGGTGTGATCTCTTAACCATGGCACTTTCTCTTGTTCTTGTTGTGATGTGTCAATGGAAATATATGCTTCAGATGATGAAAGGATTGGTTTCAAGAGGTTTTTTTGTTGTCCATGAAGTACATCTTTAAAAGTGAAGAATGTATGATTCATCTTACTGGGGTACAAAGAATAGTGTAACTCCAGGTTTATTTTACCTCCACAAGCAGTCAGCTATTTTGTTTTTTTTATTAATGTTGCTGTGTTGCACATCTCCAGGCTTTCTGTACATACAAGAAAGGGCTTGTTTAAAGCATAACTGCAGAAGCCTGAAAAAGCAATCTTACGATTTTCTCTTCTTTGAGGCATCTTCTTGTGGAAGTTTTGATTTGATTGAACAACTTTGTAAACCATCATCTTTAACTATGGTTATATAAGTAATATTATTTCATGATCTCCAGCTTTCTGAAGGAGATCTGGTGCCTGGACTAATAAACATGGCAAATAATCAATCCCATCAAGAGTGGACACTCAGTTTCTTAAATGAAGTAAAATGAGTAAGTCTTTCACTACTCCATGATGCTCTTTGCTGTCTTAAGGCCCAAGGATACAGTACCATCTTCCTGCCAGCAAAGCAAATGTCAAAAAATGGGCAGAACCATTTGCTTAAGAAGCCAGTTCATGTGCATAATGAAGCAAAATGGTACCTCTGGTGAGGCTCTCAGAACTAAGGCATCCACTGTGAGATGTTCAATTAGTTACCAGCATCCTCTCATAACTTTCCTATTTGGGGCTAGCAGTCTGGATGCTGCAAAATAGGTTAACTACTCCAGTCAAGATAACATCTCCACTGTCAAGCACCTGTCATCTGTTACAAACCAGGACACAAGAGGAAGGAAAATAACACCAAAGCACAATAGTGTAATTAAGGCCTTCAATATTTCACCAACCAGTTGTTTTGCTCAGTCTCTGGCAACATGAAAAAGCCAAAGACCAAGCCAAACACAGATATTTCCACCACTATCTCCTACACAAGACAGTAGTATTTTGAAGCAAGTTGCAGTCTCAAAACTGACAAGTAGTCTACAAATCTATAACCTGGCCTAAAGTAAACCTTCAACTCTCCATAAGTGACTTTTGTTTGCAAACCACGAGTACCCTTTTCTGCTCAATACACAGCAACAGTTCTACCCCTTAGAGTTTTTACTTTTTAGCTGTTTTCACCATTTCTGCAATCACCTTCATAGCAAATAAAATCTTGTGCTTTCACCCTGCTTAACACAGTTTGAGCCCTTCCATTACCATAGCAACTGGCATGTTCCCCTAGCCTCTGAAAGGCCTCTATTTTGAACCAGCATTAACACAGTTCAGGTTTTGCAGCATCCTCTCACGGCAGCCGAAAGTCCAACTGTGACAATTGAGATTCTCATTTGCCTCACTTTTAGTGTCTCTAGCTTGGCTTTGCACAGGTTGCTTTACTTTGTCCTGTGTTTGGAATAGAGATTTTTTACAAAAGTTATCTTCACCGATTGCCCAGGGTTCTTTCTGCTGCCTGCTTAGATCTCTTTGTTACTCTTTCCAGGTTTTAAGAAAAATCTTCAAAAAAACCTAAAATGAAGTTACCTGAACTGATTTCCATTAGAAGTCTTTATGCTGGAGTGATTTTCTCAGTGCAACAAAGAACTAATAGGTCTATTGCAATTACTAGTGACAAGCTAATGTATCTTAGTTAAGGGTGCTATTTTATTCTTTCATACATATTTCATACTGGAAGTACAAAGCATCTGGGAAAGTTTACCTCAGAAGTACTTCATTGCCAGGCTTCAAAATCACTGAGAATCTTAAATGTTTCACAGAAAACATAAATTTTTTTCTATTAATAATATTTGTATCTTTATTTTTTTTATAATTGCTCAATAGCAGGATAAGACTGCCTATTTAGAATACCAAAATAACATCTTGCTTTAGAACAGCTAAAATTAAATGAATGTCACAACTTGAAAAGACAAAATGTGTGAGATAGCCTGCAATTAGCTCAAGTTTCTGTGTTAAGTCAATCTAGTACTGAAATCAAGTACATTTTGGAGGATTTTATACTCTCCTTTTTTTACCTATTTCTTTTGAAAAGATCACATTTTAAAAACTCAGTTAAAAATATTGAATGTAAATCTATGTTTATAGACATATTTTATTAGAAAATAATAGCTAATCTTTTTAAAGGAAAAAGGAACTGCCCAGGAAATGTATATACCACATACAACGATGTATATACCATATACAATGCAACATAATAATACTGGGTCTGCAAAATGAAATAGACATTTCCTCAGTAAAATCAAGATAATAAGTCTTCTAAATTATTTCTGAACAAATTATGATTATTATTTAAAAGCCAGCACTGTGGTGATCCTGACTGGAAGACTATCACACATGGAAGAGTTAGTGATCAGCAAAAAGTTGATCAGAGTATACCCTGTCCTGTGCCATGCTGTGCTGCATATGCAGTGTGGCCTTGAAGCCTCTGTTGGGCTGCACAAAACCCTCGGCTGCAGGATCACATCAGCTGGCTTACTGCCAGGGAAGCCTACAGGCTGCTCCTGCTGGGTACCAGGGACTGCAACGCTTTCGTGTTCTTGCCTTTATCCAGAAGTGAAGCAAAAAATTATGTGAGCATCCTTTTGGTTTGACAGTAGAAATAATGAACACAGTTATTCTCACTCAAGAAATTCCTGTAATAAATGGGCCACTCTTCCCATGGTCAGAGTCTGCACAGTGTGTACAGAGTGTGTATCAGAGATGTATTCAAAGCTGCACAGCTAAAGATTCCCAGCATCTAAAGGGATGTAAGATTAATTATTTGTGTTCTTCTTTCTTTGTTTACAAAGAAACTACATAGTAGTTTAAGGGATACTTTACAGAGCTTAAGTGACTTTTTTACTGGGATCACAGCAGAGCAGTATGTCCTAGTGCAAAACAGCTACTTAAAATGACTATTTGAAAGCAGCAGGACTATGTAGACTGCAAATGAAAATCTTGAGTTTCACATAACAGCCTTATTTCTATTTTTCATTTCTGTATTTACTGAAAGTGCAAGCACAACTATTTGAGTAAAGGGTTGATGCCCAGTGTGTGTGCAGCTACTGCTGAACTTCTCATTGGCTCTGAAATATAATTTTCCTGCTTTCTCCCCAGGACCACTATCAAGAGGCATTGAGAAAATTGTCTTAAACAACCTGCTCACTCCAAGTTTTAAGAATCACTTTTAATGCAGTCAAATACATGCAAATGACATAGAAAAATATTCTTTTTGAATCTTAAACATTCCAGACATTTAGTCCAAAACACCTCCTCAGCAATTACATGTAGTCATTATGGGATGCAATTCTGTCCTTAGGGCCCCTCAGTGTTAGTCCTAAAGCTCAAATTGACAATACCAACAGTAAAATTCTTCAAGTACTTGATTAAGTGACAATAAGATAAGAAAGAGTTAGAACTCATATTGTTTTGGTTTTTTTCCTGTGGCTATTGCCCATATTCATACCCATTATGTTTGACTAATCCTGTTTGTTACAGAGAGAATAACCCTGCCTGTTACTGCAGTCTCTAATATGCTGCAGATTAATACACCAACTTACATCCTCCTAATTTTGTATCATGTGCAAATTTCTATGAATACTCTCTGTTCCCTTACCAGGACGTTAACAAGGATGTCAATCAGTATTGGCCCCAGTGTCAAGCCTTGCAGCACACCAGTAGTTCCTTCTTTCCAGCTGGACTTTGTGTAACTTTTCACAACCATCTGTGTGCAGCTGCACTTTTTACTCCACCTCATTCTCCACCTAGTCAATGCTTCATTAATTTGTCTATGAGGATGTTATGGGAGACAGAAAGTCTTGCTAAAGTCAATATAAGGGGTACCCCCTGCTGTCATCTCATCCATCAAGACAGCCATCTCACTAGAGAAAGGTTTTCAGGTTAAGTTGCTTTCCTCTTCATCAATCTATGCTGAATATACCCACTTACTTTCCTAATTTTCATGAATTTGCAAATGTTTTCCAGGTTTAGTTGTTTCATAACCTTCCTGAGAATCAAGGTGAAATTGACTGCCTTGTAATTTCCCAGATAGTCTGTCTTGCCCTTTGTGAAGACAAAAGGGATGTTTGGTTTTTTCCAGTCCTCAGCTGTCTCCCCTGGTCACAATGATCTTTCAAACATAAAAAAAGATAAACAAAGACTCAAAAACTTTCAGCGTCCTGTTACCACAAAACATTGCAAGTCCCATTGGTTGAGAGTGGACATCTTGGGCAACTGAAGAAGTACGTCATTCTTTAAGCATCAGCAAATAGTAATGATCTAATATGGTCAAATATCAGCAGAATATCAGATTTTATCAGCAAACCTGAAAAACTGAATGAGCCTCAATGCCTCAAAGCCTCAAATGTAATGTCCCTATTGGGATGATGCAGGACAAAGTTATTTATGTTGACTACCACTGCTGTCATTTCCATAACAGTAACAGTTATAGAGGCACAATTATGTCTATGAAGATATTCACTGCCTTGAAAAACAGAATTATAAGGGAGTGATTCAATTGCCTAAACATAAGCATTTATTGTTATTTCAGATGACCTGGCTATCAAAGACAGCTTTGAGGACAGTGGTAAACAGATTCGATGTAAGACACTTAGGGAAAGGCTGCTGAAGGCTGGGTAGGATATGCTTGGGTTTTTAAAACGGTATCTGAGTCTTATGTTTAGGCAGCTGATCAGCCTGTTTTAATTTTTCACCATATTTCTTTAAAGCTGATACTTCTGGAAAATGTACTCCCTATTGTCGCTCCGGCCGCTAGCCACCCGGTGGCCTTGGCAGGCGACAAGGTCCGGTGCCCCAGCAGCGTGGCTACCAAGGACCTGTCAGCAGTTCTGTGCTGCCTGAGAGAAGCAGGCAAGGCTGGCTGCAGCAGCGCTGTTGCCTGGCAACTCGGCGAGGGTAAAAGACGAGAGAGGGCCTCTGCTGTGTCTTCAGTCCCGACTTTATTTCCACCCCGAAGGGCACGGGGTGTGGTCGAAAGGGAGACAGGCAGGCCAAAGGCTCCGTGAGCGGGATGACAAGTTTTTAAAGGGGGTTGGAGAGAGAGGGGAGCAAGGGAGCAAGCCAATAAGGGAATGACATGAGGTAACTGGGAACAAATCACAACACATCAGGGGAGGAACAGATACAAACCAACCAATGGGGAACCGAACTGAACATAACCTTCCAGAGCTTCATACGTAAAGAATAGACTACATTATTAAACATGAGGGGTTCGAACCAATGGGGAGAAAAGACCAGTGAAGCTTTTGGAAGGGGGGGAGGAGATGCTGTGGGAGTGACACACAGTGGGTGTCAGCCCTAGACTTGGGCCTCGCCCTCAGATCTGCCCTCAGGATCGGAATCCTGGTCGGGGAATTCTACCTACTGTATGGCACTCAGCCCCAAGGTGGGCTGGGCCACTGCAACACCCTATCTTAAATTAGATTGTATTTTTTGTCCAGATATCAAAAGTTATGAGATTCATGGAATAACACTTTTCATGGGTTTTTATATGCTAACATATTTCTCTGTATTTTCCATTTAACACCTTTTGGACAATTCCAGACAATTTGACAGAAGGACAGTGGCTTCAAAGGCATTAAGAGCCCACAAACACCATGAAAATAGGATGGATGAATGACCCTATTAATGCCCTGACAAGAAAAAGAGCATGGTATGAATTGTATTATAGACATTGAAGAGTCATATAAGAGAGAATTAATATGAACACTTCATACTAACACATGTTTTCACAGCATGAAAACTTCACGTGACATTAGTAGCTCCATAAACAGCAATAATTGACATTAGTAGCTCCATGAACAGCAATAATTTCAACCATAGAAAGCCAGGCTTCGTCACTTCCAGTGCTCACAGAATAATCACTCTTTGTTATCACGCTTCTACAACCATCTTCATTAGCATGCGACACCCAGGTGGTAAAGAAGTTGAACATTGTAAAAGAAGAAAGAAAATTAAAGAGGTCTAAACCGAATGCAAAAACAAAGGTCTGCAGGGGCAGAGAAAGACTAAAGGTTATATTCTTATATATTCAAGGCAGAAAACTGCAATAACAATAAAGAAAAATAATGTGAGAATTGTGTAGTAACATATTTGTATCCAAACTGAAAGAAACTTTCACAAGTACTCATAAATATCTGATGAATATAGCATGAAGTATGTTAGTAGCTGGCACTTTCAAAGTCTTCTGGAAACAATTCTACCATGTCTAATTGGTGGTCCCACACTTGTTTTTATGGTTATTGTAAATCTCTCCAGTGCTTGACACAGCAAGCACTTGGCACTCTTATTTTTATAAGTAACCTCCATGCAAATGAAAATTAATTGATTCCTCAGTCTTTCTGGTTTTGTTTTCTTTGTTTTAATTTTTGTTTGTCTGCTTGTGTTATACCAATATAAGGCATCCATGTCCTTGTATACTTTAGGAAGTACTTGCATGTTGTCTTTGCTCTGCACAGGAAACAGACGACTGTTTGCAGATCTAGGGAATAAACAGACAAACATTTGTTCAGAGATTGATTGCTAACAGAATCACAGAAGCTAGAAGATGGCAGAATTATACTGTCTGTAAATTTTCTTTTTCTCTCTGTGCATTATGGTTCCACATTCAATGTAATGCTTTACCATGTCATTTTATTCCAGTGGAAACCATCTTGCCCATTAACTAGCGTTGACTTTGTTTCAGACAGTTCTGTGACTATAATTTCTTTAGCACTGGCACAGGGTTTTTATCACAACCACTTAGACTGTCTGATTAACAAATTAATGGGATTTAGTTGACCCTAAATGAAAGGACAGACAGCGGTAATGACTAAAACGCTGTTAGATTTCCATAAGCCTCCTAACTAAATGGGTTGCCTCAAGTATCACAGCAACTATTTCCTGAATTTTGGTAGCTAAAATGGATACATACTTCTGCATATACTGGAATTTAAGGAGGTGACAGACAGTAGGCTTTAATTGGGTTATTCCACCAGTATGGTGTGAAGTTTGTATAGTAGTATTAGTATGCAATATAAAGATTTCCTTAGGCTTGAGGACTTAGAACTGTCTGACGTAACAGTTCTGCTTTAGCTGCATGATGTAGGATCAGATATAATTAAGGGAACACACTGACTTAGTATGGATAAAGGATTTATATAGCCCTTTACACTCTAATTGAGAACAAGCTTTCACAAAGTGTAACAATAGGATGACACATAGAGGAAAAGGAATGCAGTGAGCAGAAGTAATAATGTGATCTAAAGCACAAGTAAAGATTTTCATTACAAAGCATTGCTCAGATTTTTTGTTTTATCTCTCTATACTGAAATATAATAATTGATCTTTCCCCCATTTTGCCACTCAATTTGAAGTATGGAGGAGAAGACATGCTGAAAAATTCAGATGTTTCTGATGTGTTGTCAGATTAGTCACCCGTGTACTGGCCTCTTACTCATAGAGACTCCTCAAAGTAATACAAAAGAAACTTTGAATTGCTCAAAAGGCATAGAGAGTACCCAAAGGTATCCCATAGGGATTTATTCATTCTTGGGATTAATGGGGTAATGAACTTAAATCTCCTGATGCCCATAAAAATAACATAAAAATACAATTCCATTTTTACTAATTTATTATTTCAAGCTGATGGAAATTTCATCCGAATGTTTACTCATGTATGAAGAATTGCTCTGCAGTAAAAATTACCTACTCCTCACCATTAAATTACCGGTTCCTTAGAATGAAAGGACGTCATTCTTCGCCGTCCTACTGTCAATATATAGCATAGTACATTTAAGAATAGAGGATGACACACTGATATCTGGAGGTGAGTTCTCATCAAAGCTTTCACACAGATGTGAATGATTTTAAAGAGTGCTAGGCAGTAAAGAATGAAGCCTGATTCCTCCCAACCCATAGCAACATGGCATTAGAAGAGCCCTTTGAATTTTTATTTAACTGGCCAGGATCCAAAAGTAACCTGGACAACAAGCACCCTTGGTTGATCTGGTGGAAATGTCTGCTAAGAAAGATTCAGAAGTAGATTGTCCTGCTGAGTTTTCCTCAGGAAGGGCTAAGCCCTCCTGCCATTTCATTTTCAGGGTCTTTGTATACCACTGCTGAATTGATCACGTGGAACAGATAAATTTTTGTCTCCAGCTGAAGTGTCAGGAATTATCTGAATTATCTGTTGCTGAAAACATGATCAGAGGTTTAATTGTTCTACTCTGGCATGGCAAAACCTGCAGTGAATTCTTGTAATTAGTCTGACTGACACTGCACAGCTTGCCTACTTTGTTAGTCATCTCTTAAAAAGAAATGGCTGTATCTCTTGTAGTTACCTTGACAATCCACATTTTAAGATATTTTTTAATGCAAGTTTAACACAAAGGTGCATGATGTACATTGCAATCCAATGGCTATAATAGTATGGTAGCATAAATTACATTGTCATTTAGATAGAGTAGGCAACACATATGCAAAACACTATGGAAATTTTCTTACCATTCAGTGAAATGATTTGTAGAAATTATATGGATATGCACACATTTCTTCCATGGTTTTAGATTCCTGCTGTCCCTGTTTCCTCATTTGCAACAATAACCAGTCTACATCAAATCTCACATAATTAAACTGAACAGAATGGCAAGGGTAATTGTTCATACATTGCCCCTGTGTAATGAGTCACCATAAACTAAAGGATGTCTTAATAAGTTT
Source organism: Climacteris rufus (assembly GCA_013398175.1). Classification (NCBI taxonomy): domain Eukaryota; kingdom Metazoa; phylum Chordata; class Aves; order Passeriformes; family Climacteridae; genus Climacteris; species Climacteris rufus. The sequence goes on from VZRZ01005785.1 coordinate 237,315, forward strand.
GCACAGCTGGTATTTTGGGCTGAATTCTGGATAAATAAGGACAGCTCAGCTAAACATTCTAAGCGTTATGATGTTTCAAGCCACAAAATATCCTCAATTAGGAAGGAGATTTTCCCACTGCAATATTTATCTTCCCTTGAATTTTCAGCATCAGCAGCCAAGAATTTAAACACTCAGAAGTCTGTATTCCTGCTGGAATGTGAAACAGGTTCATCTTCACAAACTTTTAATAAAACCATGTCTTTGCATAGTACTTTTTATAAGGAAACTGAATATTTCCCCAGTACTGGTTGGGTTCTTCTAAAACCTAATACACTTCATGTACATAACTAATTGGCAGATGGATTTTGGTCAAATTTACAGATCTGAGAGAGAACTTAATCACTGCTTTTCTTTGGTTGATGCAATCATTTAAACAATATTTTTAATTCTATATAGTAAATTAACAAATATGTAGCAGGAATTACAAGGAAAATAAGGATTTTGTAGTATGGAGACCTTAGAATGATTGTGAAATTCAGGATTGCAAACACCTCATGTGTTGGCAAAATGCTACTTGGAGGAGAGAGGGAAACAAACACAATAAAACATTGATAGACTACTTGAGAGGATGTTTTCTGAAGTGGAGACTAAATACATATATTTTAAAAATACATCTTGAACAGTAAAACAGGTATCAGAGGGCATGAAGCTACAGACAGGGTTGAAGAAACTCTACCTTTCAGGAAGATATATACTCCCTATTATGTGACACAAAGTCCTTTCCCAAATGAGTGTCATGGTCAACAGCATTCAGCTGGAAGTGTACTGTTGGAATTTAATAGATCATAATTATTGTGAATTCAGGATATCTACTGACTTCCAGAAAAATCCCATCTGATTAAAGGCTACTTTAAAGAATTATTTTAGAAAGTGTCATGACCTGTTTGACATTAATAACTCATCAGCACTCATAATGTGCAACTGAGCAACTGAAATGTCATTCAAGAGAAAACTGAGTCAGTAACTCCTGAGTCTGCCATCACTAAGTAAAAATCTGTAGCAGTGTGTATAGGTGCAAATGCTGTGGGAAAAATAAATCAGAAAAAGTACATCACAAGGTAAATCTTTTGTCATAACAGTGTTCAAGTGAAGAACAGGAAATAATGAATATAGAAGGCAGCTAGCTGTCTCCAATGGCACTGCCAACTGTGTCGTGAGGTTGTCACTGGAAAAGTCTTAATCCAGTAGGAAGAACGAGACTAAGCTTCAACTTAATTCAGAAAAAGAGAAGAATAAAAATGAAGTGGATAGTGAATACCCAGGTCCTGAAATAGAGGATACTGCAGGAGGAATCAAGCATCACACAGAAGCAGACAGGAAGGTAGGAAAGACTAGACTGATGGGGAACAGGATGTTGCCATATTCTGAGTGTTACTCTTCAGTCATGTGCTGAAGGAAAACACATTCAGCCATGTAATGCTGCAAGCAAACATTCTGAAGTATCCTTGGGGAAACATTTTAGAGAGGTAGCAATATTTGTGATTAGCATCACAGGCTTTCTCTTCTAATATCTGTTAGATTACCATGTCCTTATGAATAAGTTTGTGCTAAGTACTCTGTAACACTCACCTCTTATGAGCATGAAGATTTCTTGCAGTAAGAAGATCTATTGGTTGGAACGGCAAGCAGAAAGTCAGGATGCCTTGGTGTGTAAGCAGTATAGGGCAGCAAGCTGTCAGGCACATTGTCTACTTCTGCACTGACCATGCCTCCCTGACATTTCCCTGACAAAAAGCTCACATCACCTTAGTGACCTCGAAACCACATCTGGCTCACATCAAAGTAAAACTGAAAACAAAGAAGTCAGCCAAAACTAAGGCAGGAAAGCTTATGAAAATATGTTCTTCATGGGGACTTGGGCAAGATAGGCTCAGACACCTAACTCATGCTTTGCTTACCATATGCCCATACTGTGGCTTACAAGGAACTTTTGATTTACATCACCCTTAACTCTATGGTTACATGTTTCAAAAGAGGAAGGAAGTCTAATTTTTTTTTCTCCGGCCTGTATTGACAGGTACCAATTCTTGAATATGATGTTATACAGTGGGTACAGTTTGAAGCAGGACTGTCAGGATTTCTTTTTACATCAGCCGATCAGAGAAAGGATGTCATAAGCATCTGGAATGGGGCTATTTTTAACCATAGCTGTCATTCAGCTATGGTGATGGTGGCCAGCTGACTAGACCTACAAGCCTATCTGAGAGCCAACACTGCAATGGTTTCAGGAGATCTGAATACAGATCCCAATACAGGTGGAATCTGCCTTACATATACACATATACACTTCCATGAACACATTGTTATGTAAGCTGGAAAAGCTACATGCTTTTAAAGTGTAAGACCTAAAACAGTGCACTGTCCCCTCTCTGCATAATCTTGGGACATGCCATGAGGCCTGTGAGTTAGGGGCTTTGAGGCTGGTCATGATGTGATCGTGAGAGGGAATCAATAGTAGCAGTACATATCCAGCGCTCTGCTCACTGAATCTTCCATCATCCCAAACCCAGCAAGTACTACACAGCTGATTCAGTCAGACCTCATGTCTTGGCTCTTGAAATCACACTGCTGGTGTCACACAGCTGTCTCAATACTGTGTGTATATCAAGGCCTTCTATGGTCTCTACAGTCCATACAAAACCCAGCAGAGCACCATACTCATATAGGTGTTGGAGTCTGAAACTTTACCAGCCAAACCTAATTGCAGGAAATGTGGCCAAGTTGATAGCACTCAATGCTAAAACAGCCCTAGGGAAATCCTCAACACTATTTACTGATATATCACTATATTTCTTCCCTGTCTCCACCATCTCTGCTTGTTAAGGCATGACCCCCACACTCAGACTTTAGGGAATGTGAAAACATATACTGTTTCCTGATACATTTTTCAACATTTTTTCTCCCTCCTTGTATTTCAGCAGGCCTCCTGCATGCATGTTGGCCTGGATGTTGCCCAAAAGTCTTCATGGGATTGTGCTTTGAATATACCTCCCCTCCTTCCTGATGTTCACTGTGATTGGGGTGTGTTCCTTTCCCTACAGCAGAGACAGTTTGTTGCTTATCAGGATGCTGGTCTGGAGTGTGTAGAAGAAGGAAGGAAGACAAAATGAAAGTATCCTGCATGGAAGTGACCAGAGACTTTTTGCACCATTCAGCAAAACTTTTATATCCTGATGTTGGAGAGACATAAGGAAATAGGCTGAGGAACAGGGTGGGAATCAAGTGACTACATTTGTAAAGCTTGTCATAAAGAATGTCATAAATCTTATTTCACTTCTTTTGAGTCCAGAATATACCTCCTTAAATGGCTAAAGAGTAACTTTTTTCCTTTTCATAACAGGATTTTGAAAGAAACCCCTGTAACTGGGGCACTGTGACATACTGTAAGAACAGGATTTATGGATTTTCACACATTTCTACAGCTCTCAGTACTTTTCTTGAGTCTCTCTGTAAGCTACATCAGCTGTTCACTTGAAGATCAACATATGCTTGTATTTTCAAAACTTGATACAAATGTCCATATAAAACACAGAGAATGACACAGACTGGACATATTACACACTATATTTGTTATACATGTGTGTATTTGTACCTATTATATGTGTTTATGTTGTTATTTGTTTATATATTACACCACTTCTTCCAATATATACAGAATTAAATATATGAACAATTCTTATAATTCATATACCTTTTTTTTCTCATAATTTTTTAGTGGATGTGGTTTTTAGCTTATGTTGAACGACATGGATAGACAAATATTTGTGGACCACATCATAGTGTTGCAGCACATTGAAGTAAACCATTCTTCTTATATACTCCAATCTACACAGAATAGACAGCATGATCTATCATAAATACTGAAATGTAGAAGACATGGGTTTACAAAACACACATAGAATTGATAAGTGATGGAAATGCATACAGGGAGCTCAGCTCCTTATCAAAGTAATCTTCCTTCTCCCACAAGCTTATAATCTTTTATAGCTTAGACATTTCAATTCTGCCTGGTTTAGCTGTGTGGTGCCTTTGATCAAACCCAAGGAATATATATATAAGGAGTATACCATCACGAAACTTAAATCATATCACTTAGACATCTTTCTCAGTTCACTTGGTGTAGATCTTTGACTAATGCCAGAGAAATGCCTGCTGGCTGTGGGTTCTGGGAAGAGAACAGCATACTTACACTTATTCACCACCTTTAGGACATTTAAAATACCTGAAAATTCATTTGCATGGCCAATCTTATGCAGTGCTCATTGCGGATCTCACCAACATCCTTAATTTTATCTCTTAGATGTTATGCTGCAGCTTCTAGGGCAGTAGTAACATGATCAATAGTATCCTGATTAGCAAGATTATAAACTGGTATTGTGCACATTTTTGTGTGTCTCTTTAATTACATAACCATCTGCATTTCCTCTGGGCAGGACATCTCCTTACAAAGGTCATTTTCTCATATGAATCCAGCATGGCAACAATGACAACATTCTCTGAAGATATTACAACCTTTTTTTTACTTTCTAATTTCTACGTTTCTGCGTTCTACATTGCATACACACGGTCACGTTCTTTTTCATGCTACTACCCTCTCAGAGTGTTATAATTCAGATTTGTAACACAGTGCATTGCAGTATCAATGGAACCCAGAATTTCTGACTATGTAGCTCATAGCACAAGAAACCAGTGATATCTTTTTCTTTAAAGACAGTATGATTCTCCCATCTGAAATAAAGGTTCCTTTTTATAAACTGGATACTTTATTTAGATTTGTTTCAACATTTCTCCTGAAAGAACCGGGCATTCACTTGTGATAGCTGGAAGCATTCCTGGAGAATGGAATCCATCACCATTACTTGAGCCAAAAAGGCACTGATATACTAAAATAGCTCTTATCTTTTGACATAAAATGTCACTTCTTGCAATGTACATTAGTCATTGCATTGAAGATTATCAGAAGAATTGCTGATCATGGTCTAACACTGATTCACCACAGAAATTTGCAGTGATTTTTAGCTTCCTAATTGTATGGAAGAAAAACAAAACCCAGCCTTTGTTGTCAAAATAAATAATATTGGTCCTGCCCCACAAGCAAAATAATTTTTTCTTTGCTTTTAATAGTTAACAGTTATAATCAGCCTCAGAAACGACTGAGTTATTTGGAAAGCTATCATTGACTTTAAAAATCAGAACAATTTGATATTTTTCCTAATAGCCACAACACTGGCACAAAATAATGATTACAGTGAAAGCAAAATTGGGATCCCACACTTTGGATGTAATGTGTGTGTATATTCATAGACAGATAGATAAGCCACTATAGGATGTGCTCCATCATCTTTGCATTTTTCATCATTGTACTTCACCTGCCATTTTATCAGACAGTGATTTAAGAAACTTATGCCTCTCTTCATTATCTGCTTCAGATGGACTATCTAAAAAAATGCTATATTATCTACAAGTCAGGTCATGTCACCCTTTTTTTGCTTTTCAAGACAATTTGAAAATATATTTATAAATAGATTTCATATCAATTTTAGGGGCTCCAGCTGGTAATCTCTTACCACTATGAAAACTGTCTTTAATGAAATGGATAGAAGACAGTCTGATGTTCACTTCAATTTTTACCTTAATTCCAAGCACTTTAAAGATATTTTGGCATAATCATAAGCGAACCAAGACGTGCCCTGAGAACAAACATACACACAAAGGGGGCCCTTACAAAGTGAAGGTGGCCCCTGAGGGCCCCCTTTGCAATCCTTAAGTTGGCCTAGATGGTAGAAAGGATATGCAGCACAAGGAAAGTAGAGTTCAGTGGTATTACAAGTGCATGACGTAAGAAAATTTCCATAACTGTAATAACAAAATCTGCAAGAGAAAGAGGTTGCAGACAAATGTGGTAGCCCCCTTTATCCTGCAATTTTATCAGGGTTTGTTCTCAGGGCAAGAGAAGGCAGACACAAAGTTCAACACACTACTGTTTTGAAAAGAT
>VZRZ01005785.1:243509-277122 GCA_013398175.1 Climacteris rufus
GAGAGGAGAGGAGAGGGAACATTTAATCATACATATGCAGAGACTGTAAGGGAAAAGTGGTAGTGGCAGGAACTGAGTGCTGTCAAACTGATTGATGGAAACTAGATGATTTTATAGAGCTGCTGAACTTTATCATAACACACACTTGACCCCAGAGGCATTTAAATAAAACCTCTGTTAAGCCTGGATGATATTTTATCCTTGCAGGCAAACAAGCTGAATGCTTCAATACAGTAATGAAGCAGCTAATGATAGATATTTGTAGACTATTGTCACACGGTTCACTGCATTTTATTGGTCTGTCCAACGTAATACTTGCCCCACTATACATGTCAGAGTGGTTCATCTGTAGAAAAATAGGATTAGGAGACCTAAGTTTATAACATATATTTATAACATTTAAATTTATAATACTCAGCACACTGGGTGATTAAAAAAAGCAATCATCCTTTTCCACAATAGCACGTGAAAGGTTAAGCAGATGCTGTCTCTGGAACGTTTCTACATTCTTAAAAAGATGACCTGGATCTGATCCACACCAGTGCAGAAGCTTCACCTAAAAACTCAAATTATTTAAAAATTAAATTGAGAAAATATTATAACACATTTTCAAAACAAATGTAGCTAGTTTGTCTGGCTAGGAACATAGATGGACTCCAGAGAAACCTTCCCATAGTAAAGGTTGCTACTTTTGAATTAGTTTTGTATTTCTGTAAATGAATTGCAATACAGCTTACAGCAGAAACTTCGGTCTCTCTTCCCCTTCTTTACTGATAGGACCGCAGAGCAGCTAATAAAAGGACACTGATAACCATGACCAGTTTGTCCTCCTATGTTTGAAGAGTAGTGTAAAACTCTAATGCAAACCTTTCAAAAGTTTTTTTTTTTTTCATAGTTACCATTGCTTCTTTTTTTTACCTGTTCTCAAGTCTGTCAAAAGAGGAGACGTGTTCTGATGTACATGTCCAGGTGTCCCGAGAGTTCTGACCTCCCTGCACAGGATGATCAATGTGCCTTGAGTTCATGCACCTTCTCTAACAAAGGCAAATACATTGAACTAGGAAGTATTCTTTAGCTTCTTATTCCTCATTAATTCCATGCAAAACTGTGAAAAAAAGGGATTCCTAAGCTCCTGTGAAGGAAGTAATTTTCTACCCATGTACAGAATGCAATTCACTGCTGCCCTTCATATCCCTCCTTACTCCAAAACACAATTTTTTTAAAAAAGTACTCTAATCTTCTCCCTGAACCAGAGTTCTTTTTGATTAAACACAACACTTTGAAAAAAGAGTATGTAGACACTAAAATTCCATCTCCACATCTTCATATATTGCCTTTGTGTTCTTTTAAAATATGTATTTTCTTTCAGTCAGAAATGAGTTCTTATTAGCAACTCATCTCTTATAAATAGAAAAGTTGCTATGTATAGAAGAGACTTAATTGCTAAAGGTCCCAATAGAGTGCTTGATATGTAGAAAAATAGCATTCTTTCCATTGCTGTCTCATTTAATTGCAAATAAAATTAGTATGCATTGCCTCTTGAAACATTTGATTTACTTGAACCTGCACAGTTTCAATAACTAAAAGTTAAAGTAGTTTTTACATTATTTTGCTGTCTTTAGCCATTATTTTTTGTATTACAGTTAGCACAGCTTCTCCTGAACCAAGATGAGCTTTATTTGGCAGCCACTTATCAAGCATTGGCACTGTCATTACCCAGGAGGCTCTTGCACAGTAGCAGATAGAATTTGGATGATTAGTCTGTGTCACAAAGATGAGAGTAAAATTAAGAAACAATAAGTACAACATTAACATTGTTAGGTTAGAGAGAAAGAAAAAAAATATTGCAGGAACTCCTGGGAACAATGACATTGTTCTTAATCAAACTGGCAGTTAAAAAACTAATTAGTTTTGATTCACAATGATTAAGGGTTTTTTGTTTTCAAGGACTTTTAAAAAGATGCTTCTTCTGTGTTTACTTCCCAGGAAATAAATTCTGTCCTTTGTTTTATTTAAAATTTATAATAAGTTAAGATGATTGATGCTTGTTATCCTTCCCATTGACTTCACAAAATTTCAGGCTGATTCCATATTTAAATGGTTCAAATCCATGCCAGATTGTATTGGTTCTAGTGGAGGTAGAGTTCAGTAGCCCTGCCAGTGCTGTGCTTCAGTTGATAACACAGCAGTGTTTTGACTACTGCTGAGCAGCACTGTCCCTCTAACATTCTCCCCCATCAAGGGGCAGGGAATAGGCAAGACCTCGGGAGGGAAAACAAGCACGCCAGCTCACCCAAAGGAACCAAAGGGATATTCCATACCATGTGATGTCAGCTCAGATATGAAAGCCAAGAGACAGAGGAGGAGGGGGGGCACTCTGTAATGTCTGCCTTCCGACGGAACCACTCCGCGTGCTGAGGCCCTGCTTCCCGGGACGTGCCTGAACATTGCTTGCTGATGGGAAGTAGAGATTGACTTCTTCTCTTTTTGCTTATGCACGCGCAGACCCTGCTTTTGCTTTTCTGTAGCTTCAATAAAAACTGCCTTATCTCGACCCACTGATTCATCTTGTCCTTTCCCCTGTCCCTCTAGGGGAGGGAGCTATAGGGCAAATTGGTGGGCGCCTGGCACCTAGCCAGAGTCAAACCATCACACTGACCCACAATAAGATACTCAACTAAGTTTAGAGAGTTCACCCTAAGTCAAGTTCACTTTCAGAAAAGTGTATCACATAAAGTTATGTCATAAATTTCATATCAGAGTACCACAGGGATTTCACTATACTGACCAGACTAACAAGCCTGAATTCTGTACCAGCATGCTGCATTCCACACAGATATTATCATTGCTCATTTTGCTCTAGCACAGATTATTAAAGGTAGGATAAGATCTTAGATTATTTGTAAAAGTTTGTAAAAGTAGAATCAAGTGGATAGTGTGCCAATCTTCAAAACATCTTATAAATTTGTAGGTATATAAAATAAATAGAAGTTGAATGAAAATATCAGATTCTGAAAATTATATCTGATTGGCATAGCAGAAACTTCATGAAATTATTCACACAGTGTAACACAAAAGATCATGAAATCTCCACGGGAGATGGAGACATCAATAAGGGAGGAAATAAATGACAAGAAAAGGTCTCCATTCAATTACAAAATGCAGGAATTATAAGAATGAGAATGCATGAGAAAGGCATAAGTGTTGCTCCGACTACAAGATTGTATAAATGGGAGTTTTTATGAATAACCTGAGGAATCCCCCTACAAAGGGCACATATCAAGGAGAGAGAATTTTTAGTTGTACTTTTCAGAGTAGGCAAAACCAGATACAGAGTGACACTCAGGGTCCAAAGAGGTGAAGAAACTGAGTAGATGGGAGACTCTTCCAAGTTCAAGTCTCTCCACAAATTACAGTAATTTAGGATGAGTAACCAAAAATAGCAGAGCTCCAAGTCCTTAAGGATTAAGAGAACAAAATGTTTATTGCAAAATAAATGTCAATAACTCAAGGAATTGTTAGGCCAAGCTAATAACAAAAGGGATGAAGGAAAGCTAGCTATTCTTCAAAGAACAATCCAGGTATGAAAGGAAACCTATTCTACCACAGGGAAGAGTTGGGATGTGTAGTCAGAATCAGATCTTGTTCCATGATTTCAACCTCAAGGTGGCATACAGAAAGTGGAAAGTAGAGTAGGCTGAGTAAAACTTACAGATAAATGCTACGTGCATACAGTGACAAATCAAACAGGGCAAGGGACAAACTGATGCACATCTCACAGGTGTTATTTAGGATATCAAGAGATAGTTATATAAATTAAGGAAAAGGTTACCTAACACAGAAGAAAATCTATTAAAAAGTGTAATGCAAAATGGAATGTTTAAAATAAATTTTAGACAGTTCCTTAAAAAGAATTATTGGCTTAGGGTAAATAAACATAGGTTGGAGATTTCAGATGGAAGGGAAATGTTTCAGACTGGCTGGGTGCAATATCAGGAAAATTAAAGGAGGAATGAATAAATCTCAGAGCTGTTCAAAGTTACCTCAAAATAATGGAAGAAAGGTGAGGTAAAAACCCGCTAATGAAGGCAGCTTGCAACTGCCAAAAAGAAAAAAAAAGTTAGGACAAAAGGAGATAAGAAATACAAATCAGTCAATTTGCTTCAACTCAGAGAAAGATACAAATAATGAAGAAGAACGACTGTCACTAACTAAAATAAAACTGGAGGACTAAAAATCAAGAGAGATATCAAAAAGTTTCTTCAGATAAACCTGATCTTTTTTTCATCAACAGGAAAACTTTTGTGGAAGGAGTAAAATGAATGTTGTATATTTTGCCTTTAATACTTGTGAGACAATCTTTATTATTCCAACATTAAGCTGGGATAATATGCACTACCTCCCATAACAGCAGAAAGGATGCAGGTTTCATAATTGTGTTGAAAAAAGTGTCACATTTTATCCTTTGGCAAAATTGAAGGACAGATCAGTTGAGTGTAAGCAGGGGTTATGTTCACTCCAGTATCTTCAAGTTTTTCATTAACATCCTAAAGAATATATATTATGCCTTAGGAGATGACATGATTCTGGAAAACATGAGAGGTATATTAGAGGAGTATCTGCTCATGAGAAAATGAAGTAACCTAATACTACGCTCTTTGCTAGGTGTAAGTAAAGTATCTTTCCAGGTTAGCAACATAGTTGCTGCTATAGTCCGCAACACAAAGAAAAGCAGAAAAATAAATATGGAAGCAAACATTTCGAAGGCAAAGGATCTTGGCGATTTCTGACCACAAGTTAAACACATCAGTAATGACCAAGCAAGAAAGGCAAATATCGTTTCAGAGTGCAAAGAGAAGGGTAATTTACAATTATATGAAAGCAATACCTCTTCACTTAGTTTAGTATTGGTAAGGTCCCATCTTGAGAACCTTGTCTACACTTTAAAAGCATTCACCATTTGGATTCTGCCCTGGAGAGAGCAACAAGAATGATCAGCGGCTGCTAAACATGACCTAGGGAAAAAGACTGACTGAAGCAAGGATGAGGTAAATCTAATCAAGAAAAGGAGACTCCCTGAGTGAATACAAAATACCAGTAAAGATAAAAATCTGCTGCAAACAGGAAGAAAATGATCTGTTTTCACTGTGCAGTGTGAATGTAGCCTGAAATGGCAGAGGAAAACACAAGAGAAATGTTTCTAATTGCACCAGTGATAGAATATTTAAATAAATAAGCTACGGATCATGTGGAGTCAGAAGCACTGCAAATCTTTAAAGGCAGGTTAGGCAAACAGTTATCAGAAACAAAGAGAGCAGTTGAAACTTCAAAGTTCCTTTTCTAACAAATGTTCTATGATGTCAAGAATACATATATTATGAAGTACTTAAAATAGAAAGAGGAAGATGAACTCTTCCTCTCATATTCATATTGATTTGTGTTACATACCAGCCATTTCAGACATTGAGATAACTTTTGCTAGCCATTTGTAACTTCTCTTGATCTATTCAATATACGAAACAGCTGGGAGTTTACAACTAAAAGCAAAGGCTTATATTTTTTTATCTTTTTGTTATCAAGGGGAACATAACATGAGCTTTAACAAATATGATGTTTTCCCTGTCTTAAACCTGCGCATTTAACTTTCAAGACAAAAGAAGTTTTGCTTTCTCAAGTCTCAATATATTACACATACAGTGGTAAATTTCTTTCTGTGCTCACCCAAACATGTCAGATGCAAACCATTTTTCATCAACTGAAGCAGAGGATGTGGCAGTAACATTATTCAGCAAAGACAAACTATAACTGTGATTAAGTGGAACATTCTGATACCTGAGCTAAATTACTGACGAAAAATGGACTTCTAGTGTCCAGTGTATCACAAGATGTTAAAAGGATCTAAGAGGAGTGAGTGGAAGTTTTATTCAGGCTGTAAAAGCTAAGAGTAGCTTGTAAAGACATAAATATCTAACACATTTGCTGAACTCCTAGAAACACAAGTCCAGGTTTGTGTACTTTGAAGACAAAATAGTTTATGGGATTTTGTCAACTCCATGAGGGGAAATAAAAGCTTTCTGAAAATAATGCAAATATTTGCAAATACACTAGGAGTTTCAAATATGACCAGTTACTTTGTCTCCATTTTTTAATTCCCAACTTGTAATCTCTTTTAAACACTGGAAATCATTATCTATGAATGTAAATAAAGCTATATAACCCAAAAATTGCTGTTTGTGACACTACTGTTGAAAATACTGACACTGGATCCCATGAAGACAGTGGATATAACAACCCAGCTTCTAAGAAAAATATGTACTGCAAATTAATAAGAAGTGTTTGGATGTCAGTCTTGTTAGTCTGCACAGCAATTGCACATATGCCATAAAGTGTGGAGGATACACTTAACACCACCAGTATTTTTGTTCAACACACACAATACCAATTTATCTTACACTACTCATTACCTTTTTTGATGTTGGAAGTTCCATTAAAAATAAAGACAATGCACTGTGTAGTCAGCAATTTGATGTGATACATTAAATAGTGACCCAGACCTTCTCAGGGAAATTATACGAATGGAGTCAATGACCCTTTTGGGTCCCTTCCAACTCAGCACATTCTGTGATGTTCAATTACGTGTGATATTCTGTGAAAGTGGCTGCAGTGAAATTAATAATCTGAACCACACTTTAGTTTCTCAGCCATCATCTTCCAAGGATGACAACATTATGATCTGTTAAACTGGCAAATTGATATATAGGTGATGTTTGCTTTTATTAAAACATTCAATCTTATTTCAAGGATTTCAATTCAACCTAGAAAATGATAAATATGTTCTTTGAGTTTCTTCAGTATTTCAAATGCAATAAAATTCAGGGAATGATTTTTCCTATCATGTATGGAAAGACAGCATTCTCTGACTTGCTTCCAAATACAGACCAGTCACTTTGTGCAGTAGTGGTGAGCAAATCATACAGTCCTGGATGAGCACCAACTCCTGATCAATTTTCCAGACACCACCTGTTCACATTGGCCAAGTAGCATATCATTGAGGACAAAGTGAGGAACACTGTATGCCATAATGCATTTGCAATGCAGTTTCAGCTATTTCCCCATACTGTGGCTATCTGAAAGGACGACATTGGGAATTCTTAATAGAAATCATTCAAAACCATGGGCAAATAGTGCATATTGCATTTTACAAAATTAGAGAGCCTCCACATGCGTGGATACTACTGAATTTTAATCCTGTATTGTGTCATACAGTATGTCAGCCTCTCAACAGAACAGTTAAAAAAAACAAATAAATGAAAGACCAAAAAAAAAAAAAAAAAAAAAAAAAAAAAAAAAAAAAAATAGAGAATGTTGTGCTGGGGATCATTTTCTTTGGTTTCTTTACTTTCACTGAAACAATACTGAAACCAATCCCCAAGCTGTACAATTAACAACCTGGCTAAAGCTTTGTGGCTTTTTACATAAACAAGCATTTGTTCCATCGCAGCATCTTTTCCTTACATTGGACTTAAAAAATAGCATTGCAAGACTCTAAGTTTGAAAAATGCTGTGTAACTGCCATCCATGGAGATACATTTTGCAAAATTACATAACTATGTTAATTTATTGCTGTGGTTAAAATTCTTGACTTAGGGGATTCAATGAATTTGGAGGTTAAGTAAAAACATACTCTTAATTCACATTGACCACATGTTGATATGGAAATTAATTTCTATTGAACATTAATTTTGGAATAAGCACACTTTTGATTTTGTTGTTGTTTCCAAATAGGCAAAGATTTTCAGTGGTTTAGTCACCATCTAAACAGGTCAGTTTCAATTATCTGTACACCAAGCAGTAGGACCCAAACATAAAAAATATATTCCTCAGAATTGTGAGGTACATATACACTTGATTGTGCTGGTAGTTTATAGATAAAGTACATAGGTATGATTATAGAAAGCAGTGCCCATTCTGCAGTAACCAGAGAGAGAGAGACCAGTATGGGAGAGTGAGTACATGTGGTTGAGTCATGCAGTGTCACACTTCACAAGAGTGTCCTGTGTATCACAAGCTTCTGGTCACTGTAGGTGAGAATGCTGTGGCCAAGCATGGAAATGATTAGACAGAAATCTGGTGCAGCTTTAGTATAAAGAGGTCATGGTGTGCAGGTTATGAAACAGGCTGTTTCCCTCATAGAAAGATTTGACAGAGAAATTTTGGAAAACAAAATTAATAATTTAAACCAGACAGGTTTCTGAATAGCACATGACTGAAACAAGGCTGCAAACCCTCTTTATTCGGTCAGATATCTGTCTGTCTGATTAACTCTAAGCACATGCTCGACTCCTACTGAAGTAAACAGGACACAAACACAAGCCAAAGTAAGTTATTGAAGAGGAATTGAGTGGTGAACTAAAGCAGAACAAAGACCTTGAGTACGGGAGGCACTTCAGGAAGAGAGACAGGACATTCGCGTGCAGTTCAGTGATAAGCAGAAGTTTGTTCATAGTATCTAGGGAAAGGCATGAAGAAAACCCCAAGATTCTCGATTCCAGCAAATCACCATGTTACTTCAAGTGGACTCGTCACCTTGAGCTACCTTTCCAAGAAAACAAAGAGAAGTCAATCTGCTGAAACTTCTCTACAGAAAAAGCCCAACAGCAAATCCTGAATATAACAGCAGCAGCATTTCCTCCCTTAAGAAGTTATGCGGCCTGCAATGCTGCAATTCACCATGCTATGCATGATTACATCTTATGTAATAATGGCATCTGGTGGATTGGATTGGGGCAATATGTCACTCAAGAGCACTAATTTATTTGCCAAACATCTTAGCTGTCCGTGTAGCATTGCAAGGAGTATGGGGAAAAAACAAGCAGAAGAAAAGTCTCATTTAATTGGTATAACAGATGATGGCATATGTAGCAATTTTTGGAATATTAATAGATCATCCTAGAAGGGCTGGCTAGGGAATGAATAAGAGACGTAGCATTCTGTCACAAATTAAAGATGCAATCACTTTATATGAGGAATGAAAGCTAAGAGTTAAACTTGTTGCATGGTGAAAAAAATGAGGAAAGAACACTCAGATCTGTATACAGACCGGTTTTCCACATGCATATTTTGGAGGGTTATTTTTTGTTTGATTGGGGTGTTTTCCTGAATACCTCAAGGAATAACCTAAAGCACAGGGTTAGGCATTAAAAAAAAACTTTTTAAAAGGGCAAATGAGAGACCAAAATGTCTGCCTAATTTTGGGGATGCACCCACAATACTTTGATAGAAAAATGTAGAAAGCAGCTAGAAGGGCTGTTCCCGTGGGTTTGAGTCTTACCAGCAAGGCAAAAAGTCAGGGCAAAATGCAGCTTTGGTAAGGGTGACTGTGTACTGAAAAAGTGCCTGGCTAAGAGAAAAGGAATGAAGGACAACACAAAAAACACAACCATTTTTAAAAGAGCGAATTCAGAAATTTGTTATGCAAGATCTCAAAGGAGAAAACTGTTAGAAGAAAAAGTCTTAGAGAAGAGGTAACATTTCCTCAAGCAAATAAATGACACAGCAAGTACAAGCTGTCCCAGTGCAGAAAAAAGCATGGAGATCATGTCTGAACTGTGACTTCTGCTACAGAAATGAAAAGCTATAAAAGTGGAAATTAGGTTAGATTGTGAGACTTGTACAAAAAAAGTACATTTTATAGCCAGTCAGAAATACTAAAATATGAGCTGCAATAGAAAATAACATGAGAAGTAGAACGTGTTAACATACAAAAAGAAGTTAATCTATTAGGGATATTAGTACAGCAGGGGTGGAAAACTAACTACAGATAAGGGTGGACCAAAGTGTTAAGGACACTCTTTTCATTTGTCTTTAATGGGCCCTTTACAATTCAGTGAAACAGTACAATTTAGTATCAGTGTCAAAGGCATAAAGTCTCATAGTATAATTGGGAAAGAACATGTCAGGGAGAATTTGAGACAAATATATATTTAAATAAGTTGTTCAGTCTTGACTAATTTCTTTCTAAGTAGCTTAAAAAAATTATTAAAATTACTCTCAGAGCTATTACATATGTGTGAGCTCATAAAGGAAACGGAGGTACCAGAGGATGGAAAGGGACAAGATGATAACTGTATTTTAGATGAAGAAAAATGAGCATATGGAAGAAAAAAATCAGTGGAAATTAGTATGGATCTCTGAAAAACCTTTTCTTCAAAACAGTTTGCTTCTATCATGGAGTAGCATGACTTGTGAATAGAGAAGAAACTGTAGCTGTCACATGACTTTTAATGCAGTTAGAGATGACATTTCCATGAACAGTTTAGTGAAATACAGTGTAGATGAAAGGTGAGTGACCAAGCAGATTAATAATTTTACAAATGCAAATATTAATCAATGGCTCTCTTTCAAGCAGAAGGGTACTGAATGAGGCTCTAATAGTACATTCTGGATACAATTTTGTTCAATACTTTCATCTAAATCAGGACATAGGAATAAAGAACATACACACATAAATATGCATACAGATAAATATAGATATAAGTAGAGATATAGATGATATAGATATATAGAGAGATATAGATATAGACAGATATAGATATAGATGTAGAAGATTTCATTTACAAATTGAGCAGGGGGAATAAATTATGAAAATAGAGGGTGGGTTAATGGAAAGTAGGTAGCAATTTATTTTTTTTTTTAATATCTGATAATTGAGGTGAATTGTAAACTGTACAGAAGCAAAAAATACCATTGAGAAAAAGGCAAAATATTTTTGAAAAACGGAGTTGTTGAAATAAAACCAATGAAATAACTCTCCCAGAGCACTGGAAAGTTTCAGCTTCAATTTTGCAACTGGGCTACTGAATTCTTCAGGAAAATATAGCAAACTATGACAGTAAAGAGAAAAGTACTGGGAACATAGATACACATGAAGAGTATTTGGATCAGCACAGGTAATTTAGTCTATAGAGGAAAATTTCAGGGGCATAATATGGCACAGTCCTGATACTGATTTTTGAAGCATCAGAATAGATCATGTGAAGGGCTGTGAACGTTCCATCATTGCAAGCCTCTAAGACTAGATTAGAGAGGTCACTGATTAGTCATTCTTGATCAGTTACCTCTACATCACCATTTCAAAGTTATTTGAAAATGTGCTGCCCAGAAGCAGCAATTCCCAGCTCAATTGTTGTAGGAAATGACAGAGTTCAGATTCTGGAGAAAGCAATTGAGATATTTAGAGATCCACAGATGCTTATACAACTCTGCCAGACAGTGCAACAAATGTCCTCATGGACTATGCAGACATCCTTATTAACAGACCTGTCCCTCTGATGTCCTGTCAGTAATCCATCAGTGCCTGGGGATATACATGTTCAAAGCAGCTACACCATGACTATCTCACCAGGGAGTTCCTAAAACCTTTCATGTGTATCAGATGCATGCTCACAACCTTACTGCTTAGACCATGTCAAACAAATGTCAGTTAATTTCCTTCTCTCTTTTTTATAGTTCCCTTTGACATTTTTTTCTTTCCCATATTAGCTCTTTGATTGCTTTGCTTTCTCCACTTGTTTCATCAGCTCCTTTTCTATTTAGTATAGGTAAAAGGAAAAAGCTGTTTCAGACTTTTGCTCATACTTTTAACATTCCCCATGATTCTTACAACACCCAGATGCTGAATGAATGAATAACCAATGACAATCATGCACCAGACACAGCTAGAAATGGACATTTAACTTTTAGCTTCACCTCACACTATTGGTTCACAGCTGGCTGAAGAAATCATGAGCTTTAATAAAATTGCATACCACTGGATAGCACATATAGATTTAAGCCAACTCATTTGAAGAATCTGGTAACATATAAATAATGTTTATACTGATATTACATACATATCTTAGATATCAGTTATTATATAGATATTACATTTTTTTACATATGCAGGAATAATACAGGTGATAAAAACTTTGCAACAGCACCTCAGTTCCTATTCTTGAATTTTAAAAATTAAATATATGGTCTTTATTTTCAAAGAAATTCACTTTCCAACTTCCATATTTTAGTTCCACTAACAACTAAAACCCATTCCAAATTTCAGTCTTTCCTCTCTGGAAATCTCTTTAGACTCAATTTAATCAGGTCTTCTGAGTCAGTATCTCCTTCACATATGCAGCTCTGCACTTCCTGGAGGGAGATTTCCCCTGGATCACCTTGGATGTTGCTTCAGCTCATGCACTTCTCTGAAATCCAATGCAAAACCCTCAAGTGCTTTGGGACATGGCTACAAGCTGGGCTCCTTTTGGAACAGGTCAGACTGGTTTACAAGAGAGAGAAGCTCTGTTTAATCCCTACATTAGGTGAGTTTATATACAATCACCATAATATAGCAGGAACGAGTTTTTGTTGGTTGCAAA
Organism: Climacteris rufus; assembly: GCA_013398175.1. NCBI lineage: Eukaryota > Metazoa > Chordata > Aves > Passeriformes > Climacteridae > Climacteris > Climacteris rufus. Next base: position 255,923 of record VZRZ01005785.1, read on the forward strand.
TATTCTGAAATTCAGAACTTGTTGGATAAACTCTAGCTAAAAATTAATGATCTGGGACTAATTATTACTAATAAAAACAAAAATTCCTCAGTGGGTATGAATGAAAACAGCACCTACAGATGAGTCATTGCCATTTTACTTCTTTTAAGAGAACTCCTGCATTTACTGTGAAGTTCCTACATTATGGCATTTTTCCTTTTGGAAATAGGAGAAATCCTAAGGGCCTGAACTGTGGATACTTCTGGGAGATAAAGTTCCTACTGTAGGACAAATTTATAACTTTAAAATATGGTTTCCCTTCTCTGCACTCAAGACTTCCTTTTGCACCCAGTGCTGTCTACTCTTTCACAGCAAGCACAGGACTGCAAGTGCTGGTCTTTCAAGTTTGCTTTCTGCCTTTTAGTGTAGGAAATCCTCCATAAAGAACCAAATTTCATAGATTCTGAAATGAATAATGAACTTGAAAAGACTGCAATACTGTGCGCCACAAAGCATGCCGAGGAGCATGTCCATGCACAGGGTGACCCAGAAGCAATCCTTACTAAGCATACTGAATGTTGCAGCAAGAAATCACTGTTATCATTTTGGAAGGGGACTCAAGGAGTGCTTAAAAGCAGCTTTTTTAATAGGATTATTGTTTTCATGGAGAATATATTTTCATTTTCAGAAATTTCTGCAGTCACCATGCATCACACTTTGCCCACTTTATGTATGGTGCTTTTAACGGGTAGGAGATGACAAAATCTTGCCTTCAGTTGAGACACAAAATGCATGTGATTGCTAAGAATTGAAGCAGTGATATGCATGAGGAAAGTGCCCAGAGTGGACACCTTCCACTTTCAACAACGCAGTTTTATATGAGGTAAAACAAAAATTACTACTTAAGAGGAAAAGGAAGGTAGGAGAGACAGGGAACATTGAGTTAGTATGTGGTGCTTCTAGCTGCTATGGTAATTTTGACTGGCCTTGCACATCTGCATTTTGTAGTACAGGTGTTAACAGAATATTGATTTATTTCAGGAGAGTTGTCTTACCCACCCTAATTCCCTGCTTGTTGTCTCCTTACAAAGCTCACATATGTATTTCAGCACTGAAGTAAGGCTCTTCCACAGACACATGGAGATAACAAAATCTGTTTTGCTTTAAACTTTAAATCCAGTCTCAGAACCGAAAAGCAAGATTGCACTTACATCCAAAAATTACATTACTGAGCATTTCCAAAAGATACTCAAGGATGTATAAAAGACAAGGTTTGAACAAGAGTCTGACACAAATCTGACGCACCATATATCCAATGATATATTGTACTCTTGTGGCTTATGACATGAAGACAGTTTTTTGAGGGGCAAACTCACAAGGACATCAGTCAGAAGTGTTCAAATTAATAACAAGCCCAAGGGGCTTCCATAGGAAACAGCCAGAAACAGAACTACTATAGAAATATATTGCTTAAATTATAGTTATCTTTCTTCCACGGGGTAGTAACAAGGGAGCACTTCAGCAAATTAACCAAATGGTAAATTATTGCAGTGGTTGTTGTCCTTGAGCCAACAGTGGGGATACGTCCCACTAACCCCTAGTCTATGCTTACTTCACAGTCAGTGGCTTTTCACTGGGGTGTGTTCCTTCATTTGCATTTGGTAAGAATTATAATAAAATCGATGACCATCATTTGACAATATGAAAGCCAGGTCAAATGTGTCTGCTGAAAAGCTCTGTTGAGAGCACTGTACTGGACCTCCATAAGCACCACATCTTGTGGGGACAGGCATTCTTTAAATGCACAAAGACAGCGTCTTCCTCATCATTGTATATGATGATCAAAATTACTAGCGCGATAATGTGATTAACAGAAACAAGGCAATTAATGTTGGATCATTTAGGGGAAAACTCACTAAATGCTTTTGACAACAACAGGAGGCTGAGTCATCCCAGAACTGCTTGTAAGTTCTTTGTCTAAATTTATTCTATCTTTAAGTTCTTGATATTTTTTTCTATATTATACATGCAGGCACAGCTAATTATCAACATTACAAATTTTAGTTTTCTTCCAGCTGTGGCTGAAATTTGCATGCTTAGAAGAAAGTAATCAATGACTTTTTCTAACATTTCCTGAGTCACTATTGCAATAATGGGAAACCCCCTTTTCCTAGATCATTGCTTTCACATAAAAGCATTCTCTTCTTAAAAGTCATGCTCTCTAAATAATATATACAGAAAAATTAATCTTCTCTCCTTGAAATTAAATTATTATAAACTTACAGGCCATGCAGTAAACTCATGCTGTGATTTTAGTTTAGTTCAGCCAGTATTAAAATGTTTGCTGTTATTGCCTGAAAAAACATCTGTAGATCAGCATGATGCAGCTTCTTCAAAAGGCAGTGATTTAGTTTGTGAAATCATTTACTGCCCCAAGCCTCATTTTAACATCTACTTCTTCAGCTTAGCATCAGCAGTTCGCTCCTAAACAGTATTTCTATCCATGTAGAAAGTTGGAAATCTTCCCAAGAAACAAGTCAGAAAAAAATGGACTATAAGTCTCCTATAAGTCAGAGTTACTGCCTTTAACTGATTGCCTAACACCTCTAGCATGGTATGACATTTTTTTCTCCCAGGAGAATGAATATCAAGCTTTTTTTGTAGAGCAGCTGACAACAGTCTTTTAATGCCTGCAGAGGTATTTTCATACAAACAGCTGCATTAATGAAATTTATGAATATGATCCATACCATGCTTTATACATCTATTGACTTTCAAAAATGAGTAAACAAATAATATTTTTGTATATCTTTATCAAATGTACCACTTTTGTGTGTACATCTAGGAAGATTCTTCTATTTTTGAAACTTCTATTTTGTGGATTTTCCATCAATCATCACTAAAAAGAGTGAGGATTTGTCTGAAAGAGAAGTGCCATCATATCTATCCTCAAAAATTAGCTTTTCCAACATGGATCAAGGAGGTATTTCATGTTAGAGTTTGAAGCATATTTCTAGAAAGTAGAAGAAAGGGAAAGCATTTCAGACAATAGTGTATTTCCTTTTTGACATGCATTAGCAAAGATCAAATAAATATCAAACCAGTTTTTGTACAGCAAAAACACAACCTCATTAGAAGCAGAAAAGTGAGCTGTAGAGAAAATACAAGCACAGGAGCAGATTGTGCGTAGAAACTGTGCAAGAAACAATTATTTCTCAAATTACAAATGTTTATATTACATCATTATCTACAATTTGCCCTCTACAAACATTTTTTTTTCCTCTTTTGTAAATGTCATAGCAGGTTTTAATATAACTTGGTTGGTTATTTTCAGTATGCCATGGAATTTTGCAGACATTCTCACAGCTACAACAAGTAAAATGCATTCCTTAATAGATCACCTTAATTTAAAAGCTTTGCAGTTGCTTTCATTCATCTGATTTTCATCCAGGCAAATAACTGAAATTGTCATTATCCCTTGGAGGTGTAAGAATGCAGAATATTAATATTAGGTTTGGAGAGCACTGCATTCACGCTCTGCCCAAATGCTTTCCTGCTGGAAGATAAAACATTCACTTTCCAACTTCTAGCACACGGCTACTGAAGCTAAATGATCATGCAGTTCTGACTTTGATAACCATATAAAAAATTTTATACACTATCTCATATTCTTGATTCAATAGCCACAAATGAATATTAAATGTCAAAAACATCAAATATATTCATGGCCTTCAGCGTTGCTAAGTCTTGATAGCAACACAGCATGATCAGGACTCTCAATTTCATTTTCAAATATCAAAGCCATTTTAACTACAAACTCTTGCCTTTTTTAAAAAAATACATATTTTAAGAAGGCAAAAGATCGATCATTATTAATTACTGATGCTCAAAAATCTATACGACAATCTAAAACCAGAAATTGCAGGGTTAATCTGACTACTGTACTTTATATATCACAAATCATCAAAGAGCCAAGAGGCATTTTTTACCTTAAAGAGAACTGTAATTACTGGAGAAGAAAGTAATTTTGCCTTGTCACTGATTTTTTAATTTTCTTGTTCTGAAGGTCTCTGTTTCAATGTCTTTCTTCCTCAGAATGTACTGGCAGTTCCCCTAGGTAGCTACTCCCACTGGCTTTTATTAAATTTGCACACTATTATTTTCTTTTATTTTATTTGGTTTGGTTTATTTATTTTCTATTTGTCATGTACTTCTCATGAAGGTCTCACACTGTGAAGCCCAGAACTGGACAGAGTTATCCAGGTGTGGCCTCACCAGTGCAGAGTAAAGAGGATCTGTCACCTCCCTCAGCCTGGTGGGAACTCTCCTAATGCAGCCCAGGACACCATCAGCCTTCTTTGCTACATGGGCCTATTGGTGGTGTTTCCATGGCCCCCACCAGGCCTCCCAGGCCCTTTTGTGAAAAGCTGCTTGCCAGCTGTGAGGCCCTCAATGGGATGTGCCACTGTAATACTTGCAGAAGCCAACAGGATGTTGCTTCCTCCAGGGATTACTGAGTTAATTGCTCTTAGAATAAGAAATAAACTACAGTGACTATATAACTTCCCAAAGTATTTAATTTCAGTGCTGGCCTAGTGCTGCCATCACAGCACATAATCAAGGCAGGAAGAACTGACAAACTGGGAAGGAACAGAAAGTAATGAGTATGAGCTGGAGGCTGACAGAAATGTAGGAAACTGATGTAGATTGCCACTGCTGCAGGCAGACACCTATTTGATATTATGAAAAACTGAAACGATTTTGTTCCAGAGCCTCTGAAATAGTAAAGAACAGGATTTCTGACTATTTACACAAGTTATTGAAACCTCAAGTGTTTAATATTAAACTTTTTCACAAAAGTTTAAATATTTATTAACTGAAATATGTACCACCTTACCATACTGGTAAGCTGATGGGTACATTCAACATACTTCTGCTCTGGTACTCATGTTACAATACTATTATTAAAACATTGTCAAGTCTAGAAATCTAGCAGGCTGTATTTTTGATTTATTATTTAATCAAGACATTGAAAATATAATAAAAACTACTTAGGAAGGGAAAACTTCCTAAAATGATGTCACTCTAAGAACTGTGGTCAGCAAATAAATCCTATGAATATTGCAGATTAAGGTCTTTGTTATTTCTGGGATTGATTATTTCAACTATTTATTTTGGTGTTTCATTGATTGCACTATTCAAACACTGCAGTCTATGACAGATGCTACAAGTCAGATCACATGCAGAATTTTGAGCAATGTGCAAAAATAACCCTATATATTTAACTCATAAATTTCCTCAGTGCTTTTAAATGATTGCTTCCTATTTGATGGCTCCTGAGAAGTAGTAAGTTATACTATTGAGCAGAAAGTAACTAGAAGTAAGAACTGAACTTCTCAGGAGCCAATTAAGGGAAAAACACTTTAGGATTTTATCTTGAGTATTACTTATCTGTGTGTTCATAAATGTTAGTCGGAGTAGGAAAAAAAGTAGTATTTACTAAAAATAGAGAACTCACTACCCTAAACTGCACCCTCGTGCACGAAACCACCAATAAATTAAGCTACGTCTCTTCTGCAGTACATTTTCTCATCACTTTAGCTGCATCACTGTGATGACATGCCCTAAACTCTGTTGTGTTTGGCCCACTGACATGGAGCAAGACTAAAGATTTAGAAATCTTCTCTTCTACAAAGACTCAAGAAAGGCGGAGGCTTTATGAAGGCTTCTTGACTTTTCATCTCATGCAGACAGACTCCTGAATAACACAGAAAAGACATAAGTCCATCTTTACATAAAACCTTCCCTTGGCAAAGAGAGATACCGGGAAGAGAAAGCTAATAAATTTTGGCTAAAAAGTTGTTTATAAAAAGCCAGCTCCAAGCTGCTTTTGGTTTTGCTTCATAAATCTTTGCCCACATTTCATCTCTACATATTTTTCTCTCCTAAAGATGAGCAAAGGTTCAGTGAAAGTGACCTTAAATTCTGGCAAGAGGAAAGAAGAGTTCTGGAGATTTACTGTGAAGGAAAGAGGAGGAGAGAGAAACCACAGGCTGTAGGGGCAAAGCACATAGAATATGTCTGAAGACTTAATTGCTTTATTTTCATTATTAAAATTCTTGCCAAAACATATCTCTGAGCTAAGACTCTGTTTTGGTCCCAGGTCACATTAAGTTCCCATCTACAGTATGATTACAGCCATAATGACAGCAGCATCTGCATTCTGTGGCATACAGAGCAACTGGCCTGTGAGGCTCCAGAGGCAGCTATCCACTTTACTACCTTTTTTTCAGGCACACAAAACATGAGAGCAGCCCATGTTTTGCATCTGAGATGCATCACGTGTTTTAAGACATTCCCAGAATTTTTTTTGTGCACTTTTTGAACAATAGACAAAGGTAACATATTACTATGGAAAAAGAAATAATACAAATATACTGTAATTGTTCTCTTGATATACAAACTATTCAGAAGGATTTTGGAGGAACAGTAACAGCAAACAACTTCAAACATACCATATTACATTCTCTTCATTTTCATTCAATTTTCCTTCCCTGTTCTCAAGAAACAATTATAATTTAAAAACCTCAGTTTTTTGCAAGAGACCATATGCATAGCATGTGGACCTGTAACATTGTTTCAAACATGGAGGGATTATTATGTAGAAAATTTGAAATTACAAGTGTAATATAAATAGAATTATGTAAAAATAAGTGCATAGGGTCTTCCAACTCAACAGGTGCAGGACCACAAAGAAGACTGCTGAATGATTAATATTTGATATTTATTTGAAATAAACTGCAGATTGTTTCAGCAAGTTCCTGGCTAGTATAACAGAACTATTTCTAAATAATGAGAAGAGTTATATAAATACACTAAAAATTTAAATGAAAAATGCTTGTTTGTTTTTTTTTAATATTCACTTCCCATGAACTTTTACAGACTCCATTTGTCAAAATCTCAGTGTTTAAGACTGGGACTGCCAACAAGAGAGATGGAAAGGGAAGATAATCTGATATGCTTGTGTTCAACAAATTAAAAAGTCTCTTGCACAATACAAGCATAACAGTGAACAGGCAGGACAGAACTGTCTATGGGTAGGAGTCCACAGTTTGATATACTACCTGTGAATGTTTTTTTTTCCAGGAGATTAATCTTGTAATTTTTTATTCCCTGTTGTCTTTAATTTCAGCAATGAATTACTCTATTGCCTCAGAGAAGACATTAACACAGTTAACCCCTACACATCAGAGCATGCACTTTGACAGTGAATACACTAGTGAAGGTGAGCTCTGAGAAAAAGTGCCATTTTCAGGGCAAGGTGCTGTGGGGAAGGCAAGCAAGGACCATCCAGCCCATAAGGTCACCTGTACCACAATGTTGGGGACAGCATTCTTTCAAGCAAAAGACCTAATACTACCACTCCTTATGTCTGCTCATTCTACAAAGGAGGCAGTTTTGAGAAACAGAGACAGCCTTTTCATTGCCTCAGCCATTTGGTAAGGACTTCTACTGCCTCAGAAATACAGAAAATGAGACATTTATCTCATAAAAAAGTAATATTATGAACACAGGACTGCCACCCAGAGATGGAAATAATAACTAATCAGTTGGAAATGGACTTGAGTAGCTGTATTTACATACTGATGGCTTTCAATACCTAAAACACCTATTAGATGTTAGATTTATGTATTTAATTTTGGAATTTGAAATATTTCTTCCTGGGTTTTGTTCAGCTTCCAAGTAAGGAGACCATTAAAATAAAAAGCATGAGGTAATTCTTCACTGACTTGAAAGCAGGAGATTGAATTTCTATTAATCAGCAGTAGCACATATTCTATAAACATCACACAGTAATATCCAGGTGATACCATACCTACAGATACTACCTCCATTATGGAAAAAATTCTTTCCCACTAAGTGTTTTCAAGCCCATTCCCAGTGGTGCTAGAATAAATATTTGGAGTCAGCTACTACTTGTACCTACTCAAATTGGTAAAATTTTCAGTGAGGTATTGTCTCATTATCAGTCATGTTCCTGGACTGAAAAGTGTGATGAATGTGCAGAAAAAAGTTAGAAATTATGATAAACACAGCAACCAAACCATTCTGCTAGGATCTTTTGATGTTAGTTCACAAGAAACTGGTGGCTGACCCTTTGGGGAGGTTGGTCACTGCATTGATTTGATAGGGATGTCCTGAACCTGTCACTCTCTTCTGCTTGTGTGCAGGGAACCAAGGATGGCACATGAGCCCAGGTAATCTCAACACCCATAGCACAGGTCTTTATGAAGACACTTGGCTCAACAAAGGAAAAAAAAGACAACCAAGGAATACCAATACTTATGGTTTCTGGTAACATTGCATCACACGTTAAACAGAAGTGTTTTTAAAATGCCAGTTCTTATAGTAGTTGATACACTTAAAATAGGCCCCAATATTACAATCCCTAGAGATATTAATCTTTACAAGTCACACAGAGAAAGACATTACTTTCTAGATATTAAAAATCTGTGGAACTGAGAGGGCAGTATGATCAGGCATTATGAGTGTGATTAATCCTTTTTAAACAACTATAAAAACCACTATGACCAAGTTTCCTACATGCTTGTCTTTGCCTTTAAAGTTCCAGAGAAATCCACAGATTTTCACTGAGTGAGCTACTAAAATGGACAGCTGCAAAGTTATGATAGATCTAATCAGAATAAAAAAAAAAAAAAGAAAGACAAAGGAAAAAGTCACAGTGCTCAGCAGCAGGAAGCTGCAAATATTCAGAAGAGACTGATGTGTTAGGAAGCTCACCCAACAAAGCTTCAGAAGTCCCATATAGTAAACCCATATGTTAGTTTACTATAAGAAAACCAGAGTTTTATTCGTTTACTGTAGTAAATGTTCAAGCAGCACTAAGGCATCAGCACTACTGCAGTCTTTGTCAAGGATTCAGAAGACACACTCAATAGTTTATGAGGACTACTTTCCTGCACACAGATACGCAAGGTAAATTAATCAAATCAATAAATTTAGTCTGCAAGAGCAACAAGTGTTTGAAGCAGCTGTGAAAGACAGCAAAGTGGGACTCTAAATACCAAGGAAAAAGAAATAAAAACATCAAAACACTCTCAATTTGACACAAATCAAAAATTTGGGTATTTGTTCCTAAGGAAGAAGTCTGCCATTCCTATCTGTCATTATAAATCCATGACTCAATAAGAGACAGTTGTTAAATTTAAAATCTCTCTATAAAATTGCATCCAGAAAGAGCTAGACAAAACATTATCTGCTAATATGAAACCTGTAAGTGGTGATTCAGCCTTTAGATCAAATAGTTTGCTGACCATATGTAACACAGAGATCTCTGAACAAGAATAACAAAAAAGCTTGAAGAGTGGAAAAATTGTTAGTTTGGACAGGGAGAATGAAAAACATCCTGAAGAGGAAACTGTAATATACTCTGGGGTGCAGAAAAAAGAGTTGAATCACAGAAGTCAGGCATCTTTAACTTTTAAAGGTAACAGCCTTCAAGGGGAAGAGGCACTAATGGCATACACTGAATAGATGCCCAGGATCACACGCTGCTCTTACCTTCAGGGACATGCCTACATTTCGGTCACTCACCCCAGGCTCTGTTTAAGGACACAGGGAAAGAGGCAGTCTCAGAAGGGAATCCTGGTCGTTGCACCTATGAACGAATGAAGCGTGGACTGATGGCTCATTTACCATCTGTACTCTTGTCTGTGGGTACACAACTACTTCACTACCTTGGAAATTAATATAAAAGCACTAGAACTGTCATACTCTTTTTCTCTTTATGAAAATAAACAGCACATGCATGAACATCTGTTAATGTAAAAATTTTTAAATAATTCTGAACTGCTTTGTCAATTACAGTTTCAATAACTGCCTCACTGTGACAACATTTGTTGCAATAAATATGATATATCTTGAATTTCAGAATGCAAGTAATGTATAATGAAAATGTGTGGAATACTTTCCCTCTATCTGCAGACTTCCAAAAGCAATTCTCAAACAACTCTGCAATGAGCCAAAAACAGTTTACAATTTAACTTTACTACCAATGTAGTAAAGTTATTTTAAAACAGGCTGAATTGGTTGCTTTGACAGGAATTGAAGAAATATTTAGTTGGTAACTAAATTTGTCCCTTTTCTTTCCCAAAGTAGAATTTTACAGACTGTGATTTTTAGAGTAAAACTAAATTATTAACTCACAGCAAGCTATATATTAATTTAACATCACTTCTCATCTGTTCTTAGGCACTACCTGTGCATACAATATTTTTGTCCAGGTTATTTTTGTTTCTTGTAGTGGTGCAGGGCTCTTTTGTGATTTTAACACCTAACTGAAAAGCTGAATCCAGAATGTCTGCAGCTAACAGCATTTCACAAATGGGTTTACCCTGCTGCAGTAAGGTATCTCAAATATTTTAGGACAGATAGTCATAATTTGACATTCAAATAGTCATAATTTGACATTCAAACTGTGCTGGTTAATTAGGATCGATTACATGAATTGCAGAACATTGAAAGACTGAAAAATACTATGTAAAAGAAAAAGCTCAAAATAGCTTCAAGACTTTAAATATCTGAGGGAAAGTTAGCAGAAACACAGTGGCACTGCAGAACCTTGCCAGCACTTTCCTTTCTGGGGAAAAATATGCCTTGCCTTGTGGCAGAACTGTTTGAAAGATGAGGCTATAAAGATTTTGTTACCTTGGTGTGCCCTTAAATTGTTATTGTTTTACTCAGTCAGAAGATTGATGCATGAATCAAGGATTAAATTAGCATGTTTCCATTCCATTTTTCATCAGGAGATGATGTAACCACAGTTAATCTATGATGTATTGATCTGTATGGATGCAAATTGTCTGGGTTTTGTGTTATCTCCACTTTGGTGGGTTTTTCACAAGTGAAAGCTAATATCAAAATTGCCACACTCACAACAAAACACTTTTTTCTAATAAAAGCAGTGAATGAAGCCCTCTTTAGTGAAGTAAATTCTTATAATTTCCAATCAGGCCGATTTTAGCCCAGATCAAATAAATTCTAAGTTCAGAAGCACATTTTCTGGAGGATATCTCTGTACATACAGAAGCACACATTCACTTGAGCCAATATTTTCAGAAGTGCATGTACACAGTCATACCACTATTTAAGGGATATTTTTCTATTTAAACTCAATCCCACAGATAAATCTTGTGCAAACATTCACTATATTTAAAAATTTCTGTAAAGCTTCGAAAGAAATTCCAGAAGACATCTCAGAAATTGCTAACCATTGTTGCTCAGAACTGTTTATCTAATGACACTATTAACTTGATAAATGAAATGGTACTAATTGGCAGAGAGATTACAAAAGCAATGTCCACTGTGCTATTTCTCACAGCCCACCTCAGATCCAGAGGTCAGCAACACTGTAAAAACAGAATGTAGCTCATTGTTTGAACCAATGTGATGATATTGTATGGTACAGATTATATCTAGAGTCTGCTGCTCCTCTGCATCCTTCCAATAGAAATTATTAGCTTTTTTCCACTAATGACAATGAACTCACAGAAGTATTGAGCCACTGAAAAAAGGGGGAAAGAAATATGTGATGGGAGCTCATGAAATCACAGCTTGGAGAAAGCTATGTAAAATGACTGTTCACCATCAAAGGAGAAATTAGAGGCCACTTCAATGATCAAGAAACAGTTGAACCCAATCAAAAGAGACTTTTTCACTCCATAGAAAAGTAAATTATGAAGCACATCACCATAAACTGCACAGATGTCAAAAGTGCATGGCTTGAAAGTTATGAATGTATCATAAAAAATGTGAAGACAGAGGTACAGATACCAGCTCTAGCTAAAAACCACCAAAACAAAGCAAAACAATAGAATAGTTTGGATGAGAGGGGAACTTAAAGATCATCAATTTCCAAACCATCTGCCATGATCAGGTTGCCCAGGGCCCCCAAAACAAACCATTAAACTGCAAATGTCTTGAAACTAGAAGTTTATGTCTAGGAAAATTGGTGAGATATTTCTGCTGTTCTTTTATTCCTCCCTGAGAATGTGCTGTGGGCCACCAACACAGCATATGAAGCTAGGAAAGCCTGGATCCAGACAAATCTAACTATTTCAACACTCACATGAGCATCAGTTCAAAGTACACAGTGAGCAGGAAAAAACAATAATAAAACTTTTATAAAAACTTTAAAAAAGAGAAAAGTCCATGTGAATATCAATGAAAGTTATAATCCCTGGTTCCTTGAAACTTATATTAATGGCCTATCTATATTAATGTATCCAATGTGGAAATAATAACCCCTTTCAGGAAGCAAATCTTTCTTACTGCTTCTCAGAAGCAATTATTACACTGTTACCAATTTAATGGCAAGAGTACATTTGGCAGAAACATATTGAGGAGAAAAATGTGAGCGAAATTAAAGTACAGGTATTAAGCAGATTTGACAGTAGGGTGCAAAAGAAGCATGAAATTAAGTTATGCTAAGAGGTGATGTTTAAAATGACTGATTTCCACCAGAGCACTTCTGCATTCATGTCAAATATTCTGTGCTCTCAAATGCATAATAGAGAGCATACCAGGCTCCAGAGGCAGCAGAAAAGATTAATAAATTGGAAATGCTGAACACGGGGAGCTGAATACTATTTTGATTAAAAGATCAACCAGTTTGATAAGGTCAGATCACATAACTCTGTAACACATAAAGTGACCCTTAATACTAAGATTAAAAACTATATTTTACTTGGGAACCAGGCAGAGAGCTTGCAACAACATCACAACATTTAAAATTTCTTTGCCAAGTTAAAGATGTTCTCCAGAATTTTATTTCTGAACATACTGTCTTCCACTCCTCCATACCATGGGGCTTTCTACTAGAGTCTACATTGAGTCATGGCATCTCACAGGAGGAAGAATAATTTGGATTAACTGGCAAAGCTGGACAAGAGAAACCACTCTACACCAAATCCATGTTATCTCAAATTCCTACTTTTCTGGGAAATACTTAAGAACCAGAGAAACCGGTAAAAACCTTCTGATTTCTCTGCAGAGAATAGTCATGCCTGTGAATTAAGCTCTCTGAAGTGGTAGGGCAGAATCAAGATGTTCTCATTCTGTTTAGATTCTGAGAATCTTCTCTGGGCTCGAGTGAGGCCTCTCAGCTCAGACATGGGTAATCCATTATGATCTTTAGATTGGTGTAGGAAATGAACAGCTTTGAGTTTACAAAGTGCTGCTAAGCAGCAGCTGCTGAATCTCCACACAACAATTAGAAAATTTGTGGTCCTAGTGGAAGTAAATTAAAATTTTTATGCTTATACATCAACTCTCCTGTTATGGTCTGTTTCAGGGTTTGCTGAAGTTTTTTGGTACAAAGATTGTCCATTTCCATTAGTAGCACTGACTCAATGAGATTCATTTTTATGGTAATGGTTCATTATTTTTATTACTTTGAAACAACTAATAGACAACTACGTGTTATAACCAGCAACAAACAGCAATCAAGTTTTTTCATCTTTCCACACTATTGTCTCATTGTGATTTAATTAACCTCTCCTTGACTGCGATGCCTTGTGAAGGTACGTAAATTTGCACTCGACCTCAAAGCAGTCACTAGATGAATTCTGCACTGAACTACCATGATGTAAACCCAGAGTAATTATGTTTTGACATACGAATGCATAAAACCCATAAGTCTAATAATAGATCCTTCCAAGCCTTTCCATGCACTCTAGTATGAGTTTTCCACATAAGCCTTTTCCTCCTAATGTAATTTCTATCCACGATACTAAAACTGACATAATGGAAGAAAGAACTTCAAAAGTTCTAGAATAAACTCCTTTATGGTCTAACTGATATTTTTTTAATTATGAAATTACAAGCACTACATAATTATGAGGGGCAGCATTGAAGAAGTCTTTCTCAGTGCTTTCAACCATGGTAGAAATTAGTCTGGGTTTTTTTAATAGGATTAACATGTACAAATTTCACCATAAGTAAGGCCCAGAACACTAAGAAAAAAAGTGGCAGCAAGTATATTAATAAATTCTGTTACGAACAAAATAAATTTTAGCCGTAATTATACCACAGAATTAACTTTTGCAATTCTGTATAGTTCTTTGCTTTTGCAAATTGTCACCCAATTCCTGGATAGTCATTAGTCTCACAACTCCCCTTATTTTGCAAATTTCACTATCACAAGTGTAGAGAGAGAATTTTCTCATGAAACAGAGCAATTTGTGCAGGGACATACAATTAAATAATAAAATTCAAAAGCTAAATTCCTTGCTTCTCTCCAAATTAATTTAACATTTTCCACTTTGAATCTGTAAACAAGGCTACAGACTGAACTAAATGGATTGTCCCCTGAGGGAATATTCTGGGAAATAAGAGAGTAATAGAACACTTTCAAAATAATAAATGCTATTCTTCACCAATTATGCCACATAGATGAGAAATACAAAAGCAATAAGAGGAAAGAAAAGAAAGTAACATCAGAAGGTTCTTCAAATGCTAATACATAGACAATAAGAAGGATGTCAAATTAGCCTTCACCAAAGATGGATTAAATAACTTATTGCAGGCCCCACACAAGAAGGTGATATCCAAACAGGAATTCATGCATTTTGATATTTGATACAATAACAAAATTGGATACCCAATTCCATAAATCAAATTCACAAGGTTCCAATGAATGCTTAAACTCTCTGCTCGTTGAAATATAGGGAGCTGGATGTGATTTTGAGTTCCAGCCAGCTAAGTAGCGGAATGCTTGCATTAGTCAATAGAAAATAATGAATGGAAGAATACACATGCCTGAAATTCACTGCTGTGATCTCTTATCCATTTAGCTGTCTATACCATAACATCTATGAAAAATCAATATTCAAAACAATTCGTTTATACACGTACATGGTTTTTGTTCAAACAATTGGTCCCTTTCTTTCTTTAGTAAAGCAGTGACTGATTCCCTTCTTCCCGTGACAGTCAACAGTTAGGCAGTACCACAGCTGGCCAGACAGCTGGAGTCCTAAGCCCTCTATACCCATATGTATTTAAAACCATAGCTTATGCATCCCAAGAATAGGCATATAAATCAATCAACAAGCCTAAGAATAAGCTATAGAATAGCTGAAGAACTTTGGTCAGTCTCATAAAACAGAAACATTTAATTACTCTGTAAACACATCCAGGTACAAACCAGACAGGGGAAAAAAGTTGTTTAAAATAGCAATCAATACCACTGCAAATGTGTATTTACGACACTGGCAGCTAAACAACTGACCGTAAATAATTTCCAACAGGCAATTAAAGGGATAACTTTTCAAACACAACTTTTTGCAACAACTTCCTAATAGAATAAGAACAAGAATACCTATCCAGGCTCTAGGATAGAGCCTGAAAATTTTCTAGAGGGTTTTCAGGAGGTGCTGGCAGGTGACTTGAGCTACTGACCCAGAGCTCCTTCCCATCCTCCATTCCTATGCTGCTTCTGCATAGCAGGCTACCAAGCGATGTGGCCCCAGGTTTTTTAAATGACAGGAAGAGCCATTGAGAGTGTACATATTAGAGCAGGGAGAGAAGAGACCAGCTAATTCACATTAGAGCATTCAAGTAGACACTGAAAAAGCCTGCCATCATCTCAACCTGTTTGATAGAAACTGCTAAGTACAAGCAAATGCACAATTATCACTGTGAATCTGAGAGAGTACCTAGGGGAAGAATCTGCTAGCCCTATGGGTCTACACTTTCAAGCTAAAAGAGAAAGTAGCCTCAGACAAGGTTTAAAGGAGTGAAGGCAAATGTTTAAAAACACAGAGCTGAACTGAAATTCCTGAAGATATATTTAGGCACCATATGAATTGTATTTTCAAAAAGACATGGATGATTTAAGAGCAAAAGCCCTGCTTAGAAGCCACTGGTCATGGACACTTTAGAAACTGCTGCCCAGCTGAGGGAGTATTTCCTTGAGAATTAGGGTTTATGTAACTTCACACAACCATAGTTCTGCAAAATAACAAATAGTCTCTACACAGCTGTTGACATTCTCAAAGGCTATATTTTAACTCCTGCCGAATGGCACCACATGGCAAAAGTGACTCTTTGCTTTTGCTATATGCATGAATGGTGGCAGTAAGCTTGACAAAAGTGTACCCTGCTGGGCTGAATGCTGATGGGTGTATTGCCTGTGCTCCACTTATAAAATACTATTGACTTGCAGGGAAGGCATAAACAGCCTTAGCCCACCTTCAGCTACCAGCAGGTAGTAAAGGCAGCCCTTCATTGACTATAAAAGATCTGCAGAAGTACATATTGAGATACTTTAAAAAATGACAGTTCTAAGGTTTGGATTAGAAATTCCCATTAATCTTCATGAGAATTCAGCCCACCCATGATTCAGGCAATTGAGGGCCCCTAAAGCAAATTATCTTCCACCATACTTTTCTATTCAGTATCATCTCCAGCCTCATTGCACCTGTATCTGACCATTTCACTCAGCCTTAACTTGACTCCCGGTTTCAAAATACACAGCAAAACTGTAAAAAAACACCAAACTAATAGGGAAGTGGAATGACAGTTCTGTTTTTCTGAGAAATCTTCCCTTCACATCAGGTTTACGATAAACAGCATTGGGAAACAAGATTGCTTATGTATCTATCTGTCCTTTGGAAGTGATCAGGTCTGCAATCTCACTCTGAAATTTTAATTTTCCTTCTTGTCCCCATTCATAACTTCTCTAGTTCTGTGTTGTAGGATTAAGATTCTAGTCCTTTCCACCATGCTCCACCCAAGTAATATCCATTTGAAATTTTATGATTCTTGAACCCTTTCATAAAAGAAAAAGCTAAAGAAATGGATCCAAAATACATTTCAAAAAATATTTGAAAAAGTGACTAGCTCATGCCGTCAGACTGTCTTAGTAAGGCAGTTGGCTATAAAAGCATTAAATATGAATATAAATAATATAAATCTTAGTCTGGTTATGTGATGGATTACCTACCAGCTAAAAGTTTTCCATTTTCTACTGGCTGCATGCATGTACAATTAGCTTGTCTCACAGGCACCTAAAATAATTTATTTAAACAATTTAGAAAAGCAAATTTTGCATGATAGTATCTTTGAACAGCTGTCACAGGATTTGGTCATTTCTAGTTCGCCATCATTTTTCTGCTCTTCAAGTGTAAATTTCCAAAAAAATAGTTTTTCCAGTGTATTAATTTTACTTGCTGTAAGAGCTTGTTTAGCTTTCATTAGCAGTGCTACACTTATTTTTGTTCAGGAACAAAAAATATATAAACATGCCCTTGTTGATGGTGAGTAACTTTTCATTCAATTTTTCTTTTAGCTTTTGCTGACTTGCTCAAAAAAAAAAAAAAAAACCTAAATAAAGTATAACACTTGAAAGTTTAAGTACATATACAACCTATCTGAACTCAGCCAATGTGTGCAATATTAACAACTTTGCAAACTCAAGTCAGAACATTGTTACTCCATTACAAACTTTCTCCAGTTGCAACTTTCACGTGAAGTATAGAAATGCCCCATGCAACACAAGCCAAGGTAGCTCTGGAAAAAGCAGCAGCAGGTGGTGCATCCCCTCAGCCACCTCATCCTGCCAGAATGCAGAGCTCCCAGCCTTGTGAGGTGCACATCACTGTGGATTTGGGATGGACAGGACTTTCCACACAGTGAGGCAGCATACTGTGCACAGTTACCATTGCACTCCAAGATCTCTGCATTTTGGTCCCTTGCAAAGACAGATCTGAAGACAGTGGGGCCGTCAGTCTCCTCAAAGCAAAGCAAGCTCCAAAGACAGCTGAACATGAGACCCTCTCCTTCACTCCCTCTGCAGCTCTGATGCAGAAGCAGCCAGTGCTTCTATACAGTGAGAATCACTGTGCTGGCATTAAAATAGAGTTAGCAGTGTTTCTCCTGGGTGCGTGCCCCTGAAGGGATAAAATGCAAAATGCCAAAGATGCAATTACCAAGAGTGGAGGCAATGTTGAAGTCTTGCTGAAAGCTTTAACGTGTGAATTCACTTAGCAGCAATCACCAAATATCTGTTTGCAAAATTTCTTCCTTTTATCTGGATTTTCAGGATAATACAGAATTCCAGCTTGCAAACCAGGCCTGCTTTATGCCATATTCATTCAGTTAGGGTGAAAACAGTCCACATAACCTACTGTTTATGAGATATTTTAAAACTGCTGACAAACTAAGACAAACTAAGAGAGATGTCTGAAAAAAAAACCCCAGTGGATAAAGCTCATTACATTGATTCATCTATCCCCAGGCAGGGCTGTAATAGTAATTTTTTTACACAGTAAATCCTGCCAGAAAACCTGTAATTATTTGGTCTGTTATACGGTAAAATAATCACCACAGAAGTACCTGGTACAATTCTATTAGGACAGATTGAAGATAAGGATGGAGCAAGAAAGGAATAAGAGTCAACACATCACACACTGCTACCTGTGATGGCTTTCAGGAAGGATCAATACACTCTGACAGTATAAGAAGAAATTGTTTTTTAAATTATTTTTTTTTCATCCCTGGAAGCTTCTTCACAAAGAAGAACAGGAAAAATACAACACCAAAAGGAGAAAATTATGGAAGTTCTAAACCTGTAACTTTTCTCACATCAACTGAGAAAGATAAAAAGCCTATCTGCACAGAATAATAATCATGATTCTAGTGCAAATCAGATAACTCTGTATGGGCAGCCAAAAATAACATTTTTGTATTCTTTTACAGAATTTGTGAATGTAGGTATGACATATGTCAATATTGCATAGTATGGACAGATGCACTTTTGAACATGTCTTTGTACATAGGTCTACACACTCCATTTTTAAAAATTTGATTAAACTACTCAGATGGACGTAAAAGCAAAATCCTTGCTACTCTTAAAGCCTAAACAAAAGGTAGATCCTTGAGCTGAATCCCAGCTTTTACAGCTTTCTGTTTGCATCTCTTAGAATAGAATAGAATTCCCAACCACTTCAACACTGAAAAACAGTTTAAGCAAATTATTAAGGCAATTTTCCAAACATCTCTCAAACACTGACAGGCTTGGGGCATCAACCATCTCTCTAGGAAGCCTGTTCCAGTGTTTGACCATCCTCTCAGTAAAGAAATGCTTCCTAATGTCCACTCTGGTTCAAAGCAGTTCCTGGTGAGCTTTATTCTCACACACCCTATCACTGGATCCTAAAGAAAGGAGCTCAGCACTTTGCTATCCATGTCTCTCTCAGTTCATGATCAATATTTTTGCAATTAATAAAAGGAGTTCTAAGTAGCTAAGCTGTGGAAGACTGCTTCCAGGTATTTTTTAATTAGTAGCTAACATAGTGCTACTATCAATTGTTTAGTCAATAACTTCAGCTACAGAAATTAAATTTTTTAAAATTCAACTTACAAAATTATTAGTCATAAGAAAATCTAATTAAGAAAATTAATTATTTCTTAAAAACATAATTATTCTGACCTTAAGTATTCCTATAACAATTTTTCATGAGTAATGGAAATGACACTCACAAAATTATATTCTCACCCTAATGTATGATTTTAATAAAAAAAAAAAATTCACAGATCAATTAAAATTTGGACTCTCACAGTGGAAGAAAATAAGAAATTAAAGAAGAGCATTCTATTTCATTCAATCACCAGTTAATTTTATTCTCTATATAAACTCATAAAATTTAAAATACTAAATTATATGGATTTAGAAAACTTTCCTTCATGCTGCTTTCACTCAGCTGTGTAAGTAAGAATAGTAAATTACTGATGGTAGTAACATTAAATTTGTGCAAACTCTTTCTAGCATAGTATCATGACTGTCCTTATCATGCATTTTGTGGTACACATAAAAATCAAGGATTATCCAATATTTGCTGATCCACCCTGTACATTATTGACTTATGCAAAGAAGAGTTTTAAATTTGGGTTCAGTTCTGCATCTCATTTGCAGGCAACATAGAATCACTTTTTGGATTCTGTATGATTCAGTGAAAACTCAGTCTTTGTGACAGAATTCACACTTTCTGCACAGCTACTTTATTCACTAGTATCTGCCAAGCTCGTTTCCTAAATGGTAATCCAAGTCCCTCTTTAAAATCCACCTGGTCATCTCCATTTCCTTCAAGGATGAGTTGCATTTAACTAGAGGAGCCTCCTCTGTCCTTACATTGGGCACCCTTTGGGGTAGACACTTTTTGTTTCAATACTGAATTTGTAACAACGTTATCAAATAATATCACCAACCTCCTATTCACCTATATCTTTGTGTCCATTATCACAGACCTTAACCAATGCTCAGCAAGTTTGCTTGCATCCTGTCCCCAGCTCCACAGCAGAGAACCTTTTCAGCTTACCTGTTGTTCAAAAATATTGCTAGCAAGCATTGCATTCTGCATATAACAGTAAGACTCTTTCATCATCTCTGGGACCTAAATCCCAGCTCAAAAGTCAGTGGACCAATGTCCTTACTCTCACTTTGGACCCATCAGACAGTATTTGCATTTTCAAAACCAGACAATGTGGAGCACTAACATGTTTGAAAATAAGATAAAAAGTCCTGATTTTAGCAAGTTAGAGTCCTGGTACATTAAACACAACAGTGAAGAACAGCAAACTTATGCACCCTTTTCACCTTTCATATACTTTTCCAGAGACACTTAATCTCACAGGTTTTCATTCTTTTACAGCTGTAGAATACTGATGCTCCCTCCTGTATAAAAGTAATAGCAAACTTACTCAATAATTTCTCTAAATATTAGAAGAGTCTGAAAAACAATTCCACATGAGCAAATTTACATTCATTTTCTTAAACTAATGGTAAGGAGCAGATAAACAACAGGAAAAGAAGTCAATAAATCAAAGTCAAGTTTCTTTCCTGCTTCTTGTTGAGAGAGATCAAATAACCAACTGGAAAGTTCAAAATACTTTCTAGCTTTACAAGACAAAATAAGTAAATGTTGGTGTTCTTTAAATGAATGAAAAGGACATATTTAGCAGGTTGAAATAGGTACAGGATGATTTCTGAAACATTAGTTAGCATGTTATCTCTAGAAGTCAAACTGATCTGTCATTATGCTGAGAAGCAGACAGAATAGCCAATACAAAATATCAAGTACAGCAGGCATATGAACATTGTGGTTAATGTTTGGACAGTGATTACTCAAGCAAAAAAAAAAAAA
>VZRZ01005785.1:277161-310673 GCA_013398175.1 Climacteris rufus
AAAAGTGAAAATTCAACAGACAAAGCCAACTGCTAGCTGGACACCAGGGTGGCCCTGGGGTGGGCAGCAGGCTGGCATGGCTGGTGGGAGCAGAAAACAAA
This sequence comes from Climacteris rufus, assembly GCA_013398175.1. Taxonomy (NCBI): domain Eukaryota; kingdom Metazoa; phylum Chordata; class Aves; order Passeriformes; family Climacteridae; genus Climacteris; species Climacteris rufus. The sequence continues at coordinate 277,263 of VZRZ01005785.1, forward strand.
GCCTCGCCCAGCTGCAGCCTGAACTAAATATTTTCCTCTAAAATCAGGTAACTTCCTTTTTTCTTTTATTCCCAGTAACAAGATGTTTTCCCTCTCTCACTCCTTTCCTCATTGGTGTTCACTCACCATTCTGAGCCTCTGTGTATCCCACCAGCAGGCTCCCATATTCATCAGCTCCCTGCTATTTCCTTCAGGATCTAGTTGTGAAATGGGGAATAGCTTCTCCTGAAAGTATAATGGCTTGGCTGTTTGAAGCTTTCCTACAGTCTTCTTCTAAAGGGAAATGCTTCAGGATAGCAAAACTGCAACTGGAAAGACACACAGTAACTGCAATTAAAAAATTTCAACAACTCACTAAAAAAAAATACTACATTTATTTTGCAGGAAACTATTCATTACTTACACTATACCCATTAACAATATGAGGAATGCGTCTTCCTTATGATTTGGTAGGTTATTATTACTTTGATAAATGCAACAACTCATGTTCAAAGAACAGTAGTGCCTATTGCACTATGGGATCTTTCTCTTTTGTTTTCAAGGATCCAATTTTCAGCAGACTGAGTTATTCTTTCTCATCTTGTTTTTATGGTTTATTCATTAAGTTAGAAGAACCGAGGCCTAATAATTTGAAGCATTTGTCTTTGACTTCAACAACATGCCCCTGCAAAATAAATAAATTCCCTTTATTCTTTAGAAAATATGCACATCTTCTTCTGGATGATAATAAAATATGTTATTACAGTAATTTATAGTCAGTTGTTAATAAGAAAATGAGTATGAGGACTTTTTTTTTTTTTGTTCAATGCATCTACTTTTCTGATTTGACTTGTATTTCTCTGAAATTAGTCAGATGCATTCTGGTCACAGCTACAATGTGAAGCCTTTCACTTCAGTGAGACTATTAACCAGAGTGTTTATCAATAAGAAGGTCAGAGTTTCATGTTTCCAATAAATATTTGTACATATATGCAGGCTGGGGTTTACACCAAATTCAAATCATTATACTGCATTACCTACAGAGGGTGGAAGAGAACAAGCTATTAAATTTCTGTCCTGTGTTTAAATTAGTCAGGCACTTCACAGGACAATATTCTGGTACTGGCTTAAGATACACATATAAATTTAGAAAAAATTGCAGATTTTATACTTTCAAGGAAAAAAAAGGTGAACCCTCAGTTTGCCCTCTTATGATTTTTCATATTTTTTCCAGCAATGTGATTCTATCTTTTAACAAAATTATGTAAGTCACTCCAGAGTAGAAGCAACATCTGAATATTTGATATTTTATCAGATTCAATATCTTTATATAAAGCTTAGTCCACAGGATCCAGATGGGCCAGACCATGGTTGAGCCTGAGATGTACTGTAGCAGGTCACTGGCCATTGCACATTTCTAAGCTGGCTTTTGTCCTGAAATAGACACCAAGACTTTAAAAAATGCCACAAGTTCTTTGCCACAACTAGGGCATCACCCTCCTTTCTGCTTTCATTTGTACAAAGTTGATCATACAGCCTGGCAGTGCCAATAAAGTGCATCTCACCTCTGCTAATGAAGGAACCTGCAGGGTACTGCAAATTGCTCTGCATTGTAGTAACATTGAAATATCCTCTACGGATTATGGGCATCTAGCATTGACTATCACTTTCTTAAAAGTTCAACTATGCCTAGCTCCAGGGATCTGAAACTGTATTGGGGAAGATAAACTGTATGGCACACGCCCATGTGCCCAGTGAGGGTCCCCATTATAGAAAGTTCCTCTGCATCTAGGACCCTGACCCACACAACTCTACCTTTGGAAGTCCCTACACATTCTTCAAGTTATAAACCACTTTTTTTAACACTGAGACTTCTGATTTATTACAGTCTTCTTTCATAATTAAGATTTCTGCTGTGTTTGTACTAAGTAAAATAGTTCTGAGCTTTTCTGATCTTGAAAAAATTAAAACAAAATGAAGAACAAAAGTTGTTTTTCTCAGTGCATGCACAAAATGACCTTTAATAGCCCTTTATCCCTGTTAGCTCTTTACTACAAAGATTTAATTCATCCAAAATTCCCTCTGAGAAATCAATCGCATTTCAGTACTACAAAGTATAGTGTGAACCTGTGAACTGAGGAGAAAAGAGCCCAAACTTAGTGCCTGCGTTTGCTTGGATAGCCTGCCCTGTGAAAGGACAGATACTTGGTAAATTAAGTGCAAACCTAATAAAATCTACATGGTTGGGCTGCTGTAAAAGATGCCAATTCTGGATCATTAGATACGCTTCAGAGGAGACCAACACCATTGTGTCTTCACTATCAGAGCAAAACAGTTCCAAACTGATACTCTTCTGTGCTTTTTTTAAAAATTTTGGTACTCTGAAGCAACTCCTTCACATAGATATCAGCAAATTGACTCTGCTCTGGAAAGTAAACAACAACTTTGAGAATCTCAACAAATCTAAATTTGCCCTAAATAAGACCTTACAGAAAACATTCTCCCATCAGATCAAGAGAACATAAATTCCATGTTATATATTAATAATTTGCTATAGATGTTCTCTTACCTCTCCTGTAATCTAATCTACCTAAGGGCTGAGTAAATGGGATGTGCCTGGATGAAGGGCACAAAGTTGGAGCACAAAGCCAGAGCAAAACTTTGTCCTTTTAGTTACAAGATTTCCATGGAAGTAACAAGGGCAATTATTAAAGTTTTAAAAAGTGCTGAGTGTGAACAATGCAGCATTTATGCCAGGACATTTATGCCTGAAAGACCTCACAATTGAAATAGCCAGCAAAAATAGGCAGTCATCAGATGACGGCTAGAGGATGTGATATGTCAAGGACTAGTGTTTGAGCCAAGAAGATTAGCACACACTGTATTTGTTCCACCATTTTGTATTCATCCATCATCTGGGTTCTTCTGTCTCAGTGATTAGAGCTTTAGAAACGGAGTTTATTGGGAGAACTGGCCAGAAATTTTTCCGTGAAATAAAATTTCATTCCAGACACCAACAACTTAGTGACTGTCTGATGAATGCAAATAGGGTTTCAAGGAAACCTTGTCCAGAGAAAGAATACCTTGAAGTCTTGAAAACACTTTGGAAAGAGGACTCTGAAAACAGCTAGACTTTGTGCTATGAAAACGGGGCAGCACTTTGTGTCAGAGGATAGTGTCCCTAGAGGGTTCACATGAAATGGTGGTCCAGATGGCACCTATATGGAGAATACACTTGCAGCTGCTAAGGATCTTATCTATCCACTTAAAAAAAAAAAAAAAAATCATGACAAATGGTGCCTCACGCTGTGGTCAGGAGTTGTTTATCCAAGCAATTAAAAAATCCCCATCTCTGCAGGGATGTTAGGACCTGGCTGCAGGCTCAATCTTACAGATAGTGCTTGTTGAGAGAATTGCTTCTCTGATAAACATTGGCATCCATTCAACTGCAGAAAACTTAGACCAACAGTTGCTTTTATTTTTTCAATGCCTGCAACTCCAGCTTCAAAAATTAAGGAAGATAAAGAAATTATAATGCAGTAGAGGCCATGCCAAGTCATTTCATGTTTAACTAAACAGCTACCAATTTGCAGGAAATTTTAGGTGGTATTGACCTGGATCAGATTCAAGTAAGTGACCTAGAAATAAACACCTATGTATCTCATTACTGCTCCTCTCATTCATCCTGTCCTGTGGCACTCCCTAGTTGAGCTTGAGCCAGCTAAAGAAATTACATTTCCTCTGCTCTTAAAGACCATGTGGCAGGACCCTCACCCCCCGCTGTCAAGAAGCTTATCTACTGTTTTGTTAGCTGATGCATAACTCAGGGTATCTTCCCCCCAATGGCTCAGTCAGTACAAGACAACTTCCCTCACAGTGAGTTATGTTGATGCCAAGGAGCTAACACTCCCAGCTAACAATAAACATCTTGCCTGGAAAACAAGATTCTAGATGATAAGCTGGCATTTGTGACTAACAGACACCCCACTTTACAAACTATAAAAGCACACCATAACTTTCACAAATCAGACGAATCTCTTACACCCTCTCTGAGTGTGTGGGGAACTGTCCTCGGAGCTAAGATGTTGGCTATGATTATACTCTTCTAGAAGTTGGGAGAAAGGAAGCTTCTGTACACTACCATCAGTCATTGGTAAGTTACATTGACTCCTAATCTATACTGTTTCTTCGCTAGCTGTAATATAGGTACCTTTATCATGCACTGTAATCTAGTAGTAGTTCCCTTTTGTTTATCCGGTGTCGTAGTCTGTGGTCCGTTTTAGACTTATGTCTGTTTTTCTTGTGTCTATTCAATAAATAATTAATGTTGTAATAGACCAAATCAGCCATTAAAGAACTAAAGAGCTAAAGTGGTTTTGGGGTGCAGGCCGCCTCAGTAGAGCTACTGCCAGAAATCTGAGAAAGGCAGAGCCCGACTAAACTTTCACTCTCATTCATAACAGACCACTACAGTATTTTTGCTCAAAGACAAAAAAACCAAACCAAACAAACAAGAAAACCATCCAGATTTCATCATTATCTGCCAAAGGACGTGATTTTTAATCATGTGTCCAATCCTGAAAAATAGAAGTCCTGGTCTCCAGAGAAAGACACACAATTTCTATATGCTCTGCTGTTATAGAGTTACTATATTTTGTTTCAAGACAAAAAGCTTTCAGAAACCTCCTGTTTATTTCAGGAGCCATAGTGCCTCACATTTTAGCTTACTGCAGTATGAGCAGTACTGCTTAGCAAAAGCTGTAATGGATTAGAGATTTGGCATGCCCTGTGCCTACAAAATTCATTAGTATGTTTTAGATGCTCGCATTCATCATGCAGGGAGAAGAAAGAGAAAAATATCAACTGTAGACCCCGTCCCCAAGCAGAACTGTTACAAAACAACTATGTTTAGAAAACATATCTCGACTGTAAAAAATAAGAGAAACAGTACTGGGGTGATGTTAAGAGATTCAAGAGTTAGTTGAAATGTAAACCCTACCCATTGCATGAGTAGTGGGATATGCAAGTTAAGGCACAACACAGGAATGGAGAGAGAGAGGGAAAGATTTACCAATGGGGGAGAAAAGAAAAAGGGAGAAAAGACATATCAAAGGAGGAGGAAATGAGACAAACACTTTGGCAGAGACACAAAAAACGCTAGAAAGGAATCTTATTTGCAAGCACAAGTAAAGCTTCATTTGGTTTAGCTTTGAGTTTTATTTACAATCTATATATCAAATTTTTACTCTGATTCCCTAATTCATGATAAACAAGCATTTGTTTAGTTTACAAGGAAGCCTCTTTGGTGCAGTAGAACTATGACCACCACTGTGAAACCAGCACATGATGTATTTAATGGTTCCTCAGAGATGGTAGATTGTACTAACACAGAGGAACTCACAATGAAATAAGATTAGGAGGCGCATGCACTGGGGAATACCTCCTATCAGGCTTCAAAAAATAAATACAAATCTATTGGCAGTTACTGACTTCCGGGATTTCACCCTACTCAAATCAGTCTTGTTATTGTTGTTGGGTAGACATCAATACCACTCTACAGCTGTGGTCACCATCTTTCCCAAGACATTACACACATATATATGAATATTTATGTAAAGAATAGCCTAGAAGAACTTAGCCTGGAACACAGATGGCTGATAAGCTAGATAAGAGATCTGCAAAACCACATGTTATGGGAAAGGTAAATAGCTACCCCAAAGGAAAATAGTAACAAAACCAGATGCCATTCAGTGAATTTTCAGTTAGTGTCCAAACCACAGAGAGATGATTCTTCACATAATGCACAGCAAGGTGTAAATTTCTCACTCCAGAAAACTGTGAATGTTAAAGTTTTACATGAGCTCAGAAAGTGACTGAACAAACATAAGAAAGAAACCTTTAAGACAATGCTTCTGCACCAAGCAATTACACCCTCTCAGCATCCTGCAGGCACTTGTCCTCATAGTCTTATTTACCACTTTCAGTATAGCAATGAAAAGTGAGATAGACATTTTGTCAGTCATTACAGTGACTCATTTTTAACTAGAAAAACAAATGTTTTAATTACTTTTCCCCATTCCAGCGAACTGTCACTGATCCTTTTGTTACAACAGAAAGTTGCACTATAATAAAATTAATGACTTGTTATTTACAAAGGAGAGCTTCAGTACATCAATAAACAGAACATTTTTCAGATATTATAGAATATTTTATAAAAGGAGTTCCATCACTTGTTTCAGGTAAATTATTGTAACTTTCTCATACTTAACTCTTTATTAGCAATCACAGAACTATGCAGACTGTAAGGGAACCTTATTCATATTGTTCATTCTTGGGCAAAGGGGAGATGAAAAATCCCATGTCCAAGGTTATATCCACTGTCCCTTGTCCTTCAAACACTAACCTCCTAGAGTCTGGCTTTGTCTTCATTGCTGGCAGCCCAGAAGAGAGATATGTATTACTGAAATAGCATATATAGGCCCTGTGTATACCGCCAACTTGAATAGCAGGTTAAGTTGACCAGTTAATACAGGAGAAAAGTGGTTTCCTTCGGATTGCTGCTATGATAAGAAACTTCATCTGGTTTTCAATTTCGTTCTTTTGAGATCCAGACTTCTTAACTGAAATCTCTTTAGAACAGAACAGATAGTACCTGAAGTCTACAGTCTTTATATAAAGTCCGATTAATTTATAAACAATCCAGATGAAACAGCTGTAAAAAGTATTTATAGGAAATTAACCCATTGCATTTCTTGTCAGGTAGGAACCTCATCTTGTTTGCAACTGCATGACTGTCCTACTTAAAAGACAATACTCCAAATATAAGCATATGTAAGTGTATGTCAGTCCTCACACCTGTCAAAGTTTCCTATTTACAGAAATCGATATCATGTACACATTTTTTTCTCCTTCATAAATAGTTGAGGCACCAGAAATTCACAGTCCCAATACTATTTATTAATAAATACTACTTGATAAGAGAAGGAAATATTAAAGGGATGCATTTCTTAGTGAATCTAGATTACATCTCAAAATGCCACCCTTTCTTCCTCTCTGAAAAGAGCTGTAATCTTTAAGATACCCTCTGAAGCTCTCTCATCAATATTGACATGCATCACTGCAAGGAACTCATTTTATAACTTGACTCAGAAGCCAAATTCTAAACATCCTTCATTCCTTCTCTTTAGTATTGCAGAACATCTGCGTGCTTAATTTATGCCCCCTGATTTTTTCATTGTTCTTACTGCAGAATCACACATTACAAGCATCCATCTCCCTTGGACACTCGGAGATCTTTGTGAGAACGCTCTGTTTATCTTCAGTTTGGTATTTCTTTGATTTACCTTGTTTATGGAAACAGATTTTCTTTTGGGTGACACAGCATCCCCATCTACTCATATTTTCAGACCAACATGATGAAGTATTATAAATTGCTTGCTAGTTCGTATTTCAGTTTTACTCCCATGCAAGGTAAAAGTGCAAAAGTTGTGATTACAGCTGCAATTCAAGAAAGGCTGCTCTTTCTCTAAGGCTCAAAAAAAGTTGTCAGTATGAGTGGATCTTGGAAAAAAACCTGTTATGCACTTCGTTTTGCCTTTTTTACCATAAACTTTTGCTAGTGACATAATAAAAGCAGCTCAGTTTGATTTCTTTTGTTTGCTATTTCTCCTGCTCCCAAAATTGTGTTCAAAGTACAGTTTGCATGTATATCCTGACAAAGTGCAAAGTGAGGTGGTGTGAATTACAGCAAAGATTCTGGGCTGCTGAGACTAACAGAGCACAAGGACTAAGGTGCAGTTAAGTTTCCGCTTCTCACAGAAGCAGAGAGGGATCAGAGTAGGTCACCAAGAACAAGCTTAAGAGTGAGCAGACAAGCTTAGGTAGTACTAGTATTTGTGGGAAGATGCGGTGGTTTGACAGGGTCTGGCTTTTTGGGCATGGTAGCGGCCAGAAAGATGGCTTCTGTAAAAAGATGCCAGAAGCTTCCACAACTGTCTGGCCAAGGCCTATCCTTGATGGCTCTGAAGATGGACATGCTGTGGAAGCCACAGCCGGGCCAATTAGAGAAGAAAGTAAAGCCTCTGTGACAACATATTTAAGAAGTTGTCACGGTAGTACGCATGCACGCACCAGTAGATGTAGATAGACAGGGAAGAAGGAATAGAGCATATAGGAGAAACAACAGATGTGGACACCAGCAAAGTCAGAAGAAGAAGGAGGGGGAGGAGGTGCTTCTAAGAGACATCTTCGCAGCCTGTGGTAAGGACTGTACCAATGCAGTGTTTCCCTGCACCCTGAGGGTCCACGAAGGAGCCGAGATCCACCCCACGCCGGAGCAGGAGGGGTGGACTCCTACAGGAGGAACTTTGTTCTGGAGGGGGACTGATGTGGATAACAAGGCCTTTGCTCCCAGGGATTGAGGGAGTCATTTGTGGTAAAAAAGGCCTTGTTTCACCCCCACCCTAAGTTTGGACCAGCCTGGCCTTGGGAGGAGGATGCGGCAGCAGTGACTGGGGGGGCTGCTTGCCAAGAGGGAAAAAAGGACTCATGCAAAATGCCACAGTGCTTGTGAGAAGCGGACCTGCCTCCTCTCCAACTAATTGCCAAGAAGAAAACATCTGACGAATGAAGGGACTAAGAAGCGCATCTGCCCCCCCCATTTCTCCTTACTTTCTGAGGGAAGGAGGGAGGCATTTTGGGGCAGGGGGAGAAAGTGTTTAAGAGAATGTTTTGCTTACTCCTTTAACTCTGTAATAAATTCTCTTATCACTTTTAAGTTTTGAGCCTGTTTTAGCCTGCTTAATTAGAGGTTTTTTCTCTCAGTATCTTTATCTCACCTTGGAAGAAATTCCTTTCCCCTGTCCAGCTGAGCAGAGGGAGGGGAAAGGGAAGCAGCTTTTCGTGGGAGCTTTGGGCCAGCTCAAACCACGACAGAAGAAAAGCTAAAACTGAATCTATTTTGCATATCCACAGAGAAAACATGGGTTTTCAGGAATTTGGAGACATGCACAACTCCTTTTAACAGGGAAAATGGGCTTATGGAAGGTTGCTATCTTGAATCTGGAAATAGTTCTCACTCAAAGATGACAAAGTGACACAATTTACCAGCCTGGTATAAGCTAGTAATTCAAAAATATCATAAACTGTGGGACTCATTGGAGATATTTATTGTACACAACCTCAGGCTCAACTTTCAAACTTGCCACTGGCCTGTTGCAATGGGAGAGTGCCAACACTACTGCCTGCAACACAGGCATACTGAAAGCCCCAGGAGAGAGGGCTTCCACTGCCTGCCCAACTGTGTGCTTATTTACATCATGGTCTGTAAAAGGGAAATGCACAGGGGCAACCTCACAGGCACACAGACATTTGAACTCCCCAGTGAAAGCATAGGCAGGGCCACTGGGTCAGGGAAGACCAGAACAACTTGTCGCAACAAAAAACTGTCATTAGATAATGAGAAATTGAGTACCAAAATGTGTTGGGACTTACATTTTATTAAAATTTAAGATTTTTTTTAACTGAATGCAGCATGTGACAGCTGTAGTCTTCTGCTCCCTCCTTCATTTATAGCTGTGACAATTGAGTGCATCCCAGCTTCAGGGGCCTGGATGCATGCCTGACTCCCCTTCATCCCACACTTGGGCAAAATCCCACTGCACAATAATTCTCCCTCCTGTACTCTCATTTCCACAGAAAGTGGGCCAAGAGAAAATTGCCCATGGTCCCACAGATCTGCAGTCTGTACACAGAGGACTGTGGCCAAGGGTGTCCTACAAAGTATATGCAGGCCTCAGGCTAACTATTGTTGATGAAAACTGTCTTCTGCCTTTCTTGTACACAAGTTGAATTCTGCAGGTCTCCTGTCTAGGCTGCTTGCAACGTTATGGCAATCACTGCATCAAAAGCACTCACTGACAGAACTCAGGTAATTGCAATTTCTCCCTTCGGGTGCTGTGGATAATACAGTGGATTGAATATGTCTATGTAGTTAGCCATAACAGTAAAAAGCAAAGCATAAACAAAAGTCAACACTTTTAATCCTTTAAAGTTAGGGAAAGGGAATTTGCCTTCTCAGACAATGGATAAAAAGATAGACATTTTAACAAGAGCAGGACCTAACACACAGAATTCTCCTCTCCCAGAGGAATGTGTGATGCAGTCGTCATTTACCTCGTTCCTTCTGTCCCAAACATGTCATGTTCCCAGAGGGTTTACAACAGAAAAGCAGATCCTGTTCTCATCTGTGCCAACAGATATACGCTGCTGTCCTGAACGCAAAAGAAATAGGATTTGAATTTTCCAGAGAAAGATATATCACCTTGGCCTTCTGCTTCCTAGGAGATGTTTTAACATTTACAGAACTCTGAAGGAAATAGGCACCATTTCTTGTTTTTAAAGGATAGCTGCCTTTGGAGTCTTGCACAGACTCTGGATCCCATGCAGATGGAGACACATGAAGACGCCACAGTCATCAAATGCACATGCAAGGGGACACTTCCTTGCACACCCACAGCAAGAAGACCTGTGTTCATAGATAAATGAGCACACAGCTGTTCTGTACCTCTGCCACAGGCCTGAAGAATATGCCAGTGCACACCTTGCTACGCAGAGGCAGAAAAAGCACTCAGAACATAGGCCTGTGCTTTAAAGTGCAAGTGCTACACTTCTCTAGCCCTGATTTGGTCACATGCAGCTGGAGCAAACAATTTCAAACAAACCCTAAGTCTGATGTTTCCTGGTTCCACAGAACATATTGCACCATACAGGTTCTATACAATGCTGTTGTAAGAAAGTCTTAGTTAAACTAAGAATGAAGGAGACATCAAATAAACATATTTGGAGTAAACCAGGAAGTTGGGAGTCATCAGTGCATTTATTTAGAGTTAATCCAGAAATTTCAAACAAATAGAAAAATCAAATTATAGGTAGATAGTAAAAGGGGGTTTGACTGCTTGATTCTAGAACTGGTCACTGAAATCATCAGCTAAAAATGTAAAGCAAATGAAGTAAGGCAGAAATTCTGAAGCAACAGCACAAAAAAAAAACCAAACTAGTCATAACAAACAGAAGGAAATAGACTTTAGAAATAAATGAACAATGCAAAGCAAGAAATATCTCCAAGTCAATGACAGCATGATGGGGTAATTCGGGATAAGACAGAAAGAGTTTTGCAGAAGGAAAATAAAGTTAGTTTTGAATAGTGCCTTCAATGAGCAAAGGTAAATACCTGCTAACACCATGTAGTCTGTCAAGACTGAAAAAGATAAGTCAACATAACACAATTATTTCATATAAGGAGATCAGGTCTTCTGACTGCACAGTAACGTTTTCTGTCCTTTATACAAATTGTCCCGTTCTTTATGGCAGTCTTACATTGTGATACATATATGCCTCAATCTTCAAAATCCTTTGTAGTCTTTCAGGTTAAAGGCTACGAAAAGTATGAAGATCCCAGAACTAATTATGAACAGATTCTTTATGTCTATAAGGACAATGTTCTTCTTACTAAAATCAAAGTGGTATATCTATCATATGATGTTCCACATATTTTTATTATATATATTATTGCAGTGCATATATTGCACCAACATTGGACATGAATTGTAACATCAACTTTAAGACTTCAGACACTAGGACAGCCCTCCTGAGTAAATATTCTGACCTTACTATACTCTGAATTCATCATTTATCCTGTTTTACCCAAAGTATTTTCATCATTTCTCAATACATTTGGAGGCTGGTTTTTATTTTCCAGGCAAGCAGATAATTTTGGAATTGATAGAATAGAGACATTTTCCGCACTGTCACACACAGTCTTTGAAAGAGCTGATCATCACCCTTGAGTTACCAGAACTAAAAGTTATTTATCCTTCAGGCCCTTGAGGGTTCAAAAAAAAAGTAGCTTAGAGGTTTTGATTTAGCTGAGTTGGGAACAGACTTAATCTGTTGAAACAAACAAACAAAAATTAAATAAAGCCCAAGGGGTGCTTGGTGTTTATAGCGATTTGTGCATAGAAACTGAGATGCTGAATACCACAGCCTTACTGACTTCAATGAGATCTGTCTCTCATTTGTTCTAAACAGCTGTGGGTTCTGCTGACAGATATAGATTTACAGGCTCATGCACAAATATTTTGTGTTAAGAGATAGTTGTCTGGAAAGAAAAAAAAAAAGGAGCAGAATTATCAAAATTGTGGGTTGTCTTCTGTGTTTTTATCAGAGATTGCAAAGAAAAAGAAAATTGGAGAAGCACACAAGTCTGAGCCCACAGGCATTACTAACAAGTGATGGGCTGTGGTAGGTGATGCACCTGTGGTAAAACACATTCCTGGTCATCTACCAGAGGCCACTGGACTTGTCTTCATCATCACACAGCCTGTACTTTCCTTGTAATAACTGATACTTATAGGGGGCAGAGAGAAATGTTTAAGAGGGAATTCTGGCCAAATAAATGAAAGGGAAAATCCTGTAGTTGACCATCCTGCCCTCTCCTCCCCTTTCAATCGTGGGCCAAGATGGCTCTTCAAGAGAAATAAAGACAGAGCAGAAAAAATGGACAAAGTAATGAACATAACAGCCTAATAGGTAAGAAAACAGTTATTTTGGGCAGACAAAGAATGTTTTTGAAACAGTCACATGCAAGAAGCAATTGTGATCAGTAAGCAGAGGGAACAAGATGCCCAGAGGCTGACAAAAACCCCTGTGCAAAGGAAAGCAAAGGAAAATTAATGCAAATTATATTAGTAATAACAGGGCTATATGTCAGACCTGAGACCCAGCAACTTTTTTTTGGTGCCTCTCTTCAAAAATGTAGCTTGTTTTTCCTTGTGTGGCAGTCAAGAAAGTAATTGCATAAGGTTAGAAAAGATACTGATCCCAGAACACATAATGTGACCTGAATTCAAAACAGTGACTGCTTAAGCAAATGACACAAATATGAAAGTAACTCAGGATACATATAATGGTCAGCTCCTGCAAAATTGTCATATTTTCAAGACATAGAACTTAATCTTCAATTAATTACTTAACAGGAATGCTGCAGTCTGGGAACAAGGAGGCTTATTTTTAAGCACGTATTTCAAAGATTACCCAACCCCCCATGTAATTGTGAATGAAGTGGGAAATTGTTTTCTGCACAAAATGTCTGATCTGCACAGTTTTGAATAAGTACACACTGATCAATGGGACAGCTGCTGCTGTATTTTTGGCTTTGCTCATCCAAGGCGGTTGAGTTATTGGTCTGCTTTCAGCAGAGTGTTTTATTTAGGGATAGTCACAAGGGCTAGTCTCTTAGTAATATAAACTGAACTTGAATATTGCTCTCAGTGATGTTACTATGAAGAGGAATCTGGGCTAAAACAATTCAGTTTCCACAAAGGAATTTAAACAACTGCAACCATCCTAATTCATGGAAACACCTCCTGGTTTCCAGCTGAAAGAAGCCTTATATTTATAGCCAGCTGACTGTGAGAAAGGGAACCAAAACCAAGCATCCTTTTCAATTAAAAACTAAATGCATTTTCACAAAGAAGTCATCTGAGTCTAAATCCCAATGCAGAGATCCTTTTTGTTCCTCCTTAGCTAATGAGACAGAAGCCATTGGTAGAAGTTAGACCATGGGCAAGGAGCAGCTGAAATTTTTATATTTTTTATTTGGAAGTGTCAGACCTTATAACCATATGGAAGTGTCTAAGCTTGCACAGATGGGGTGCTCTTCCTGCTTGATCTCCAAAGCTCCAGGGCTGATTAATGTCAAGCACTGATACTTGGGAATCCATAGCATGAGTCTCGAGGGACTGTAAGTTCACAGGTTACCCCCTCAGAGATAGGAGGTAAAGCACATCACACAAATAAGTTTTGCACAGAATTTACAAAAACCTATTCTTTTCTTAAGAGAAACAGTAAAGACTAAATAGTGAAACAGAAGTTAAACATACCTCTGACTGTTCTGCCTTTCTCTTTTCCACCTACTCAGAAGACACTTTGCCAGGTAAAGGTTAACTGCAGCCTCTGCATCAGCTCTGCTGTTCTCCTCCTGCTCTTCCAGACGATGGGTTTACTAAAGGAGGAGTCTCTTTCATAACCTTGTCAATGATTGCCTAATCAGCTTCATCTGGTGACCAAGGCCTTCTCATCCAGTGATAGATTGCTGAACTTCTAGCAGTCAGAGCTTGATGACTACTTTGCCCTGGCCAACAGCTATCATTGTTTAAGGGTGTTCTGCTTATTTATCAAAGCTACATGACCTGCAGTGTCATCCTATCTATTCTGTCAGCATTTTAATGTCCACGAGTACCTGGAGTGCTGTACATTTACAAGTTATTTGCTGCATATCCATCCAGGGAAGAAAATTGCTTACTATATTCTGTTGATCTCACTTTTCAGACAAACCTGTTGAGAAACAATAGTTAACAGCAGTGTTGTTTCTGGTCCTGGGAGAGCTGAGACCCCAACTTCTGTAGACAAAAATTTCTACACAGACATGAAAGCCTGGTCGGTCCATCTCACTCTGCCACTGAACAGTTGTTCTGGAATTTGAGGGAGGAGATGAAGCCTATCTTGTGTTTCCTGCAGAGTGGATCTTCACACGCACATAAAATTACATTCTGTAATTGCCTCTGAGATTCACTAGTGGGAATATTACTCTAGATAGGAAATATCAAGTAGCAGAAGCCTTACATTTATAACCTACCTCTTTATTTGCGGATTGGTCTTGTGGAGGGTTTTTTTGGTCAAAACCACAAATAAAACAAATAAAAAAATAATTGGAACACCAATAAGTTTTCCTTTTAAAATAATAGTGTAGGACATTAACAGACTCTGATGCTGAAGTTGGAGAGAAATAGAAGAAAACCTCAAAGCTTCTCATATATTTTATTCTGTGTATCTCACAGCAGAAGTTAAGAATTGCCTTGCGTTTGCCTTGCTTATACCAGTAAGGGCATGCCCCTCTCCTGCTGAGAGCAAATGAGCACTTTGTGCTTCAAGTGACTTGCCTTCAACTCTACTTGTAGCCAAAAGCAAAACACAAAGCAACTTTCCCCTGCTGTAGATGGGGAGCAAACAGGCAGCAACAGAGTGCATCTTATCCCCCTTGCCCCTACAATTCCCGTGCAAGCCTCGAAACACCCATTTCACTGAGTCTGGCACCACAGTTTTTTTAAGGGAGGGTAGACAAGAACAGCTCCCATATTCACCTGGGGGCAACACACACACCTAAGCCCATTGTCATGCGAGCCCAAGAACCTTTGTTCACCTCCCAGGATATGTTTGTATACCTCCATGAGCAAAGTTTCCATGCAGAAGTTCCTTATTCCTTCTTCTTATTCTGTTTTGAAATTTGTCCCATGATTTTGTTGTGCAAAAGGATGTTTGATCCAAAGTTTTGTTTTCATGGGCATTGGGGTTTTTGCTGTTCAGCTCACAAACCTGAGCAATTTTCCATCCTTACTCTTCTATGAAATGCAGCTGAATAATCAGCTCTGGATCCTTTATAAAGGAATGCAGGAGAATACAGTTATAAAAATAATCTTGCTACCAAATAGAATACACTTCTTTGCAGAAAAATCATACTTACGTGAAAGATTTAGTTCATCATGAGGAAAGAGGATAGTGGTGGCTAACAGAACGTGAACACATGCAGACTTTGCAAGGTAACAGTTTGCTTAGCCTACTCAACTGGGAATTAAAATTAGAACTATTGCAGTCTCATAACTCTAGTGAACTCAATCACCAAAAAAAAGCTGAAAAGGCAAAATCTCAGGCAAATGAAGCTTAAAAAAACAAAATACATTTATATTTGAGAGAACAAAATTCAGTTGTTGCTAATGGCTACACAAATAGAAATTATAAAACTGGCAGTGAAATGAAAAGCAGAAAAATTTGACACAAATACTAGAAGACAAAGACAGTAATTTAATAATAACTCTGTAGGATACAAAAGCAATGGTGACTAAGACTGGGCATGTGATCCCCTATGAGGACCTTTGAAGTGGCAGAGCTTTCTGAGCCAGGAACAGGCACCTTCAGTAGGTTTCCAAACCTGGAGAATCCAGAGCACTGGAGATATGTGACAATTGTGGCATCCATTTTAGAAGCTAGCTAGAGTAAGGTGTCTTAGTTTTATGTTTTTCAAACTGATATCAGAGAATTCTGACCTAAATAAATGGAATGGCTGAAAATGGACCAGCTAAATACATCGAAGAAAAGTTACCATTTGCACCAGCTTATGGGGAAAAAAAGAAAGTTATGGTCAAACTAATTTGACTAATTGATTCTGAAATTGAAAGTTTGTTGACTGAGAATAGTGTGGATGTCATATTGAGCCAGACACCAACAAAAAGGAACACTCAAGTGACAAGGCATCTAATTCGGGGATAAAATCCTGATACCATACTGCTAGGACAAGTATTGCTACTTCAAAGTTAATATCTAGATAAAGGATGGGGAAGGCAGCATTTCATACAGGTGCACGTGAAAATGAACATGAACGGCCTCCCCCTGAATTTGCTTGGTCAATAGCCACATATGCCTCAAGCTTCTAACCCAAATCCTAGAGACCCAGTGCTGTCTTCAGCAGTATTTGGTCTACACCTAAATCCTCTCCCAAAAGGTTAGTGCTGCCTTTAGGTGTGTAAGTTGGGAGATGCTTAGCAAAAGCCCAAGAGACTGTAACCTCTGCCTGCTACCAGACTACCATGTCCATTTGAAGAAGGGTATCAACAGGCAAGATGAAAGTGAAGGCAAGAAGGGAGTCATGAAATAGGTCTTAAAATATGTCTTATAACAAGACTCAGAAACCTTGAAACATTTTATTATTGTAGAAATTACTTCATCTAAGCTTAAGTACCTCATAAGGACAGAAATTTGACAGAGGGCTCTTCATTCTGCTTGATAGGGCTTTGAGATGAAGTTGAAGTTAGATCACTGGAAGCTGAAAGAGAGGTAAAAATAAGTGTAATAAACCTCTGAAAAAAAATTGCAAATACTTTTATGGGAGCTTCTACTATGAATACTCTCTGATTCTATTTCACTGACTCTGCTTGGATCACTTTTTTCTTTCTCTCTTACTAAGGAATCTGGTCTTGACCTTCTTCACCTCTTTCTTTTCTTCAGTTTTAGTTTTCCCTTTCCCATTCTTAGTTTGTGCTCCTTCCAATCCCTCCTTTGCCTTTCCTTCATGTTTTCAACCTATCCCTTCTGTTTCTTTCTTGTCCTGTTTATTTTTCCATTCAAATTATTTAAATGTGATTGCACATGGAATAGGTCTTTCAGGGAACATAAGTTACTAACCACTCTCAAATAATAAACAAAATTTATCTATCATTCTAAGCAGAAGAGGTTAAAAAAGTGTGGGTCATAGCATCGACGTCAAAGTACACTGAGTTGATTTATAAGGATGCTGAATTGCATCATCTTAGCTAATTGCCTTTGATTCTGACTGAGATATCTTCTTTCATGGTGAATTTTCTAAAATATAAAGGCAGAAATGTTGAAACCACTTTAAAGAGTCAGCAGAATGTATACATATACCTTCATCCATAAAGAGCAAATCACAGCCAGGGGCAATCTTACTGTTCTAGAAATTCTTACAGGTGTATGTATCTAAAAGGCATTATCTTCTTAAGGACTCTTATCATCCTTTCTGAGATAAGTTGGTGCATTCAATTACATTCCTGGTGTGCAGCCTCAGAGTCTTGCAATTATTTATTCTCCCACAGATCCAGCAGGGATTCAAGTCCTTCTGTTCATTCCCTTCAGAACCTTATAGTCCAGATTGGTGAAACTTTTCTCTAGTCACTGGAACTAATAACTGGAGCAAAAGGCTGCAACTTAGCTTCCAGGCAGAATTTTTTTTTTTTTTTTTTTGTATCTGACTGAGAACTTTACACAGAATTCTGACATTCTTTACTTAATTCATCTGACCACCACACCTTTCAGTGTATTCACTTTCAGTGTATTACATTTGCCCATGAATATGTGGAATCTGGTTTAAATGGTCCACATGAAGAAAACTCTCATCACAGGTAAGTTTGTCCAGATCACTTTTTTTCGTTTAGTCATGACTCGCATATTTTTCATTTTTATGCCATGCTGTTTCTGTGAAAAACTCCATTTACAAAGGCTGATGCATATACAGGGTTCACCTTTTTCTTAAAGGCAATAGATATTCTTGTTAGATGTTAATTTTACATTTCAGACATTGCTGTTCTATTAAAGGCAATCCACTTAAAATTATTTGCAATGATACATACACATCACTGCTCATGGGGACCCAGAATTTGGCTTTCCAATATCTGGGAAGAAGCCCAGATGTTCAAAAGTTAATAAGAGTCTGCAAGTAAGACTTCAGGCATTCTTTTTTTACATTGCAGTTTTCAGTTCAAAAGTACAACAGTACCTCAAGAAACTAAGGAATTTGTATGAGAATTTGAAACAAATAAAATAAAATCACAGATAGTAATAATTATATTGTTCCAGAAAAATGCTGTAGATATGGAACATATCCCAGGTGCTGCAGTAGAGGCTTGCTTCTTCTTCCTTTTTTTTAATAAATGTATTCATTTACTTGTATGCTTAGCATCAGGGGTTTTCTTTTAAAAAAAAGAGAAAAAAACGAGAGGTAAGACAAAACAGACAGAAAATTGAGCAGATAAGTATTTTAAGGACATGATTACAGGCCTCAGCAGGGCAGTAAGAAAGCCGCAGATCACTGAGTCCCCTGCACAGAGAGTGGCAGGTAAAAGTGGGTTAGGAGTGACGACAGACAAAAGTTAACTTCCTGAGGTGGCAAGGAATCCATAAAAGTTAACAGTGCTCATGAGTTTAGCAAGAGGAAAACTTCATCTCTGTTAGAAGTAGCTGAACCTGATGGGCAGTGGGAGCCAGGGGCTCTCCTCCTGTCTCAGCCCCATGGATATGGGGCTGCTGCAGTTCCCCCTCCCTGAGTGCAGGCAGAAAAGAGGCTGAGCACTCACTCCTGACAGCTGCATATGTGCACTCACACTGCCCAGCCAGCCAGCCACACAGGTAGACACAGAAAGAAAGCACTGCCTTACACAGCCCTCAGGTTAACAGGAAGAGCACAGTCCTGTTCCTTCTCACCTGCTCATCAGGACTGGAATCTGTCTGGTGGTGCCATATGGCACATGGAGTATATAGGCCACTGCTGCTGATGGCCTTCTGTCTCTCCATGAGCAGCCCCCTGTGCCCCTACCATGCTCCAGTTGTTGTCACCCACACCCACGAGCCCCTGAGGTTCAAGGCTCACTCGCACTGCTGGGCACAGACCCCTCACATTCACCAGGTAGTGTGGATTAAGCAGTGCACACATACACACCGAAAGCAGAGAGCAGAGCCTCAAAGAAGGCTGTCAGAAATCAGATTTAAACAGAACATAGAACAGGCTGAGCTCATCAGGTATAGGGCTCTGTCAAAGCAGCTGCCTGACCTTTACTCAGTTAACCCCGTCTTAGCCTTTTCCTTCTTTTTTTCCACTTTTGTTCCTCCTCAGTCCATCTTGCTCCCTCACTTTCCTCAGTTTTGTCCTTTCCCACCAGCTCATCTCAGTGGGTCTCACTCCAGGCTTAATCTTTATCCCGTCCCTTGGATGGTCTTAGGGAGCAGCTGAGTTGTACATTTGCTCTGGGCGGGTTATTAAGGTTCCTTTGACTGTCATTGTTCCTCCAGACTTCACTGGGTCTTTGATTTCCATAGGTTTAGTCCTTAATCACTAAACTGAGCAGGCTTCAGCAAGAATAACCATGCCATGATTAACAGAATGACAGAAAGAGTAAATGCCAGCCAAGTTATTCATCTGGGGCCAATGAAATGCTCATAAAATAAAAATAATCACTCTTAAATAAAAGTAGGTATCATGAGAGAATTGCCACAAAATGTCAGGCAAGACAGTAAAAGGAGATGAAAATAAGTAAAAGAGACGACAAAGATGGAAGAGGTGGACAGCCTAAACTAGAGCCAGAAAGAGGAAGCATAACATCTCAGGCTACTTCATGAATGAGGCAGGACATATACACTCTCACGTCAAACAGTATCTAGAAGGCCTCTGGCTGCACACTCCTCAAAGTACACACTAACCACCTCTCGCTTCTCCCCACAGGAAAATCAGAACTCTGTAGGAAAGCTTCAAATGGATCTGTGCAGAAACTTGTATCCTATCACACATGGGCCAGTGTAGTTGGTGTTTGAGGCTGGAGGCAAGAGCAGGTCAACATGGGCATTTTTCATGTGCTGGCCAGGTGGGCTGGATCTGGGATGATTATTTGACCATGTGTAGCCTTGAGCCATTATTTCATTTCCAACTGTGCAGAACAGGACATACACTTTTCCTGCAGATGAACTAAAATGACATCTCTCCTAGCTCTGCTATCTGCAGTCATACCAGTCTATTCACAAGATTTGAAAAAACATTTGGGTGAGTTTTCATCCAAAAGCAAAAGTACAACCATCTACCACCTCTTGCAGCAGTGTAATCACAAACACACCTAAGAAAGAAGAAGGCACTCTGCTTTGGGGCAGATCCTCATGCCCCTCACCAAAATCAGCATCTGAGCTCATCCCAGAGAATATTCTGGGGCAATGGAGCTCCACCATCCCTGCTGTTAAATTGCTAGACCCTTAAATGCCTTTAGCTATAGCCAAATTTCAGCTTTAGCTAAATAATATTCACCCACAGGATTCCTTGGCCTGCTTGGGCATAAACACTGGCCGAGGTCCACTTCCCAAAGAACATTTTGATGTGATCACCTACTTTGGGAGATATCAGTTTAGAGGACATGGGCATGGGCCATTCAGCACCATTTGCCTTCACACAGAGAAGAGCCATTTGACGTACTGCTTTAAATTAACACAGGGCTACTGTGGATGGCCATAAATCCAGTGTGGGGTAAAGGAGCTACACCAAACTCCTATTCTTTAGAATCCAACAGAGATACCAGAAATTGCACTATCTCTGCAGGATTCCTGATGAGATAAGGAGCTACCATGCATAAAGAAATGCTTGGAGAAACTGGGAGTAAAGCAGACATTTCACTGAAAGAAGGAAAAACCCCACTGGTTTTTTTTTGTGTTCTTTTCTGAGAATAAAGACAAGTCAGCAAAAACTGAGATAAAGAGTATTCTACACAAAAGTAGAAAACTTGAGATTCACATCATCTTTCAGCAGCTTTTCAAGGGACATGTAGCCTAAAATAATAGGTATATTCAGAGGCGGATTTCCACAACACTGCTTTAGAAACAATGTTTATTATCTTTTGGAACCCATGAACATATTCATTATGCTTCAGAATGTAGCAAATACAGCAAAATGTTTCATCTTTCCCCATAATTTAATTCTTTGGCATTTTAAACTGCAACTACAGTGGTATTTATGATTATCTCACAAGAGGAATTGGATTTTCACAACACCTAATGCCATAAAAAATAGCTGCAGAAAATCATACCATTTCCACTACAGATATTAAAGACACAATTGAGGTACAAAACGTCTAGTTTTAATCAAAGATCAGAAAGAACAGAACAGGTTCCTTCTTTTTAAATTTTTTTTTAATTTCAGCATT
This sequence comes from Climacteris rufus, assembly GCA_013398175.1. Taxonomy (NCBI): domain Eukaryota; kingdom Metazoa; phylum Chordata; class Aves; order Passeriformes; family Climacteridae; genus Climacteris; species Climacteris rufus. Next base: position 298,823 of record VZRZ01005785.1, read on the forward strand.
TTACTTTAAACATGAACATTTTACCTTAAAAATAAATTATTTAGGAGGTAGAGATTCTGATTTTTTTTTACCATCTTAGAAGAAACATTTCCATCATTTCAAAAGCTTTCCACGCATTTCTAAACGAGAAATGCACTGAAACAGAATTTCTAGTCTGAAAAGGTGAGATTTTCAACTAATCTGTGTCTTCCTATGGGGTGGAAGTACAGAGGGAAAACAATCTCAATATATTTTCAATCACAGAAATCTTTGCAGTGACTTGCAAGTCCACCAACTTCAGGCCACAAGGCAGACTCTGAGTTTAGAACTCCCCTCCCTATATGAGAGAGTTTACTGCCCAGAGGCATGAAAAGAGCTTGCAGAATATTCTCTGGACAAGTGATTTCAAGCCACTTTGTTTCAAAAGTTTAAAACATTTATTTGTAAAAGAGTCATGAAAACAGGATAGCAGACATTTCTACAGGTGATATCTAGAAATACACATATTTTCTTTTTGCTCTTTTTTTTCTTTCCTCAAGATCAATTTAAATGAGTTCAAAAATGCTTTCTAAACAGTTAATCATGTCTCTCAGATTTCGATACTTGAAAAAATAAAATTCCATCATCTTAAAGTCTCCTGTAATAGGAATGGCTTTATGCCACAATTAGCTAATGAGAAAGAAGGCATAATGGATATAAAGGTGAATATCTCCCACTCTCAGTCATGCTGCACTTGCTACAGTCATTAAATTGCTTCTGATGCACATGTCCAAAAAAAAGACATATGAGTTGCAGTGAAGCCTGTGGAATTGCTGTTCTGGCAGCAGTTACGAATCTTACTGTTTTCAGATGTTGCTGTGCATTTTATTGCTCATAGCATATCTGAGCAGAAGGCAGCACTGTCACTGCAAAACATCTTGCTAAAATAAATTTGGAAGTACTTAGAGTCAATGTGTCATGTTGTACCCAGAAGCTAGCTCAAGAGGAAAAAAAATGAAAAAACCTTTCTCAAGATGGCCTTTTCTATGTGGTCAGGTGGTTCCTGAGGCAGTAACTGTATATCATGGGTTATCTACCATTTTATGGACATCCAGTAAAACACACGTCCAATTCTGTTCTTCTGGAGATGGTTTCTTGGAATTCAAGCTACATAAACACACACTGAGGTTCACCTTGACCCTTCTCAGCTTTAGAGTTTCAATGCTTTCCTGCCAAACACTGCAAAATGTCAAAAGCAAACAGCCAGTGCATGATTAGTTCAGCTCTCAGATACTGAGTAAAGGAAGCAGTTGGGGAGAGTGGCTGTATGCTACTGCAATATAATTTCAGTTTTTCACTTCAGCTCTTCAGTGGGTCTGGGTAAAAATAATTGCTGAATATTCAAGATCAAACATACGCTGTCAAAACATTATCTTCAGTTAATTAGATTCTTCTGTATATAGTTTGAAATGTGACACTATGTTCAGCTAATGTTCACTTTGGGGACAAAATGCCCTACAAAATCGTGCTTAGAGGTATTTTGTCTCTTGCAGTTTGTATAGAAATATTTTGTGGAGAGTTTTCATGGTGAAATTCTTCAATAAGTTTTCTCTGAACATCCTCTTAGAATCAGAGTGTAATAGCTCCAAAATAATCATGCTTACTTGAGATATGGCACTCTTACCTCCGTGTTCTTTTTCTTTAGAACATCACCTAGACAACCTGATGGTGCATTTGCGACACACTGACATATGCGTATGTCGAGAGTATCACATTTCAAACTCCTGCCTGATACTACTGTACATTCTTCTCAAGTCTTTCAGCTTTTCCTCCAACTTCTTTTCAAGTGCATTTGAAAGGCACTATGCAGTAGTTATTTACATAATAATACCATATAATGATACTTGCATTGTACTATATTTGGTGTATATACTGCAATGACCCATGTACTTTCACTAAGGTGACATAATGGTGACCATTAGACATTAAATACAAGAAACTTAAAAGCATCATGATGAGACACAGTTGATAAATGCTAATTGATCTTCTAATAAAGTAATTTGATGAGATAGAGGAAAAACTTCTGGAAGACTGAAGACTCTTAAGACACATTTTCCAGGAATGAGTTTTTGAGCACTTTAACACCTTAAGAAGTAATTGCACAGCTTACTTTATAACAGACAATTTCAAAGGCAATGATGAGAAAATTCACAGATGCTTTCTACATGCTGCATAATAAATAGACAGATTGGCAGAGATTAAGTGGCTTCCTTCCATTCCGTAAGTTGTTGACATTAGGAACCGAAGTTCTCTGCTGAAAACTAAGAAAAGCACTGTCAAAGTTTTATTCATTGTCATCTTGCTGAAAGAAGACCAGTTGCTATTCTACTTTGTAAGATTTTCAAGATATTAGTCACTCTAACCTGTATAGTAATCTGTATTTCTGGGTGGTTTGGGGTTTTTTCCCCCTTTAGAAAACAAAACAAAACAAAACAAAACAAAAAACAGTTCTCTTGTTCAGAATCTAGTGAGTGCATGAATTTGTATAGAATACTCTTATCAATTGCTTCAGCTTCTAGGATTGTTCTCACAGGTCTGGCCAAATCTCTCAGCACTAGGGCAGCAATGGATTGAAAATGCTTTGTGTCACATTTTGCATCCTGCCTGCCAGACAGTTAATCACACTTAGAACACTAAGCCCATGGTGATCCACACTTGATCTTTAGTGCTAGGATTTCAGAGCATGCTTGGAATAAAACCTGCTGTTAGTGAAGTCAGTGGTGATGGAGAGGAGGGTCAGTTGTGTGGAGAGATGCTCTCTCCTGTCCATATCCATGGGAGTGTATGAGCACTTTCCCTGTACAGCCACTTTAGCCCCAGAAACTTACAGAGTAGTTTCTTCACTTTATGCAGCCCTCACTGGAAACGTTTGAGGTGCCTGCAGGGCAAAAATGATGAATGAGAGTGGCTGCATCTTTTCTACTCATGGACACCTGAATGACTTTTAATTTGGTCCAAGTTATTGCTTTGTGTAAAACCACCAGAGGGGAAAGTAATAACTGATTTATTGTTAATTGCCATATGGATCTAGCTAAAACTCTGACCTGCAGCAGTTTTTCAGCTACTTAACGTTCTTTCATCATTGTTGAATGAGCTTCTGTTATTAACAAACTGACTTCCATATGAAAGAAACAGAAAAAGCTACTTCTTAACTGATAACCTATTTTTTTCTTGAGTTTTGTAAAGTTCAGATTGATGCCTTACAATGTAATAACGTTTTATGGGATAGGTATGGCTCATAATAATAATTATGTTGACAAAGAAACTAGAGTGACCAAACTATAATGAACAATAAATCAGTTTGCGGCAAAGGACAATATTTATATAAGCAGTATAGGGTTTGAAAATCTATATTTCAAAGTTAATATTATGTAGGAAGCACACATCCTAAATTTCTTTACCGTAATTTTCCTTCTACTTATTTTAATTATTGTGTTTAAAGCTGCTGTCCAGTTGTCCATCAGTTTTCCTCAGAAAATGCATTGTATACCAACTTGTCTTTAGTGTTCTCCTCACTCATTTGCTTTACCTGCTGAACAATGCCACAGTCAAAAATAGATTTCCCAATCCGCTCAAGTTCTGCTCTGAGTTCGTCAGGTTGCAGACTCCAAACATGAGTTCACAGTGTGCCTTTGTAGGCCATAATAAGTAGCCTTTTAGGTCCTCGCATCTTCTTTAGTGGAAATATTTGCACACCCCAAGGAAGGAATCACAGTTCACTGCTTTTAGCAGACTGAGAACTCTCCACTGTCAGAGCCATTTCCCCTGGATCTCAGAAATACATGGCTTTTTTTTTTTCTGCCTTCTCTCCAGATTTCCCAAGTCCTTTTATAGTGATGACAGTGGGGTTATACTCAGTATTCCAGTCTCAGTAGTGCTCTACATGGACATAAAAATCACCTCACTGCTCACCTATTTAGATATCTAAAGATCACATTAACATTTTTGGTACTGGCTGCACTGACTGCTCATTTTAAGTTGCAAGTATTTCCAAGGTCTAAGTAGTTGGCAGAGGCATAATCTCCCACATCTGACTCTCTAAAATCAGATTATGACCTCTTTTTATTAAGGGGTCTCTCTAGATGAAGGTGGGGTACTAAAATAGGGAAATTCTGAGGGATTAAAGAGGGCCTTGAATCAAAATTACACTGGAATATAACATCATATCTCTCACAACATAACTTAATCTAGAAAAGTTTATAGCAACAGGTTTTCTCAGTTCCCCTTAATTTTTTTCTGCATCTCTTTTGCCCCTAAATACATAATACATATAATTTGACAGTCAGCATGTCCATTTACAATTGACAAATAAAATACCTGATCTGTACTGCTTTTTAGTAAAGGACCATTTTAATCGTTCTGATTAGTCATATTCCTTTTATTCCTTTTTTTTTCTCACTCTGAAAGGCCTTTCGCATGATTTCATGTTCACTCATTGCTGAAAGAAAAGTTTTAAAAGTCATTTCAGTGTGCTACACTGCAGAGTGACATTGCAGATAAAAACAATAAACAGTAGAGTAGGGGGGCTAGTGTTTGCTATCTCTGTAAACTGAACAAACGAACTCTTGAGTTTGCCTGTGCTTATATGGTTTAAGTTGATTTTTTGTTAACTTTACAGATAAACATTTGTTAGCAAAATCATTGACTTACCAATTAATTACTATTAAGGAAACTTTACAGAGTATTAAGGGAATGTAAGCCATGTTAGGTTTGTCTTTGAACAAGCTAAGTAAGGAAAATAAACTTTATGATTCTAACCAATAACAAGCAGCATATCTTAAATGATGAGTATTGGTGATCAAAACAGATTCTTTGGGAATGATCTACTGAAAAAAATTTATTACTTTCTTTTAATAAACTGCAAAGAATATATTGAATTTGGGGAAAAATTCACATAACTAGATTTCTGAAAACATTCTGGCCCTTCAGATCCATCAAAATAAGAGTTAACTGAATTAAGCACCTTATCTTGAGAGTCATGATTTTAGTTCTGTGGTTCTATTTACTGTGTGCTTTAGTGGTTTAATCAAGCTTTATATATAGAGAGCAGCTGTGATGGCCCTACGTGTACATACTGCCTTTTGGCCCAACAGATCCCTAAATGATTTACATCCTAAGTTCTACACCTCTCCTGTGAGCACAGCTTCCACTGAAGTCCACAAACAAAATAGCCAATGAATCAGACTCCAAACACTCTCAAGGTCTCTTCACTGATCAAAGACCACAAGCACAACCTCTTCACCCATAGAAGTTACTGATGATATAGAGGACATAGCATGCAAGTGAAAGCACAAAACTTCAGCCATGCAGCCAAGAACTCTTTACTTTGAAATTTGGAGCAAACACTGGAAACAGCATTCTGGTCTTTCCTGCAAAAAATTCCCAGCGCTTCTGTAACTGCAAGTGGTTATGGCCTTCCTTTTAATAGCCATAGTGAGAGCACAAATCTCCTCTCTAACAAGCAAATCCACTTGGCACAAATAGAGATTCATGCAGTGCTATTGCATACTTTTTACAGCCTTGCTGTTCTATCCCAGTAACTGGGAAGCAGGGATGGAAGCTCGCCACTCCCTTCTGCTGAGCAGTACATGCTGTAGTGTTTAACAGTGTCTGCAGAAAGCTTTCATCAGCAGATGTGCAATGTATGCTCATTATATTCTGCAAATTTCAGCTTATAATATTCAGCAGGCTGTCTACCTCAGAGTCATGTAAAGCCAAAGAGGAAAACTCTGAAATCATAAAAATTGAAGCTTAATAAAATCAGGATTGCCACATTTTGGAAAAAATATGTCACTCATCTAATAGGCTCTCTAGAAAGAGACTTGCTGTTTGAGGCTAGCTTATTTTCTTTAAAGAAAATGATTGATTTGCTGAGAGATATTTTAGGGAAAGAATTGCTGAAAATCTCAAATATAATGTTAGTCTGAGTCCTAACGTGTTCTTCTGGAGTAAGATATTCTATCACCACTAAGAATTTTTGCTAAATTTTACTATTAGGAGCTGACCTTCTCCCGGGTATGTTCTTTTTAAAGACAAGACAACTTATAATTCCAGAAACTGCATCCTTGGAGGAAGTTCATATAAAAGTAAATAGAGCAATTATAGGCACTTGTGAATCCAAGCACCTCTGCTCCTCCTTTTCGGGCACTCATGAATAAGAGATGATGTAGAATATCTCCTAATAATTATTTCCTAACCCAAATGATATATTCCGATTTTATGTTAATTAAATTCATATAACAAACCTTACTGATTCTAGTGAAGCTGAGGACTTGAAGAGAAAACATTTCACAAAATATGAGAGTTCATTTGTCTTCCCAGTAATGTAAATTGTGATTAACTTGTGTGTGTAATTTCCTCCTGCCCGCAGCAATCCCTGTACTATGTGCTGCAGAAAAACTCCTGGAAACTTGGATTATACATGCAAAGTGCATCAGGATGCTCTTTACATCTGGTGCCTGGCAATTCCACTTCTTCTCCACCAACTCTAAGTACAGTGTCACTATAGGACAGGTTAGTTCATTAAATCATTAGGATTTCTCCTTTCATTGTGCCAAAGAAACCCACACCACCCACATGGACAAGTCAAAAGTCTAACAAAAAATCCATGCTGGTTTAAGAACCTCACATTCTTCCCCCTTTTCAAGACATAAGAGATTTCACAACATTTATCCAAGAGCTTTAATAGAGCCCCGAGTTATCCCCTTTGCTGTCTTCCAGACCATGGCCCTACAGGATTAGTGTTTCAGTAAATCACTGCCTGCACTGTCCAGCCTTCAGCACTACTTCTTTTACTTTTGCCACACCTGTCTGTCTCCTAAACAAGCTAAACCATAAGGAACACGTTAATGACAGTTCTTGGAGAAGCAATTATCTAGACACAGATATAGCTGATCCCTGAAAGGTCAGCCTACACTATGATTGTGTAGCATCCATACTGAGAATCAATTACAACCACCTACTAATTTTCTCCCCTGTCCCCTCTCATTTTCTTCACTTTTTCTCTCCCTCTGATTTTTTTCACCTGTTTACAATGTTACCAGAAACTGTCTTACACCAGCTTGACAAGCCCTCATTCATCCATCTACAGTCTCTCCATTTCTCAGCCTTTGTGAGGCACAGGAGGACACCATCTAAATCCATGTCAGACTTACACAGGGAAAATGTTTCCAAGTAGCCATAATGACTAAAGAAAGTTCATCTATCCCTCACCGTTGTGAAAAACACCTCAAATTACCTGGCACAGATAACAGAAATATATTTGTTCTGTGAGGTGTTTGGCTACTTCCTCTCCTACTATACCACATAAAAATAATCCCTGCTATCCAAACTTTTAATTTCATTTATTCCCTTAAACTGTAACTAGCTATATTTTGAAAATGGGAATGAAGGTTAGACAAGGCTGTAAAATACAGGTGTATGTGCTTCCATAGCAACTTCAGCTAGACATCCTGACCTTCCCCCACTATACCTTCACCCAGAGGGACAGGAACCCATGCAGCTTGATTCACACAGGTAAGTGTGATGTGTGAGTAAGCTCCAAGCAGTGGGGTCCATGGGGTATAGTTGTGCTGTGCAAATTCAGGTTCACTTGCTGGCAGGACAGCTGTAAGGGAAGTTCTTTCTTCTCAGGAGGTTTTATATGAGACATTTCTTATGTGTAAGACATTCTATCCTCCAGGGATGGCACCATGACTTGCATGGGATGCCAGTGGTGTCAAGCTCAGGTGATGCTAGAAGGGCTCCATCCAGCTGAAAAAAGAAACACCATAACCCAGATAAAAAATGACTTTTGAGAAATCAAAAGTCAACTGGATATAACTCCACTGCCAGTATACAAGGCTTAATGTTTATCATAGAGCATAGAAAATGTGTATCCTTGCTTATCTTGCCTTCCTTATTCTAAAAATCGTATTGGACCCATCACAAATCCAAACTTTCTTTCTCAAGATTCCAGGCTCAAAAAGTTGGGTATGCTAATAAACAAATGTATTTCTCCAAGATGAAAAAGGAAAGGGTTCAGATTAGTTTTGAATATTCAACCAGGAAAGTGTTACGTCTATTATACAGAGCACCAAAGAAAGACAAAACTAATTTAAAAAAAAATTAGATATTTAAAGCATGAAAAAGTTTGTGAAAAGCAATAACATCTTTTCTTCTACCAGCTGTTATTACTAAAAAAAAAAAAAAGAGAGAGACTTCAGTTATTAGTGAGTTTTCTGGGAACTGGCCCACAGGCAAAAGATAATAGTATTTTTTTCTAATTTATTTTTTATTTTGCAACTAATTGGATTTTAATTCTATTCGGGGCAATATTTTTTAAAACATATAAATGCAGAACATACTTTTTCTTTCAGCTTCTGTGTGGTTAATATAATTTTAAAAACATCCTACTTTTTTGCACAACATATTATTTCTTCTCCAGATTGAAACACTTTTTTTCAAACACTTTTGTTCAAAAGGACTGCTTATGAAAAAGCTGTGAAAACAAATCTCACTGATACAAATACTCTTCAAGTCACATGAGGAATTATTACTGTTTTGTTTTGGAGACAGACTATCCATCCACAGCTGTGGAGGCCAATATTGCTTTGACTTCAGGTCCTGAGATTGCAAAATAAAGGAGTTTAATATTATTTTTATTACATATGGCTACCTAAATAGGTTTAACCAAAAAAAAAAAATTTAAAGCAGAAGCAGCAATTTAAATGATGTCTAAACCAGCTTCCATTAAAAAATAAGATTTTTGCTTCATTTCTGCGCATATGACACTGAATACACAGGTTTTCTCTGGAAATGATCAAATTCAGATCTCTTACAGGTGTTCTCAGGCATGCACACACAGTCTCCTGTGGTAAACAAGGGTCTGAAATTACAGCGTGACTACTAGAGCTTACTTGCCCATGTTGTGCTCTGGCATGGGGGTAGCTGTGTGTTAGCTCTGCTCTTGGCTGCATCTGGTCAGCAAAAGATGCAAACATGGGCAGTTACTCATCACAGTCAATAACATCGTGCATTGACACCCTGGGCTACTTCTCTAAACATCTTCCCATAAACTTGCTGTTCCTTTATGGCATGTAGGCCTTAATCACCCCCTGGAAATATGAGTTGAAACTATACTGGCCTTCACTATCAAATAAAGGGAAAGCCACAAAACTGCCCCAAAACAATTTGTCCTACATAACTCAGTCCTGAACACTTTTCCCAGTAATACAAAACTGGGTAGCCTTGTGCATCTGTATTTCATCTGTAGTCAGCAGGACAATGTGATTTTATCCTCCCATATACCTTTCACACCTTTTTGGAAATATCTATATCAACAGGATAACTCCTGTTGATATACAATGGGTTCTTACATGTAAGGGCATGTCACAGTTCTGCCAGTACTCCTCGAACCATGCAGAAAGAAAGGCTATGGCCAACCAAGAGTCCTTGCTCGTGCCTTCCAAACAATTTACCTTGCACTGAAACAGGCTAGAGGTGGGTGTGTAAGAAAATGCACAACCAAAATACACCTTGGGTATGAAAGAGGGCAGTGATGGCAGCTGAGACCAAGATTCCATCTAGGAATCTAATCCATGTGCTTTCCTCCCAATACACAAATTTAGTCAAGGGAAAAGGATATATTTTTTGATTAAAGAAAAGCAGACAAGTTAATAAGGCTGATGACGGCTATACAGGAAAGTGTCCCAAGTGTCAGACATGATATTCTGCACTGACAAAAGGTCAGAGACACAATCAACAGGATAAGCAATGGAGACAACATACATCAGGGAAGATCTGACAAGTGACATAGCCATCAAAAAAAAAAAAAAAAAATAGAAGAAGGTTTGCTCACCAGCTCAGTACAAACATTTCAGTAAAGTAATGAAATTTTTACAAAACAGACAGACAGGTGACACAGTCCACCATTACATTGTCTGTAGTGTATTCCAACTTCTCTGAGATATTGAAAACAGTGAATTTATGGGGGACACCTACTCCCAAAGCTCTCAGAGCAGGCTTTTAATTCACACTCTAAGACATCTGGAAGGTCTTTCTAACAATTATTTGAATGCAATAGAGCACTGGATACATTAATTCATAGTCATTTTCCCTCCATATCCTACTCTCTCACACATGTCAAAATAACATAAGTGATTCATGCACTATTTATCTGGTGCCCAGCACTATGCCTGTCAAGGAATGCAAACTTGGATTTAAAATGTATCTAGATTTATACGGCAAAGTAGGAAATTATTTGGATTACTCATTAGCATCAAAGAGCCTTCCATCTTGTGCCCACAAAACATGACCCTCTAGGTCATAATGACCCCCTCCTAATTTGTTTTTTGTGTGTACATTGTGTGCAGGACAAAATACACAACAGAAAGAGTGTGATCGAATCAGGCACTTCATTATCATGTTTTCCACTCATCTGTCCAATTATGATTCATTTTACTGGGTGAAGTAAATGGTTCAGCACTGAAGTCCATACTGATCTCTGCTCCATGTTTATCTTCTAGACCCTGTAAGTAGATCCAATATTTCCCAATTTAAGATCCCCCTGATGGCTATCTTCAAATTAGAATAGGTTTTATTTTCTTCAGTTTTGTATTTTTAACAAGCAATGTGCACGGGCAAGGGGTTGGTGGAAGAAGCTTTTAATGCTCCACAAATCTTTGTAGTCCATTCTAATGCTCCACAAAGCTTTAAAATTGTCATTTTCTCAAAAGCAAAGTGAATGCAGAATACGCTTTCCCTCATTCAAAATATTTATGGGTAGAAAATACAGCAAGTAGTTTCAGTTCCATTGTATGAACCCTGCCTTATTAATTAGGAAAATGATTCTCAAAGATTTCACTGACAAAGTCCACTTTAAGTAAAACAAATACCACTGTTCATTAACTAAAAGGTTAATAATTTTTTTTTCTACTATTTCTTGCTTATTTTTACTAAGCTGGTTATGACTATTGATCAATTTTTCATCAGCAGTCAAGAATATATAGGCAATCCAGGGAGGATTTTCCCCAATTTCCATATTTTGTTTTTGTTAGCTCCTGCAACAAACTCAGGATCATGTATTAATGACAGTACCATCTGCTCACTGAGTTCATAAAGAGTATATTGTAAAACTTAATATTTCCTGAATCAATGCTTCTGTCTTCTATTCCCAAGCACATGTACAAACATATCAGTTTTGGAACACCCTCAGCACAGAAATAAGTAGTGTTTTGTAGGAACAATCCACAGAAAGCTTTGTTAGTATGGGAGAGAAACCCCTGTTCGTTGCTATATGAGCAGTTGACAGCTGAGGTCAGCATAGTTGCTGCTGGTAGGGCCACCACCTCCACAGCCAGTGACCTCCAAAGAAATACTACTTCCAGATACCCATCCCATTGTGCAATGGCTTCCATAAACAGCAGAAAACTGCCCACATTCTTCAAATTAAGATATCCTGGAGGTAAGATTGAGAAAAAACTGCCTTGATTTCTGACTGCTGCAATACCCAACGTTTCCTGACAGTCCTGTTTGACTCTGTGACTCAAGAGCAGTCCAGATCTTTTGGTTAGGGAAAACTGCCCTCATGGTCTGACAAAGTACTGGGCTGTAGTGGTTTAGCCCCGGCCAACGGCCAAGGCCCCACTAGAACTCCTCTTTCCCCCCTTCTGAATTGAACTCTTACTAAACCCATGATAAGAAATGCTGGTAGAGGAGCAAAATCAGGCTGAGACTAGGTCAGTGCTTCTAAGTGATAAAGTGAATTTATTACAGAGTCAAAGGAGCAAGCAAAAACAAAGGAACATTTTCTAAACATTCTCTTCTCTGCCATCCTCCCATCCTCACTCCCCCC
>VZRZ01005785.1:311221-327764 GCA_013398175.1 Climacteris rufus
GCTCCAAGTTTGATTAAAGTTTCTCACCACAGGCTTTGAAGATGTATCAGTTCCGATGATACAGGAACCTCCTCCTCCATTGCTTCTCTTCTTTGGCAGACTGGCATCGTTTGCTGGCTTTCATATCTGATGTTTCACTTATTTTTCCTAGTTATTTGCTGTACTCCTTCTCCCCTGCCTAATCTACTTACTACATGACTACAGGGCTACATGGCACGCGCATGTGTACTACCGAGATTGCTTCTTAAATATACTGTCGCAGAGGCGTTTCTGTCCTTCCTAATTGGCCCAACTGTGGAAAACAGCACATCAATCTTCCAGGAGCCATCAGAGATAGGCCCTGACCGGAGAGCTGTGGGAGCTTCTGGAAGCTCCTTACAGGAGCCATCTTTTGGCCCCTACCACACCCAAAAACCTAAACCTCCCAAACTTCTCAAACCACGACATGGGCATACTTGAAGACTTGATGTAGGAGCATGGTTCCACACGGCCAGCATCCCACACCACAGGATGGTAGGAGATGGGAAGGGATAAACTTTGATGTTATACTGAAGGAGAAGGAAATAACACAAACCTGGAAAGCTCTGTCAATGGGAAGATCCTTCTCTCTGTAGGAAAAGGAAGGTAAACTGAGGATAGAAGCATGACTCCAAACTTTTAGATTTAAATCTAATAAATCTTTTTAATTTAAAAAATAAATGACTCCTGTAGTCTGGTAAAAAAGGTCACAATGAATTGATATTTTAGTAAGGGCATGACAGACCTGAAAAAAATGTGAATTTATGAAAAGAAATTAGGATGCACCAGCATTGTAAGTTGTCCTTAGGTAATACCTACACCATTTGCACTGAGCAGCAAACCAAGGTTCAGTCAGGACTAAACTCAGATACACAACATTCTCCCTGTGCACTGATTTCCCTGGCAAGCTGGCTTTGATACAGGCTGGAAGGCATCCTGGCCCACTTGGGCTAATTCCTTGTCTGGACAGACAGGGGACCAGGACATAATGTCGCTCCAGGTTTTTATGCCTGTCCCTGCATGAAGGACACCCTGGAGCTAACCAGAGGCACTGATGAAGAGCTCAGTGGGGACAAGACCTTCCTGATCTATTGGAACAACCTCCAGCTGCACCCAGCGTGCCCATGTTACTAATTAATGAGATAAACATCATAGGTCCAGCACCAGAAGGTCTTGATCCAGCTGTTAGCAGAAGCAAAAATGGAATAAAAACTGTGAAAAAAACAAGTTGTGAAAAGGACTTTTCAACTGTTTTTTTTTTTTTTTTGTTCTTTGTACTGACATTCTGGTAATACTTTTCTAAATCAGAAAAATTATTATTAGAGAAAAGAAAAAAAAGTCAGAGGTAAGAAGGAGCTGGAAAAGACAATTATACATGGCAAAGCAGGCTAACTCTCCAGAGTCATCTCTGAAAGTCTCAGATGTTCTTAGCACAGTGAAGCTGGCACTGACTACAGTAGAGTTGGTTTTGAATAAGAACTCGTCACAAAGAACAGGGTTCCAGAGTTTGACCTTCGCTTACAGTGCAACTCTTCATGTGCTCTAAGTGTCTCACTATTGCACAGACTTTCCTATTGGAATACAAAACAAAGAGGAAATAATAGCATTTAAGAAAAGATAGTAAGAAATTAGTTGCAACTGACGGGTGCTACTAGTATGCAGAGCTTACTTCCATTTCTACTGCCTATCTGATAGGGCTAGATCAATTCACCTTTAGAAGATTACCTTTACTTCACTGAACAATAAAATATCAGAAAACTCACAAAAGGAATAAAACTTCTTCTGTGTTGCATCTTCCCAAACATTCTCTCATTTTCTAAAATCATTTTATTTGCTTCTGTTTAGCTAAGTATTACAAGTGGGGTGCTTTTCTCTAATTTTAAATTCAAGCAAAGTCATAACTTATGGCAGCTGAGTGTAGCTATGATTAATGTCCCAAATCGCTTCTGTTCAAGTTCCCTCTGCATTTCACTCTGCAAAACCCGAGCACTCAGCACCATCTCTGGCCAACTGTGTTAAATACAAGCTAAAACTCAAATAAACAGAAACCCCCAGTACCAAATTCACAGGACTCAGGACAGATGAAGTTGTCATGAAGATTTTGTAGACAAAAGACCTTTGCTCATCTGGAACAAAAGGTGCCCCCAGAACTAAAAAACATGTGAAATTGTATTTAGTTCTTTCCTATAAAACTAAATAAAGTTTCTATAAATTTCTGTGTTATGCATTATGCTTCTCAGTTTGTGGTTTTATTTCTCCTTTATCTAAGAAGCATTAAACCCCTGTGCTTTCTTTTGCAGGATGGAAATATTTTAGGCCTTAAATTCATCTCACTGTTTAATAGCTGCAGAATGATGGACTAGGTATGGAGAAGCTGCCCGGAAGAAACCCCTGTTCAGATAGGAGTCCATATTTCCTACTTGAGCCTTTACAACAATGAACCAAACCAAAACCATAGAACAAAAGACTCATTATTACAGAGGAAAATACCAAATTTGAGCTTACATATCTGAAATGCTCTCCCCAACCTTCATACCATATATTGAAGCCTGCATCTTTACTTCATAATCTAAAGTGTAGATATACTTGAAGGAAAAAGATAATACGTGGAATCTAATTTGCACATCACTTTTGCTTTCAAATCATGGGAGAAATCAAGTTTAACTTATTTGGTTTCATTAACCTTTTTCAGGATTGGAGGTTGAACAATACATAGAAACTACAAAAATCCTGTAGTTGAAAGATTATTCCCTTAATTTACATAAGCTGTAACAGCTGTAACTCTCCCTTCCCCAAACATACATAAATACAGGTATGGAAAAGCTACAATTTTGAGGTGTGTGGGTTAGATCAAGTTTAATGTCTGCAAGAGGTTTAGTTCACATCTGCTTTTCTTCCCCCGGCCCCGGATGCATAGTTAGCAAAGCCCAAGAGGAAAACAACCTCTTCAACTGCGTTTGCATGTACATGGAACAAGGACAGTGACCTCCTGCTTTATGACTCTTTGTCAAGTGCAAAAGTATATTTCAGTTACACATTAAATTCTGGTCCCTGACCCAAAATGATTCAGAAATTCACATTGAGCAAACTTAACACAGGTCTTCCTTTCCATTTTCATTCTGTGGTCTCACATTCTACAATATTTCAATGTTCTTCTTCCCACTAAAAACTGGCAATCACCTCATTGGTTTAAACAATTTAGCAAAAAGAGCCTGAACTCACAAGAGAAATCTCAGACTTCAATTCTACAAAGGCCTAAATGGCAACTTAGAATAAAAGTATTATGACAACCTATCATACAAAATGCTGCATCTACTTCTCATCTATTTAAATGTAAATATATATCATTGGTATACTAAGTAGTTAGGCATGAAATACCAATGAATCAATCCATCACTCTTTCTCAGCTGCCCCAAAGACATTAAAAAATAAATCTGAGTTTTCTCTCTATTTTTTATTAGTTTCTGACAAGTATGAAAAAGGTTTTACTCAAGAACCACAACAGAATGTCCAGTCACCAAGCATAAAAATGTCTATTCACTGAGTATTTGCTGAGAGTTTTATGCTGATTGAGTTCCTGTGTTTTCTCATTCCTTGCATGTTCTCTTCCTGTTAAAATAAAAAGCAACTGACTTTCAATAGCATAATGTGGTTGTAGAAAAGAAATTTAGACATATATCTTTGAATACTTGAAGTGAGTGGATTTTAAACAGTGTTCAAAAGAACGACTTAGAAACTTGAAGGCCTTCACACATTCTTGGAAGCTCAGTAGTCAGATGGCATTTGTGTACTAGCCCTAGAAGATCATACTCTTCACAGCTTCTGAAAGTTGAGTAAGTGTTGCATAAGCAGGGGCTCATTTCTTTCCTTCATTTTATTCCCTCAGCTACAAGTGTGCCATCCAACCCCCTTCCTTTGCCTCTATATCATCCAAGGGGTTTTTCCTCTTCACCCTTCTCCGTATCAGCTCATCTTCAACTCTGTCATCCCACATTTCCATTTGCCATATTGCCATACAGAAGGTCTCCCCATTCCTATTTAACATTATCCTCTTTTTTGATGCCAGGACTTCTGTGTAGCCAGTCCTTCACATGCCACGTTCTTTATATCTCCTTGCTAGGCATAAGCTTTCTCCATGTACTTGAACCTTTGTGTAGCCTCTTTCTTCCATCTTCAACCCCTCTGAAGTTGCCCACAGACCTAATGCACCTCCCCTGGAAGAAGGTTAGGAAGAGTGGAGGAAACAACTTTTGGACAACACTGAGCCCAGGGGAAAGAGGAAAAGCAGGAAATATGAAGCTTAAGAAATTCTGTATTGCTTCATGGGTGTCATTAATAGTTAGTTTGGCTCCTGGTATAAAACAAACAGTAAAAATAAAATCAAAAGGAGATTAAAAGTATGGCGTTTTTTATGGAGCAACTTCAGTCTTCAGTTTCTCTCCATATGCCTTTTTATTCCTACTTTCCTCTCAATTCATTGGGGTTCTCTCTGCCCTTACCAAAAACCTGGCCTGGAATTTTCATTCATGAGATGCAATTTTCAAAAGTAGATGTTCCAGAGAAATGGTCCAATGCACTGTGAAGTAATGTGCAATCTTGGTTGAGCCAATGGAGCTTGGTTGAGCTGATTTCAATGGTGGGCCCTTGATTAAACCAAATATTCAGCAGTTAGCACAGCTAAGAAAATGACCATTTTTGAAGGGATGCTGCAAAGAGAAAAGGAACCTTATTAAAATAACCTGTCATTAATAGTTATTTTCCCAGCTCAAGTAGAAAGAGATAAGAAAACATGAGAGAGCTCAATTTGAAACTGCTAATAGAGTGTGTGGCATGTCTTCATTCAGTTGGGGTTCTGTGTATCTTTTATTTATTGCAGATATCATGATCTTAAGCCCCTGTAGGACTGCGGAGTGTAGGGTAGCTACAATACCTTTCTGAAGTGTTGTTCCAAACTGTATGCTAGAAATAAGAGAAGTTAGAAAAGAAGAACTAGCAACAATTCTGTAAACCTGAAATGCAAGCCTATATTAGGGGGGAAAAAAGGCATGGTTATGCATGCAGAAATCTCAGAAGAATGCCTGATTGCTTCTAAAAAGTACAGCAGCACCTACAAGGACAACAAACAAGCAAACTCCTGAAGTTTGTGCCTGGTCTGTGCCTTTTATGACAATTCTTCAAAGCAATGCAGTGCCTCCTAACATCACAATAGAGCTATGGTTCAGTAATAACTTTATGGGAAATGTGACACCCAGAGCATCAGCATCACTTACGGATGGTATGTCATCCCCTCAGGGTATTTCTCAATTACAAGTAATGTAACACCTCAAGAAAATGGAATGGTACATGGAGTCCTTCTCATCAGCTTCTCAGTACAGCTTAGATGAAACAGTGTCATACACGACTTAGTTCTTACAACTGGGATTCAGTGACAACTAGTTAACTGTTGTTTGTTGTCATAAGTCCAGTGACAGTTTGTCCTATATTCTCTTACAACGGGGTTCTTTTAATTAGCTTTGGATGTTTTGTAAGCTTTCCTCTTAGAAGCACATCTTTGAATATGGAAATGATTGCTGATGTTGGCACAAACTCTACCTTCATTAAAAAATTGGTACAACCCCAGACTAAATTTTGCTTTGTATCTCAGATATTTACAAATTCTTGCAGATGAGGTTGGTCCTCGGCTGTTGCACAAAAGGTAACCTAAAGAGACAAAAATGTTACCTCTTACATTGCAAAAATTCAGAAGCACTTTTTGGCTTTCCCAGTTTTTATCTCTTCTCCCCAGTTGCTTGATACATATCAGGGTAAACACCAGAAAAACAGAGTTAAAATACTTACACTAACCCTGAAGTCATGTGTAACCCTTACTAAAGTCTTTTACTTGTCTCACACAGGGTAGACTCTGCTGGTGTCTGACAGAAAGAACTGTGTGCCAGGAGTGAAATCTTAAGAGAGATTGACCAGCTTTGCAGTTGCTATAAATCATTACAGCTCCAGTGGATTTCACAGCTTTGTAACCGAACAAATATGGTTAACAGCTTCAGAGAAGACAATCTGCAGCTGCTCTTCATGAAATCTTTGTATAAAACCTTGACACTAAATCATGAAACAGTGGCAAGACGCTAACTACAAGGCAGCAAAAGAAAGATTTGAAAGGATAGCGTGACAAAGCAGAGACAAATATGTACAACAGATGTAAATGTTTCAGACCTAAAAAGCAAGTGCTACTCCCTTGACATTTCTTTTCTGTCAAAATATAGTGAAAGAATAGCAAAGTGTTTCAGTAATGCTCAAAATTATGACTCCAGCTGTAGACATATTTGCTTGAAATGATAAAAATAAAGGCATGCCCAGGTGCTAATGTTGACTAATCAATCTTCTATTAACAGGTAACACACCTTCAACTGAAAGAAAGGAAAAGGACATTTTCCCAAATCAGTCAGTGCATCAGTCAAGAAGTCAAACAAGAGAAATCAGGAGAGCAGAAGCATCAGGTATGTACCACATGCCCTGAATCAATGTGAATTATTAGAATTCAAAAATTATTTCTATCCAAAAAGTTTATATTCCCCAGATCCTGAAAGAAAGGTAACGCTGTTGATCCCAATTCTTGAAAAACCTGAAGTGAACTTCCACGTATTATTCTTCAGTAAAGATGGAGAAATCATGAAACTCAACATGCAGAATTGTTTCCTGATTCTTCTTTAGAAAGAGAGAGGCAAAATTTGCAGCTATTCCGTGACTGCCTGCCTGGTCCTTTCTAAAACACATACACTTTCAAACCTGTAAAAATTTCAAAGGGTTCAGTGGAGGGAAAGTGCATTTTCATTTAATCCACCTGATGACACGCTGTTACACAGATTCACACACACATGCACACCCACATTTGACAGGCCTTTACCATGGCCTCCTTTGCCCCTAACTCTAACAGGAATTCATCCAAGGACAGGGAATGGGGAAAAGAATTTCAAATGCACAGATGAGTAAGTAAAATTCATGGCAGACCCTGGTCCAGCATTCACAGTGCATGTTGCTTTGCAAGCACTGAGGAAATGCAGGAGGGTCCACTAAAGTCCTTTAGGGCAATCCCCACTTCTACATCTTCCACCTTTCTCAAATCTGGAGCTGAAATGACAGCTAGGGGCTCCAGAGAGATCATGCAAAAGTCAGTGCCAATTGAGAAGAGCCTGCAAGTCTCATTCCTGTTCTTAGGATCACTTCTGATTTATGGCTGACTATTGGAAACCAAGTAAGGAGCTGATCAAAGTCCTCCACCATGTAATGCACATAAATCCTGTTCTGGAAATGCAGCAACACAGAAGTGTAGGCACTGAAGGGATTCCAGGTCAGAATAGAAGGTATCAAGTCAGCTCACGTGCTGTTTGCATTAGGGTGAAAACAGTGCAGGGTCCATCTTCATCCTCCTCTAATTATCGTCATCCTTTTCTAGATGCTGCTTCTCTCTCTCTCTCTCTCTCTCTCTCTTGCTAGAAAACCTGTACCTAAGCAGCAGGTATGAAAATCTCCAGTTATATTACTGGCATTATTATATTCTTCCTGTCCTTCACACATTTCTAACTGTTCCCCCAATGGTTACACAGCACTAGTTTCCTCCTTTAGTGCAGACCTAATGCAAGGGTAGTATCAAAACATCAACTTGGCTTGTTGATCACCCAAGCAGTCTTTGTGTCCAAAGGGGAAAATATTGCTAAAGGAACAAAAAGTACACAAAAGCATATTTTGTATTTTTTATCAAGAAAGGTAAGTAAATAAGCAGGATTTATAAACTCGGCATTTGTAAACATCATTAATTTCTCTTGGGATATTTCATTAACTCTGTTTTTAATTCCTGTACATGTAAAGGGTCACATTTGTGAAAAGTGGTTTCTATTAGTTGTGAAAATATTATGATTCACTGTTTTTCTCAGAATAAATTTAATGATCAAGGAGTCCTTTACACATATCCAGTGCTGTAAAGATCTTAAACAAATGTTTACAACCCAGTGATGCTACGTACAAAACAACATCATACATTTCTTGATTTCCCAAAATGGTTATTGGACAACCTACTTTGATAGAAATATTTCCAACAACGATACACCCACCACACACACAAAGCAGTAAAGAAATTGTTGGGTTTTCTTCTTAGTAATGAGCAATCACATTGGCAAACCAACTAATCATAAGTTCCTAGGTAAAAATACCTTCCATGTCTGTGTGGAGTAAGTCACATTTGAATCCTGCTTTACAACTGGGACTCCACAATGCTATCTCACTTAACAGCAGTAATAGTGCTAACAGTCTGATCCTTGCCCTCAAAGATATGTTCTTTCACACACAGTGACTGCTGTGGTACCCTTTCTTCACTGGGGTGAAGTTTCTTGCACCACTGCAGATCAGGAAAATAAAGGAACTTCACTTCCCAAGCAAATGTTCTTGAGTGCTGCTCTGCCCACCCTAACCCAAAGTCACACAAATAAAGATTTTCAGTACTTCCCATCACATGCACTCCCTTGGCATCATGAGGAATGCAGACCATACCACAAATTACTCCACCCTGCATCACACCAAGTGACATCTTAATGATTTCAGCTGTAGCAAATGTTCTGGGAAGAGCAGAGATGGACAGAAAACACTGAATTGACCTTCTACATGTTTTCACTTAAGCAAAAACCATCTTGCTACATTTCTAATGGAAAAAAATAGTTTAATGCTTTTGTGTTTCTTTGTTGTATTTTTTTTTTGTCAGATAACCAACTATAATAATTCAACTGTATTAACTTTTCTTAGCAAGTAATGTTTCAACACAAAAGCACAAACAGTTATAGAAAAAACGTTCATCAGGGATTTTTATATTAAACCACTATACACTCTTGGAAAAGAAAAGAAGGTAGAGAAGTAGAAATGAAGGATAGCTTGTTTTCCCATGAGTCAAAGGCACCAGCTCTTGTCTTTCTATGTCATCTTGCTATCAATAAGCTGTTGCTAGGATGTGAAGGTTTCCATGGCAATGCATGAACTATTAGCTTCACTAACAGCACTGTTCACCACACACACACTCCCTTTCGTTTTCTGAGATTTTTTTTTTTTCATACCTCAGGAACAAATATGGAAATGAAAACAGATCAAGACGGGCAAATCCTGCACCAGACTAAACCTACAAAGGCCTGAGGACTTCGATGTGACTCTAGGTAAATGAGACAAGATCGTGACCATCGCCATAGTTTATGTCTGCTTTCTTCTTCGGATTTCTGACATGGAGCAGAACACGCTATCGGGCTCAGGAAACTATCTGACACCAGAACGTCGGCAGCTTGTGCAGAGGAAGTCGCATTTTAAGCGCCGGCTTTGCTGGGTGTGGAGGATTTCGGCAGGCAGAGCCCTCTGTACAGGTGCTCGGTGGAGGCGGGGGAGCGGCGCTGGGCGACTGCCACTTGTTGGGGCTGGAATGGCACCTGCGGGGCCGGGAGCCCCGCGGAGCTGTCCCCTCTCCCGGGGCGAGGCTACCGGGCCGCCCTGCCCGCTCCTGCCTCCCTCCGTGGGGAGGAACCACGGGGACCTCCACCCCCGCAGCGCTCAGAGTCACTCGCGCTTCAGCCTGGCTGTCAGGTGCTTATCTTTGCTTGACAAGCTGTTCAATAAGCAAACATTAAACCGGCATTTAGAAATCAGGTGAGAAATCAAGCCGTGCCGTTATTTTCCCTCTCCTCCTCTCTGATTTTTACAGGAGGAAAAACACATTGGAATGAAATTTGTGGCCTGCAAGTGTCCCTCCTTAGGCAAAGGCCATAGCTATCACCTCTGTCGCTCCTTTTGCAATTTCTGTTTCAAGCAAAACAAAGGAGACAGGGAGTCAAATAGCAAAGGAGGAAACTGAAGTGTCCCTTCTCACCTTGCTGCTCCATGTCCAAAACATGCTGGGAGCAGTTGGCATCACCACAAGATGGGTCTAAACCCTGACATTACGCCCCCACTGCTAAGAAACTCTGGACTAGTTTGCCCTGCTGCTCCTTTCAGGAGCCTTGTAGCTCATCCTACTGCTCAATCATTACCATGAGCCTGACTAGACACCTCGGGTTCAATCTGGATATTTTTTAAGCTACAGAGCAAAGCCAGAGGAAGAAGGTAGTGGGTTACAGAAAAATCATACATAAAAAGGCAGGAATGTTGAGAGAAATTCTGATTCAGCGCATAGAAAGTTGATAGATAAGGCAATAAAAGAAATCCTAATCTGTAGTTGCTTCTTTACTTCAATCCATTAGATGGCTTTCTAGGAAACAATGTGTGAGAGTAAATCCCAACAAATACAGCCCCTGAGGTGGTGAAGTTCAAGGGCAATGGAGATGATTAGCCACACTAGAAATGAGACCCAGAAACTCATAAAACACTTACAAAGATCCTTGCTTTAGTGTGGGTCTGATCAACCAAAAATGAGAGGCACATTTATTCTGTTCTTAATGACAGGGAAATACAATTTCAGAGCCCAGTTTATGAGCTCTTTCCATGCCATCACTTCTGCCTCACAAAACTTTTGTGGCAACTTGTGCTAGACTCTCAAATACACTCAGTATGACATTTTTTTCTCCTTAGGAACAACACATAAATATCTCTGGCATTAATTGCTTTGTGTGTTTGTTTGCCAAGTGGTTTTGGCAGCTGTCCTTGATCATGGGACAACAATTTTCTTTAAAATACTCAATTTTCTAGACAGGCACCTTAAGCATAGACTATTTCTTACAGCAAAAAAATAAAAAGCATAATTATGGAACTTCATTGATAAAAAATGAATTATCTGTTACTGCTTTTCATCATTTGGCTGGTCCCCAGCTTTCCACAGTCAGCTCCTTTGTTCAGCTGAGACACCCTTCCCAGTCAGAGTGACATAGTCAGAGGGGTAGTCAGGATCTTCAGTACCAATGAATTTATCTCCTGGCAATCACTGCCTTCCCTCACTTTGATAAATCTGCCTTTCCAGTGACCATATTTTCCAGTGCCACATTGAAAGTTCAAGTGTTTTTCAGTGCTTCCTTCTGAGAGGCCAATGAATCAAAAGTAGGTCATCCTCTGACCCATATATGTCTTTGAAGCACTTATAACCCTAAAAGTATTTTTCCTCAGGTTACAAAATTAGTGTAGGGCCTGTGACCTGTAAGTAGCACTGGTGATCTTACAGGTTAACTAGACAAAATATTAATTCATTTCTCATGGCTACTACCTTGTCATAAGGCTGTCATTTGTAACAAATATTATCTGAAGATGCTAAGTTGTGACAGCTGGGGACCTAACACTATAAACTTTGTAGCTCACAATGAACCAAATGTTAGGAGGAGTTAAGTAGTAAGACGCACATTTGGCTTAAACATGTTGCTAAAAAGCTGTAAAGGGGGGGCTGTTATTGGCCCAAACAGCTCATGAGGATACAAGATAAAAAGCTCATGTTTGACCATTTGTAGTGCTGTTGAAGATAAACTGTATGCTAGAATATGGTCCCAAACCCACATAGGCCAGTGGGAATCCTTCAGGGGGCTTTGGGATTCCCTTTACAATGGAATGAGAAGTATTGAAGGTACTAAGCACTGACAGAAGATGACACTTTTTGAAAGGCCTACATTAAGTTCCTAAGCAACATCTCCACAGGAAACTCCAAAGGTAAGACACTAGCATATCTCTCAGCAATCCTTTTTGCCATATAAATGATTTTCAAGGGGTACCAGGTATCTTCCTACTTCAAGACAACAATGTGAAAGCTCCTCTGGATTCTGAGCCAACTTCAGACCCTGCTGTGGAAGATCATTGGCAGGGCCCAAGGATGTCCTCCAAGGCCAGTGGCAGCAAGGAAATAGCACTGTAATTGCCCTGCACTGCTCCTGTGGCTGTAGTGCTCCTGCAACCAAGCAAGCAAGTTTAAAGCAAACATGATAGAGTCCTCTCCACTGCCACCTCACCACAGGGTATAAACACACTTCTGCTTTCCATCACAACTGACATTCTCATCCTTCCTGCTTTGAATGCAGAGCTAAAGCCTCTCTTCACGAACTGTGAGAATGAGTTCACAAAATACATTGTGGTTACAAAGCCCATCTTTCCCCACAATTGCCCACAGATCCCTACCAACATTACTTGCCTTAGTATTCTCTTACAGCAATACCACCAAGGAGCAGGAGATAAAACAGTAGGAAGTTTAAAAATTAGTAGAGTGTAAATTAATTTAGATCAACAAACATTAAAGTTACCCAAATGCAGTCTTATGATGAAAGTGAAGGTTTCTTTAAAAAGAGGTCATTTTGGTGACCAATGAAGAAAAATTAAAGGCAATATTTGAACTATTTAGTGAAAAGGACTGCAGTCTTTAAACCAGGTGAGAATTTGGAAAGGTACTGAAAGGGAATCTTACAGTTCCCAACTCACCTAAACACGTTTTTATGCCTTATAATGTTTAGATTCACTTATCTAATAAAATATTCTCTTAATTTGTTACTTCTGGGTTCAGACAAGTTAATTACAATAGCCTGTAAATACATTTAAACATATTTCAACATAAACTGTTTAATGTTTCCTACCTGAGCTCTCCTTAAGTTTTTGCCTGTGTATGAATCAAAGGACCTTGTACTTATTCAAAGTACTCTTATTTGGTGAGACACTATGATGCAAACTGAGATAGGACTTCATAAAAAAAAATTGAATACTACAAAGTAAATCTACACAAAATACCTTATTATACTACATTAATCACTTACCAGTTTTTCTTTAATATTTTACTTTCTTCAGTCATCCTGGTTTATGCAAGATAAAATTAGTGTTGTCTTAATACCAAGCAACCTGATGTGCAGTTATTTGTTTTCTGCATGTTTATCACTTACCTGTTTCAGTTTCTTGATCTAGGGCTGTCATTGCATAAAAACTGTCCTTTTATCTGCATTCACCAAGTTTTATGTCTTGCATACACTCAAGACAACCTCCTTTTCATTTTTGTTACTGCTAATAAAGGTAATATTCTTTGACAGTTTTATTCTGAAAACATCTTTATTTCATCCCTGAGAAATGTAAGAGAATATCTCATTTGGAGATACGGCATATCAGGAAATCTTGATTGCAGTTTAAGTTGAACAAGAACAACATCTAGTATGATCAGACATCTAAAAAAAAAAAAAAAATCAGTCCTAACAGCGCCATGCAGGTTTTCTTCACATTGAAAGTCACATTAGCAGGGATGAAGGGGAGAAAAGCGGGGGCATAATTTCTAGAAGACTCAATCTAATAATATTTTGGCAGCACTTGAGATGTGGTCATATACCACCAGGACGTGGTATGGCCCATGGAGAAAAGCAAAAGGCATAGGAAGCTTGCTGGTGGCACCAAGCCGTGAAGTTTTCCCTGGGCTAGCTAGGTGGGCACAGTCTGGCAACTCTGATGGTGATTGCTTACAAGCAGGAAGGGACAGCTCAGCAGAGATGATGTAAGGATTTCCCTAAAGCAACAGGTCAACAACCAGTGGTCATAGCCGGGATACCTCCCTTACCCATGCCAGGGTCCTGGAAAGTCAGGCTGACTGCTGGTGAGGGAGGGGACAGAGTTACTGGGGATTGAGGGAGTTGGATTCACACTCATGCTTTTATTCAATCACCCACACAAGAAGCTTGTCTGCCCTAGACAGTGTCTCTAACCCCTCCCTACTTCTCTTCTAGTCTGTGTTTCTCTGTCTCTTTTCCTCCCTATATTCCAGTCTAAGGGCAGGAGCAGCTACGACTGAGCCCAGGTGTGTTCCCTGCTGATGTGCACTGCAACCTCTTGCTTAAACCTACTCTGCAGTTAAATTTACAGTTAGCTAGAATTTTGGCCTGCATGGTCCAAGATCAAATGAAATATTATTCCTGGCATAATACTTAGCTTCTCCTAAGAATACAGAGCAGATACAGACTTTTTCTAGAGATCAGTTACAGTCTCTTATTAGCACTAGCTGTTATACTGCATATCACTTTCACAAACTTGGTCAAGTTTGGTTAAGCTCCAACCCTGACACTAGTTAGCATTTCAATCCCTTTACTGCTCTTGTTTCCAGAACCCTGTTGTTCATAGCAGAAACCTCTTCCCAGTATTGAGGGGATAGACAAATATTTGCCAGAAGCGTACTTTGCATGTTTAGTTCTGTCTTAGGACTAGGGAAGAACTATGTTTCCAAGGTTCCTTCCAGGCTTATGATTCTGTAATGTAAATTTATTTCCCTGTGTATTCATCTCTCATCCTTCACAGATCCTAATCAGTCTATTTACCTATGACTTTCAATGGTCAGCCACTATTGCTCTCCTTATGTTGGCACAGTGTCTTAATATAGACTTTGTGAGGTTTTTAGACTGAAACTCAAGAGAAAGCACGTCAACAGTTTCAACAGTATTAATATATTTTCCACATTTTAGATACAGTTAATCCAGAGTAAGGTTAGCAATTTTTTTCATAGACTACAGTACAGTACTGTATGTAATAATGTATCATTTCAGAGAGGCTGAAGTTTTGATTCCCTTTGATATATCACAGGTATCAGCCTGTCTACAGTTACTTGGGTAGTAATTATCTTCCTCTCATAACACCTCAATAAAAGAACTCATTGTATGGTGTAAATTCTCACTTTGAAAGCAATCTTATCTAGATAGTATTGGCAAGTCTGAGTCTTTTTTATTGTTTGTTCTGTTATTACTCTGGAAGGCAGCTTCTGCCTTTTTATCTGATTTGCTGTTGTTTACAAATTGCTTCGTGAATGCAACCTCTAGGAAAAGAATATTAACAATTAAATGGCAGCCAAGACAGAATATTAGCAAGTGTGGTTTCATGGTTTAGTAGTTTGAGCATTCAGATTTAAGTGAGGAGAGCCAGGTTCCCACCCTGGTGTGCAGACCATTTGTGTATTCTATTTGCAGAACAGTGGGAATGTCACACTGTCCGATCCAGTGCCTCAGCTGAGAGAATCTGCTAGCAGCTCACAGATGGCAACTGGATACAAACTGTTTTATTTAATAGTCTCAGGTAGCTGTCAGTGGGGATAGCTGAAATGATCTTTAAGTGAACATTAAGTCTTAATTCAGATGACCACATTCCTTTCACAGTTCTTGCCATAACCTAGCATTTCTATAATACATACACCTCCATATGATATTATCTCTCAGTCATGCTCAGCAGCTAGCTACAGTGGTGTGGAAGTCTCCCTTTTCCCATTTTCAATATTTCACAGCCATCAAAGAAAACCATGCAGAGGTTTTACAGAAATCAAGTATAATAAGAGCTCCTGTTCTTTAATCTATGGTACATTAAACAAATTGTAAATGTTGAATTTATGACATTCTGCTTGTCATAAACATCACCTTTCTTTGCACTTACCTAGAACTCAGCACTTAATTCTCCTCTTACAAATATTTTGCCAAAACATAGCAAAAAAATATATCCACAGAAAGCCTATCTATAAGCCCTCAAATAATCTATTAGTGGTCAATACCCACATACAGTTCAGTTAGTCTGCAGAGAGATATTTGATCTCCAAGGGAATTACTTGCACATAAATACTTTTATTCATTTCTCCTGTTTATTTCAACACTGTCAGACATGACATATATTGATAGCTCTTTGTTTAAAATTTCATAAAGGGTGGGGCATGCTATCAGTGCTGGTCTTTCATGTAGCAGTGAGGACATTGCAGGTGTTACCATGTTCAATATAACTGAAACCTTCTCAAATTTTATCCCATCTGGCAATTCCTTCCCGAGGTGTCAGAACCAGGTCCATCCTGTTCTTAAACAAACCTTGGCCTGAAATCTTTGAAAGGACTGAACTGTCAGCAGCAAAAGTCTGCCTGTTGAGTCTTCTTTTTTTTCCTTCTCATTCTTCTCTTCTGACTTTACATAACAAAACCTGTAGGCATCCCATGTGATAATTAAGAATTTAAGCCAAAAGCTGTCAAGACACCCCACTTTCACCTCTGGTTCTGAAAAAAAATTGAACTAGAAATTATGGACAGTACTACTTACAATGACTGAATAGAGAAAAAAAACCTAAAAATTACCCTAAAATTGGAAGGTCGTCTCTTCTCTGCCTTCCTAATCAGGATTAATTGTTGATAAATAATGGGTAGGCCACTGTGGTGGTTTGAGAAGTTTGGGAGGTCTAGCTTTTTGGGTGTGGTAGGGGCCAAAAGATGGCTCCTGTAAGGAGCTTCCAGAAGCTCCCACAGCTCTCCGGTCAGGGCCTATCTCTGATGGCTCCTGGAAGATTGATGTGCTGTTTTCCACAGTTGGGCCAATTAGGAAGGACAGAAT
The DNA here is from genome assembly GCA_013398175.1 of Climacteris rufus. Lineage (NCBI taxonomy): Eukaryota > Metazoa > Chordata > Aves > Passeriformes > Climacteridae > Climacteris > Climacteris rufus. Next base: position 327,541 of record VZRZ01005785.1, read on the forward strand.
CGCCTCTGCGACAGTACATTTAAGAAGCAATCTCGGTAGTACCATGTAGTGCCATGCCATGCCAGTAGCGCGTGCCATGTAGCCCTGTAGTCATGTAGTTAGTAGATTAGACAGAGGAGGAGTACAGCAAATAACTAGGAAAAACAACTGAAACATCAGATATGAAAGCCAGCAAACGATGCCAGTCTGCCAAAGAAGAGAAGCAATGGAGGAGGAGGTTCCTG
>VZRZ01005786.1:6273-95076 GCA_013398175.1 Climacteris rufus
CCCGCCCGCCCCCGCCGCTCCCCGCGGGCACACGCGGGGCTTGGACCCCACGCAGGCCCTTCCCGCCGCCGCCGGGCTCCGGGAGTCGCGGCCACGCGGGGCGGGTTTCGAGGGACGCAGCTCGTTGTCGGAGGTGAGCGCTAGAGCGATGCCAGCTGCGTCCGGGCCATTATGTTCTTCCCTCTGCCAAGGAATGTCTTTATTGGTTGCCAGGCTTGCCAATAAAACTTGCGAGTGAAAAAGCGTTGGTTTCCAGGAAAAGTACTTCTCTTTTTTAACCTCCCCCTTGCTGTCCAATTACTGATGTGTTCAACATCCAACAAACAGCTCCGTAAAACTGTTTGGTAAACCAAGAGGCAGATGCCTTCACACAGTTGTTACAGAGATGTGTAAATGTACACACACACATATACACACACTTGCACAGCTACATGCAAGCATGGTTTTTGGAGTTTTACAAGGCATTTATGGTTATTAAGTACAATCACACCAAAGAACTAGTCTTCTTTAAGGCTCCTAGGAGCTATGGTTATATAAGTAATAAAACTTAGATATCTGCATATGCACTTTATGAAGCCACAAATGTTCTCTTTGCAGTTATTTGTGCACTGCTGGAAGTAAACCATGCTTGTTTACATACAGAAAACAATGTCTCACTCTGCAAAAATCAAAGTACAATAAAAAGAGGTGAAAGAATAGTTTAAAAAAGTAGAGCTCTCAAGATGTAACTATTATTTTCCATAAACCACAGGGAATGCACAAAAGAGATGGGGTTTTAAATGCACCCTGTGTAACAAACACTTGAAAGTTGCAGCTGCGGGAATTCCATGGGCTGTAACCCCAGGCAAGCCACACTTTGTAGTAGGTCTCTGCCCTTAAAATGAAGCAGTGTAAAGGTAAAATATTTAAAGGTAAAATAACTAATCATTCAGTTTCTGAGCATGTTAAAACTGCGGTTTCCAGTTCTTTCTCTCCCTTCTCTGCCTCCACAAGGCCACATGCAGTACCATTTCTGCCAATCTATAAACAGGCTGGTAGGCACGATTTGAACAGAAAAGTTGCAGTGAAGCAGGAAAGAGCTTTGCCAATATGTATTTCAGTGTCACCCCAAGCAGTCCCTTCTTTGTTCTCAAAGACCAAATAAAAGCAAAGTTTTCAGCCTTTCTTTTTTATCCAGGTGGCATTATCCTCTTCATCTGATCCCTGTGTGTTGGATGTGTGGCTCTGGCATGTCACCACCTCAACTGCTCAGCTCATGGCCCCATTCCTGCCCTGGTGAGACCGGCTGGCCAACTGTGACAGCAACATGGCTTGTGTTTGTGCATGAGGGTGGCATCAGCCAAGCCAGGCAAGGTCAGTTCCCCTATTTTGCAAAGCAGAAGAGATTGCCAGACAATATTCAGTGGCAGATGATCAACTGAGAGGTGCTACCCTTGATAAATACAAGTACAGGGTTTTTAAGATTGCATAGCATGAAGAAAAGAACCCTCGATAGCTCATTTAAAAAAAAAAATCCTATTTAACTTGATAACCCCTAAAATAGAGGCACAGATTCTTAGCCAAGGCTTACACTTAAAAATAATCACACATGTATAACTGTGGGGTGTAAGTCTGGTTTGTTGGGCAGAGAGGCAGATACACAGCTTTCCTTTATCACACATCTTTTGTTCTCAAGAGTTGTAGGCACTGCAAACATTGAAACAGTAAGTTACAAACAGAACACTTGGGACGGGACACCCCAGCTGGAATCTTTCCTGCAGTTTAAATGAGCTTGCCGGGTAGCAGAAAGCAGCATTTCACTATTCACTGAAGCCTTCTGGAGAGCTGCAGTGCACTCCCTGTATGACAGGGAGGCTGTCGGAGGCAGAAGAAGTGTTTGCATGGGATGGAGACTGCAACTACTGTAATCGTCCCTGTGGCAAGAACACCCACAGAAACAGGTAATTTGCCCCTCCCACACCAACTAACAGCCAGAAGCAAAAAATGTTAAAGTTACTTACATCATCTTTTGCCTGTATCATTACTAAGGAGGAACTGAAAGCTGTTTTATGAGGAGCAGACAGACAAAACTAGCTTGAGCTTGAGACATAAAAAGCCCAAACCACTAAGATACCTGAAGGCATCCCAATTAAGTGATATTACCATCCCGATCAAGATGCAGTCATTGTTAGTAAGCACCCCTGATTTTTAACAGAGATATTCCAATTAAGTAGATTTCCTGATTAGGTGCACTTAAATTAAGTGGAGAGAACAGTGTGGAGGAAACCTGCATGGCTTTTTATAAGGCTTAGGGAGGAACTTTGTCACTTGCAACAGGGCATGAGTGGAGTTCAGGCCACATAGCCCGAAATCACAGCAATGCCCCTTTGCCCCATGCTGAGAAACCGTCTAACTTTGGAGGCATCCAGCCTCAGTCGGTGCCTTCGTCTCTTCCCTGCACGTTCTCCAAGCTGGTAGCTCTGCTGCTGGGCATGCCTGCAACTGCCTGAGTCAGAGCATCTTGGCACCTGTTTTTAGCCTAAATCCCAGTGGGATCCAAAAACTAGGCAGAGTGGCGTCTAAGTACCCGCAGGGTGTGATTCAATAGATAATGTCTTGGGCTTTGGGACAAATTTGAAGGGAAGGTTCTTATCAGCTCTGCACCACATATCTCTGTGTTTTACAGGTCTCAGCTCTGATCAGATCCTCACGGTTTTTGGATGGAGTGACTTGAAGTGACACATATTGGCAGTAGTCACATAGCTTTTCATGCTATTGCCTCTCTCCTTCTTACTCAGGCCTTGATCTTGAAGGTCTAAAGCACAGGTTCTGAGGAAAAAAACGCAGACAGCAAGACTTCCAAACACTGGTCCTTTAGAAAGCTCTGAGCTGAATATGTCAAGTGTACTAAGTGAAGAAGGAGAGAAGGTTGTGGGCTTTACATCTAAATATGTTGTGCTTAATATTCACCATGGGCATAGCTACAACTGAAACAACTGTTCTGGATAGAAGAGAGCTCTGCAAATGAAGGTTACAGTGATAGGCATGGCCAGCCTGGGCTGTGGGGAATAGTTTCATGTCTCTCCATGCATCAACTTCCCTCCAGAGGCTGGGCATGTCTTGCATCTACACAATAAGGGAAGGAATGTGAGCCCTCCACCACACCTCTAGCTTTCAACATTTGCTGAGCCTGTTTGTCTATTTTGGTTTTGTTTTGTTTTGTTTTTCACCTATGACTTTTGAGATTGTAATCTCAGCAGGGTAGGGACTGCCTTCTGTTCTACATTTCTACACTGACTGTGCCTGGGATCTTGAGCTGATGCGCTCATAATGAATAAGCGTAATTTTCTTGGGGAATACTCTTCGAGGATTCATCTGGAACTGATTGGACTGGGGAAAACAGACCATTTCCTTTGGATAAGAAGGGTCTATGATAACCACTCAATTAAAATGGTTACTTTCTGCAGAGGTGAACACAGGTGTTGCAGTCAGTAGTGTTCATCATGGATTTGCATAGACTGAATAGTACATTGTGTCCCTCTTTCTCCTAAATTTAGGGGAATGGCAGCAGCTGTCTAAATGTCTTTGAAGAAAATGATGACATGGAATATTCTTGCTGACTTGCAGCAAAGGTGCACTCTTGATGTGTGCCTGTTTTTCAATTTGCCTACCCATAGACATTCCAAATGTAGCAGTTTCATGTAGTTATTTTGTCTCAGAGGTCTCTTGCATGTGTGTCACTCTGACCTTTCATGACTGTGTGGCATTACAGTAAATCAGTCCAGAAATTTATATTTGAATTAATGTTTGAAATTAACGTTTAAATTTAATTTACTTTATTTTTTCTTTTCATATTCTGCTTTCCCTTTCAAATGAGGCCAGATCCTCAAGCCATTAAACTGAATTGCATCAGTTGTGGCTCTGGTTTGGAGAAATTAAAGACAAGCGCCTGTACCAGCTCAGCACCACCATGGTGAATGCACTCAGAGAAGTTGAGCCACTGGAGAGTGAGCAAGACCAGAGCTTGGATGATGCTGCTAGATTTCATGAATGTGTGTTGTGTGCCAGGTAGAACCATGGGGTACTGTTAGGGAACACTGCTGGTTGAGGCAGTTGAGGCAAAATTGGGGTTGTTTTCTTACTCTGAAAACTGTCACTCTCAAAGTGCAGTCTGCAACGGTGGCATAGGTTTTTTTATGGAGACTTAAATATGCCTGTTAACTCTTCAAAATAATGTTATCTCTTCCAGAGCATTTCCCATTGAAGTGAATGAAAATGTTCCCATTGACTTTAAAGCACAATTTCCTCCACCTACTCCTTCTTAAAAGACTTAATCAAGCATGTTTAGTGGAAGCCTATGAGAGTTGTCTAATGACTGGCTCGCTTTACCCAGGGAAAAATGTAACTATAAACTGAAACATGATGCTGAAAACTAAGTTTAGTAGAAAATGTTTAGTCTAGTGCTAGATGAATGATGGAAGCTTGTATTTGTGAATAATTTATTTGACAATTGGTGCAGGGAAAAAAAATGACGAAATGAGTTCTTTGCTCATTTTTTTCTTGCCTGTCTACCAAACTGGCTGCACAATGCGCAAACAAATTGCTAATATTTACTCAGGAGCAAAGAGGTCAGCTTTTGTCAAAAATGTTTTTAGCAGTGACTTGGACAAGCACCAGATTAGCTTAATTTTCTTGTGTCTTTTGCATGGTAAACAAAGGAAGTTGTGCCATTAGTTACTGAATTCACTGAGAGTTTTGCATCTCACCGGCAACACTCATGCTTTACTGCAAATCCTCTATTGTAAAGACTCTGCCAAGACTGAAGCTTGGCTTTCATGCCTGTAGACAACCTCCTGAGACTTTAGAAACCTCAGTGAGTTTCTTTGTATGGCCTGTACGGGGGGTCCTGCCCACCTTCAGCCCCTTCTGAAAGGGATTTCTTCCAAGTCAGGTGCAGCGTTGTAGGTAGCAGCTACATACAGGGATGAATGAGCAGGAGCTCCACGGCTCCTTAAGAGAAGGTGTGCTTTGTGATCAGGAAGGCTGCCATCTCCATACAGGATGATGTAAATAGTTGCTGAATGCCAGACAGAAGGTGCTTATTAATTATTTTTCCTCATAGTGAGAGAGGAAATACAGACAGACAGCAGAGTCTCTTAAGAGCTGTCTTTATTAGCTTGACCTGACAGCAGTATAGAGGTGTTTTGCTTGGGGACAAAATCCACATTTTGCCTTGCAATTTAGTAAGCTTGTCTGCATTGCCTCCCACGCTTCCTCCTACAACGTTTCCCTTCCCCTGTGACACACCCAGGCTTCTTTTTTGCTAGTTCTTCATCCTCTGCTACCTTCCTGCCTTCTCCCATGCTGCCACATGAGCTTAAAAGTGTTATAAAGCGAATACATGTTTTAATACTTTTTTTGGTCCCTCTCATGCCTTTTAAAAGACAGACATATCTACTTCCCGTGCAAAACATTGAATGTACAGGAACATGCCTCCTTCAACAAATGACCTCTCTGATCCCAAATCCAGTGCTGTTGTCATCAGTAGGTTTCACATTAAAACAAGGGTTTCTTGTGTGACTGTGAATTTGCACCACAGATTCCCATAGCACCTTCAAGGCCCATGGGAGTCAGGGGAAGCTGTAGGTACTTGAGCACCTCTTAAACTGGGTCCTATTGGCTTGATGTCTGCCCACACCTCCTCCATACACTGTCAGCAGTTGCCTGTATTTATGCTTATGGTCTTTGAGAGAGTGAGTTCCCAGGTGCTTACTTCACTTTGATACTTTCTATTCTGGTGGGAAGAGCCCTCCCTTTTTGTAGCTTCATCTCTTCAAAATTTTCGGTGTGTGAGAGTCCAGAAAGGGGAGTCGAGGTGGGTCCTTGTTCCCCAGCCTTTCTTAGTTCCCATCTCTTCCCAAAAGCTGCCTGACAGTGTGAAGGAGATGGGTCATAGCAGCATTTCTTCTTGAGCCGTGGGATCTACTTGTCTTCTCATGCAGAGAGGCTCAGATCTGGTCAGGACTGTTGCAGAACAGGGAAGGGAAGGTATGAGACATGTAAACAGCAGTTCATAGGATTCCTTTTCTATTCTAGCTCAGATGAACTCCCAGTGCAAGTAGGGAAGTACTGCCTGATTAAATGCTACAGCCCCTGGCTGTATGTGCTGTGTCACAGAGACCAGAAGTGCACAGAAATACACTCAACTCCATGCTGCAGACTGAAGCGGTCACTCATGGCTTTGTCCTCAGACATGACCCAAATTCAGACAAGCCTTGTTTGTATTTGGTTACAGAAAGCCAGGCAGGTGTCAGCCCAGCTCCTGGCATAATTTGGAGCAGTTGCGAGGTTGTAATGAACTACGTGCTGCTCTCACAACCTCATCCTCCCACCTGTTTCTGACAATAAAGAAGAACGGAGTAAACCCGGGGGCTTTTACCCTGGCTGCTCTCCCTGGGCATATGGGCTCAGTGAGTCAGTGCCAGGGAGACAGTGCAGGAGAACAGTGTGGTGTGTGGGGAAACCATGGTCAAGCTCAGGCATTTTTTTGCTATGCTGGAAGGTCAGAAGTTGTCCTTAACAGAAAGAAGAGACCAAACCCCGGTCTGCCGTGGTCTTATTCAGGGATAGCTCTCTCTTAAAGCCCTGAGTATGAACTGAATAAATCAGAAACACGGACTTCAGCATTTGATGCTTGCAGGGCTGCCCCTAAGTTGTTTGAGATGTGTTTCCCTCTGCATGCTGCTTGTAGGACCAAGCCCTGCTGTGCTGCAGAGTCACTTCTGCTCTTCCTGGAGCCAGAGGCAGCTCAGGGTAATCAGCACATACAGAAATAAGCTCTGACAGTGGAAGCCTCGTAAGAGCACAGTTTAATTTCACTGTGGTATGCAGCACTCCAAGAAAACTCCCAGACTCAGTTCTTTTCCTTCAAGCACAATCCCTTATCAAGGTCCTTGGCAGCAATTCACATACAGAAAGGAGCAGCTGTCATGGTATTCCCACATACAAACACAAAAAACAACCCCTCCCTACTTTCAGTGCAGCAATGTTACGTAGTACGAATAATTACAATATTTAACACTTGTATCTGTGCTTTTAATCTTCAAAGCACTTAACGAGCACTAGGTACAGGTAATTGTAGCTGCAGAGTGATGTGGCCATTTGCAAGAAAAGAGAATTGTGTGCATGAGTGCTCCAGTGGTCCTGTGCAGGGCGGGCACAGAGCAAACAGAGCTGTAAAGATTCAATGAATTGGACTCCCTTGGCTGTCAGGGTTGATTTTTCCTATCACTGATCACTGCCCTCTTGCCAGAGGTCACTGACTTCTCAGGTTTGTTGGTGGAATCATTCACCTTATGGTTTCCCAACCCATCTCAGTCCCAATGAACTTGGTTAGGAAAGACCTATATGGTAAACCATGTTAGCTGACCTGGCATGTTTTCACTGGAATGGATGAGGGAGTGCTTGGATGAACAGCTCAGCCAGCAGACCTGGGAAAATGGTAACTCCTGGCAGATGGGCAGAAAAGAAGGTGAAGGTGGAGAGGCTTGCAGGAGGCCTGTAGGAGGCTGGCAACAGTGGCAGCTGGCACAAGAGATGTGTATCTGACAGAGACGAGCCCATGCTGGTTCCTCCTCTTTTGGTTTGTCTCTCAGTCAACTTGACATAGAAAATGTCACTGAAAAAGGCATTATTTGTTTCCTTAGTCTTCTTGCTGTATCCATGTGGCTCTTGGCTCACACTAGAAAATGAGCAGGGATAGTGGAAAAATTGCTGTTATTTTCAATATTTTTGCTTTCAGATGGTTTGTTTTTTTGTGAAACAGGAGGACGAAAGACAGCTCTTCAGTCTTTTTGTGAGGAGGGAGGTCACAAGGCAGTTGCTTAGTCCTACCATTTTTATGGTCCACCTGTTATTGCCTCAAACTGCAACACTGGCCATTTGCTCTTGCAATGGTGGCCCTATGTTCCCTCTTGTTTTGCATTCTTGCTTAGATTGCTCATGCGCAAGTACTTGGGTAATGCCTCTGTTGTTGCTTAGAGCAGGCAAATGAGATTAGTGGATGTGAAATGCATCACCAGAGCATGCAGCTCTACAGGGTACCAGATGCCAGCACCTGGGAAGCCAGAGCATAGCCATACACAGGGCATCCTGACCATCCAGTTCTACTCCCTGCCTTCACAGGCAAGAAGGCTTTATATTTATTAATGTGAGGCAAGCACTCTGGCAAAACAAGGTGGTGTTGATCTGGTCCCTTCCAACTTCAATGACCCAGTGAGTCTGTGTACTGACTGCACTGTTTAGATAAGTTTGGGGCCCATGTACCTCGTAATTTGATTTTAAACAAAGCAGATACAAACCTAACTGCTGGAACTTTTGTTTTCACTGGAAATCACACTCTTATCTGTGCAGTATGAATGTCTGTCCTTCCTGCTGCTTAAGAGGAAAATTAAGGTAATGTACAGTAAGGTAATAACAATACATTAACAGGAATTGGTTCATTCAAAGGGGTTAGCTCGGGGTTTGCTTTTATTTTAACTGTTCATGCACATTATCATTTTTTTATTGAGGATTGTTTTGGGGAAAAAGTTTGGGAAACCCTGAGCTAGTTGTCTCTTTTGTTGCAGCTTCATTATTATGTGCATAACTCCAGAAAATGAAGTCGCTACTTCATGAAAGTATTCCCCATAACAGTGTTGTGTCCATCCCTTTGGTTAGTGAGGTTTTAGTAATATAATTCTTGCATGTTTTATTATTATGAATTGGATAACATTTTTTCTTCTAAGAACTCCATGCCTGAAATGGATTGATGAGATGAGAACCTTTCCATGGTCTTAAAGAAAGAGTTTCTAGACCTTGTTGTTAAAAAGGAAAGCATCCTATAAGTGTAAGTGTACCTCAGAAGCAAAAAAAGTTCTGGGAAGAAACACATGAACAAACCAACCTCTGTAGTTTAACCTTGTGACTCAAGTTCCTCCTCCTTTCTGAGGCCTCAAACATTGCAAATGGCAGTTATGTGGAAGGGGTAGCTCTCAAAGACAGCTGCTTCCAGGCAAGCAATGCCCTGGGAGAAGGAGCTCTCAGCTTGGTAACTCAGTCGCCTGCCTGCACAGTTCTGTGGCAGGACTGTCTGCAAGACGAGGGAAAAAAAAAAACCAACCCTGAAATCATCTCCCTTGCTCGCACCATTCCAATTAAGTGCAATCAATTGCTCAATCAATCTTTTGCTCTTAATAAAGTCGGTTATCTTTTCCCTTCTAATTCCCCTCCAGGTTTTTTAACAATTGTTCAGACAGACACAACAAGCAGCTTTTGTAAAGGAAGAGTGTAGGCGTTTCCTTTGGCTGTTTTCACTTTCTGCCTATGATGATGTTATGCTCCGCACCCTCCCCAAATCCTAATCATATACAATGAGTGTGCTGGGAGCCCATTTTTTGTTTTTCCAACTGGCATGGATAGAGTACCCTAATTTGATAGCAAAATCATGCCAAAATATTTGGGGGGTGGGGGGAGGGGTGGACCGGGAGAGAGAATAGACATTTTGTCATCTTTGTGTTGTTGATGAGTCAGGCCATTTAAACTAAGGAAAGGTTTAAAAAAGGGAAGGAAAATACTTGCCAGCCTTATCTACTCCAACATTAATTTGGATAGGAGGTAGGAGTGGAGGAAGTCTGAGCAAATCTGTTCCTCGTTCAAGTTGCCTTTAGATGGTTACCGTTGTCTGCAGGCTGAAAGGAGATGCATTAAATTGCTGCCCACCACTGAGTGACTGTCACAGAGGGGGAAAGGCCCCACATGTGCTCACCTTGTTTTTTTGTGTGTGCAAAAGCCAGGCCTGCTTGATGCACACATGTAAAAAAAGACCAGTGCTGGCTTCCCTTGCATTGCCTCAACTCCCTTGCATTCCTTGTGGGAGGGAGACTATGGTGTACCTGCAGAAAGCATATTTGTTCCTGAATACACCTGTCCCTGGTAGGTTTAACTCTCATGTCTTAAAAAAACAAACAAGCTGTCTTTAACTGACATAGTCATGCAACTGCAAGGATTATCTGTGGGTCAGGCTGTGTCTGGAAGCAGAATTGGTTGGTCCCATTCAAAGTGGATGAGAAGATTAGATGAAACAGATACCAAGTAACTTTAGAAAAAGGGGGGGAAAAAAAGAGATGTAGTCAGAAAAGTTAGAAGTAACCTGAATGAGAAGAAGAGGTAAGAGGGCGCGGTACTGTGGAAAGTGCCAGCAGCAGTCCTTACTTAAACTTTAAAGCCACTTAGGCTTGCCTGTGTGTTGGTTTTAGCACAGGGACAGTCAAGTCAGGCCTACACATTTAACGGGAAAGAGAGGGGCAACATCAAGAAAGCAGCGTTACCTCATGGTGAAATTAAAACAAACCAAGTTAGTGGGAAACCTCATGTCCTAGGGGAGCTGGTGACAATGACATCACACAAGGGCACTTTTGCACTGCAGCAGCTCCTGCTCCTTGTCTGCAAACTCAAGTGAGCCTTGCACTTTGTGTGCGATGCAGTGGGCCCTGGCTGTCTGTGCACAGGGCTGGCTTCTCCAGCAGGTTTTGCAGACCCTAGCAACCCTGTGCTCCCGTGTTTACACTGACATCAGTCCCCCAGTAAGGGGAGTTGAAGCTGGCTCAGCTGGGCCCATCCTGCATGCAACTTCTGTGGTGCAGACATGCCCTGGGACATTTAAAAGTAGGTAAAACTCAGATGAATATGCTAAAGGTGGTAACAGAATAATGAGAGGGAAGTGTTATTCTACCTGACAGACCATTTTCAACTTTATTTTTGAGGCTAAGCCTGATGGAAGGTGAAGAGGTGAGGAAAAAGTTTGCTCATTTTATTATCACTGGTCACAGTCTCCAGCTGGCTCAGTTGCAGGCAAAAGCCTCCAGTGTAGCTCAGAGGAGTCTGGTCCAAACGATCCCAAATGACAGTGTCCCCAAGGTGCTAGTGTGGCAGTGGAGACCAGCTGGATATGGAGGTTTCTCATGAATGCCCCTTTGCTTGGCTTTAGGGATGGAGAAGCCGTGCAGGAGCTGCTGTGCTGGTGGAAAGCCAGGAGACTATCTTCTTGCACTGGGGTGATCCTCCCTTGGCTGGGGATTCCAGCCTCAGGGCTGTTTGCATTGTGAGGATGGCACAAAGCAGCCTTACTTCAGGGAAGGATTGGGGCCTGGGCCTTATCTCACTTTGATTACATTAAATAATCTATCTGTCTGCCATGTTATTTACATAACTCTTATTTAAATACTTTTACATCAGACACACTGAATCATGAGCCTGGAAGTCTAGACGATGCTTGCTGGGCTCAGCCTGCCTTTAACCCTCCTGTGTTACCATTTTTCTTGTCTTTCCCATCAGGATTACTCTGCTCTGCCTTTGGCCTGTGAGGGACATACAAAGTGCCTGGTGGTCCCAGGATTTCAGAGTGAACAAAATGAAATTGCTGAGGTGAGAGAGTGAGAGTACAGAGGGCAGCTAGAGGGGAGGTGGAGAAGGCAGCAGGGAGGAGGAAGAGGGCTGTGAGTTGTTTGTCTGGTTTTACTAGGTCAGCTTTGAGTGAGACTGCAGGGCAAATGGCTTTGGACAGACAAACCCAGGACAGGACTTAACCCCTGGAGCTTGCCTTCTGGCAGGCACTGCCCAGACCAGCTGCTATAAGAGTTTATTCAGTTTGGGAAGAGCAGTAGAAGGGGATATAGCATTACCGCGTGCTCAGCAGGCTTATAGGCAGAGGCTAGAAGCTGGGAATTGGGAGAGAGCAAACAAAATAGAAAAGAAATTTGTCATTTTAGAGAAAAGCCAAGAAAGCCCATTCCTGTCCCCAGGTTCTGCCCACTCCTCTAAAAGTGCATTATAAATCACTAATAATTCATAAATGGCTTGTATTATGGCACGCTTGACAAATTCATATGTCTCTTCTTCTGAAGGCACATTCCAGGTCGTATGTCTCACAGTCACAAGTCCTGCTGTTATGATTTCATTATATATTGATTTTGAGATATGTTTCCTGCGATACTTGGGTGCACTGGAACCGAATCTCTGCTTTGGAGAAAAGGAGGACCAGGGCTTCTGGTTCCTCATCTTTTGCTTTTTTATGAAAAAGGTTTTGTCAAGGGTTGCTCTAGCCCTAGCTGCTGCTTCCAGAGGGCTTGGGGATGTCGAGGCTCAGATGGAGCAGCACTTCCATCTAGTGGTCTGTAAAAATTAAGGCAAGTATTCCGACCTCGGGACTTCCAAGTCCACAAAAAAAGTGTGAAGTTAGTCTCTGAAACGGTGAATCTTGCCCTAATTTCACATTCCAGAAATAATAACACAATAACTCGGGGTTTATTTGTATTTCCACATCATTTTTTGGACTTAGTTCTGTGAGAATTGCTGTGGTTTGTTAGACCACAGCTTCAGGGGTGGTGTGACAGTATGGTGAAGCAGGGAAATTCAGGTTGTCCTAAACTGAAAAGTAATGCAATGCAATGCTGTGTTGTGCTTACAAAGTGCTTGGCACCCATCTATGCATCCTGCAGCACTTTACAAATGTCTGTATTCACTCTTAGTTTACAGGGGGGAAAAAGGAAGCATGAGGGAGCATGGCAGATATTTCGACAAATATTATTTGTTTTGAATCCTTGTTTCCAGGTGCTGCATGTAGATACTGTTTTCCAGGGAAGATGAGCAGGGAACTGAAGTTGTTAAGGATTTAGACCACATATGGATTCAGCATGGCAGGATCCTGGTCTGCAGGATAGTGTTCCAGTGCAGATAAACAACCACAGCAACAGCAACAATCAAAGTACAGTGCAATGGAATTCCAGAGGAACCTTAGACCCCCTGAAAACCAGACCTAGTGTCTCAAGCCAAGCTCTCAGGGAACTGAGACCTGCTCATCTCACGAACGGATACTTCTGAACAAGTTAAAGGGGCCAACCTGAGGATTACTAGGTGGGGTTAAATCACACTGACAGTCCTGTCGGTAGCAAGAGCCCTATAAACTTTTGAGGGGAAGGCTCAGGTTTGCTGTCTCCTACTACCATTGCCAAGCTGTTCTGCCTCCTTTCAGCAGCTGTTGTGAAAGAGGAACTTGCTGTTCTACAAAGGCTGTTTCCCAATAAGGAGTTTGAAAGGGTGGAATTGTTATTGTGAAGGTTGGGGAATTACACACACACACAGGCACACAAAAGCACACACACATATACCCACACCTCCTCTGATTCCTCTGAAGAGAAGTTGTAAGTTCAGAAGTGAGGTTCAGAGCAACTGAGGTGATTCTGCCGTGAATGGCAGTATGTGATTGACATCTCTGGGCTGATTCAACATCCAGGCATGATATGAGGTGTGTTGAAGTTATTTTAAGATGCTGTGGCCTGCCTTAGGGTATCCTGAAATTCTGACAGCCTGCCAAATACTTGACTCCCTGGGGGAGGGGGTGATCTTCTGATAGCCACACCCTCTGGATTGGCTGCCCAAATGCAATTATATTAAAAAGAAGTCTTTATTGACAGCAAAAAATGAATAATTTTTACTGGAGGAACACACAGGTCATTGTTCCTCTTCTGCTCTGTGACTCATCCGGATCAAGCTGTCTGTTTAGTGTATCTACTAATGCAGTTAACTTGGAAAACCTAACCCATAAGTGCTTCTTTTGTTTCATAAAAAACAATCGCTGGATGCCTTTTGAAACATTTTAATTTTTTTAAAGCCCTGCCGTGTTTTGGAATGAGAAGAGCACAGGCACTTTCTTGGCAAATCTTCCATAACTTTTTCTTTTCCACCCTTAGACAGTACCTTCTTTTACTGGGCTTGCAACAGAAGTGCTTTACACCTCTGAAGAGAGGAAACCTTAATGGCACGCCTGTGACCTGAGTGAGCCTGAAGGCTGGCATAATGTCACACCTTATCATTAGATCAGGCCCGAAATACATTCCTGAGGCCCAGACCCCAAGCATGACCTCCCTTGACCCAATCCATCAGCACTCAGTTGCAATCTTCCTGGGGCAGGGGCAAGATGTAAGACTTTAACCCCCCTCCTCCATAATGCAACATTTGGACTCACAGCTCCTTGTGTCATGGAGGTGGCTGTGGTGCCAGGACAGGAGCGTCAGGGATGCAGACCCACCCCTGCCACTCTTTTCTGCCCCTCTGCCTATTGCACAAGTGGAGATTGCAAGAGCACATTGCCTCCCCCAGCCACCTCCCTGTGCAGCTGCCTGAGTCCTGCCCCTTTGGCGCTGCAGAATTGCCCCATGTGCAATGCAACTGGAGGGGGCTCTGCCCACAGAGGAAGCATGATGCTCATCCTGAAACGCAGGGATGTTTCTGTCTGCCTTGTTCGGAATTAAAACCCTTGGATTTTGTTTCTTTTTTGTTTTGTTTTGTTTAGGGTGGCTGACTGTTAGCTCCCAAGTTCTTTCAAATGAGGTATTAATCAGAAATAGGCTATATGCAATAAATATGTGACCCCTGATTAGAAAGAAAAAGGACTTCAGACAATGCACTTATCTCAGTACTGCTTGGGTAGTTGAAGCAGCTGCAAGAAAGCTAATAGCAGGGTTGAAACCAGACTTGCCAGCAATTTCATTCTTGGCCAGACAGTCAATTTTTTCATGCTTTTGTCTGGCTGTCTCTTGGTAGGGCTGCACAAGAAGAGCAGTTTTACTTTCTTTAGTTATTATACTTATATTTTTCTGCTGAATTCATCTATGCATGCCATAACTCAGTGGCACTTTGTTTCCAAGGAAACTTGAGTGACTGAATAATGAAGATGAATCAGAATTCCAGAAAAAAAAGAAAATTCTTCTTTCCCATGCAGCCCAAGCCCAAAAATCTGCTTTTCCCAACCTGTCCCTATGAAACAAAAAAGAGGCATTCATTTGTACTGCCTCGTTTTCTTCTGTGTACAGTGAATGGATTTTTTGTTGCAATCTGTCACTCTCATGTGCAGTCTCTAAACAGCCTGTGCCCCCTTCCACTCCAGGCAGTACAGAGAGCAGTTATTTTTAATAGAAGTCGTCTGACATACCTATGTGTTAGTTTGTAGGAGAGGTCACACTCTCTGGACTTCCTTGCAGCTGGGATCCTCCTCTGGACAAAGGTGACGTGTCTTAGAGCGTCTTTGGCTTGGCAGGAACGTTTATTAAAATACCACAAGTTCAGACAATGCTGGTTACGAGGAGTGCACGGTGTGTTATATGTGGGAGGACTGGCGCAGAGTTTCCAGTAAAAATGAAGTGACTTAGAAAACTCTTCTTCACCCTGGTACATCCCAGGGAGTGTATTCTGTGTCTGTGTGTCTGGTGAAGCCTGCTCACACTCGGTGCACAGTGTGTGCTTGTACGTGCCTCACAGAAAATCTTGGGAATTGTTTAGCTCCTTGCCTGCACACAGCACAGGTTTCAAAGTGTCCCAAAGCATATTCTTTTGTGTCCAATGAAAGCCTGTCTCAGACTTTAAGCATAGCAGGAGCCATCGTTTCAGCTGCTGTAAATCAATGAAGTCTCAGGAAAACTGGTGGGGCTCTGCCATTTTACAGCAGCTGAAAGTTTGGCCCTTTCCTGTGCCCTGTGCTCAGCCCTGAAGGTGTAGGCAGCAGAGGCAGGAGGCAGCACCCCACTCAATGACAGCCCGTGGAGCTGGAGCACAATGCCTGCAGTGAGCGCGGAGTTAATACAATGCGGTTTCATCATCCGTCCAGGCAATGTGAGGACACGATATTGCAAGACACTTTCAGGCTGTTGCCACAAGCTATTTTACATGTATCACAGTCTTCAGCTGTCACAGGAGTGGAGGTCTCTTCTCAGCCTTCTTTGTTGGTGGTGAAAAGAAAGCTGGTTTTTATTCCCTTTCTCTGGCTTCTCTGCATTTCACAAGACAAGGAAGGTTTCCTATACCTTTTATTTGTTTGGTTTTTCAATGCCACATTTGAATTCCAGTTAGATCCAGGAGCTTTCTGTGATCTTGGCAGTAAGGCTTCAAGCAGTTGATGAGGTGCTTGGACAAGAACTGCCTGAGAAGGTGAAAGTCAGTGGCTTCAAAAGATCCAAGGCACTTTGCACCAACCAATCTCCAGTACTGTTCTTTTCAGTAATCCTACAGGACTTGATTTCGTGGCTGAATCTCTTTGGCTTTTGCTCTGTCTCTTCTTTGAATGCATACTTTGAATGACATTTCAAAGTATAAATCAATTTGGAGTTAAAAATAACACAAAGCAGGAAAGCATTTTCAGTTTCATTTATTAAAACACATGGTATAAGGGGTTTTTTAACTTCATAGCAAACTTGTAGGTGTTTTTCCAACTGGGTCAAGTCTACAGATGAGGTACCTAGTAATAAATTAATGGAACTCTGCTCACTTGTACCTGCTGACCCAGTGGTTGCCCCTCTTTTTTTTCTTCCTGCCTTTGACTCATAAAACCCTAAGTGTGTTGGGACCTGACAGCCTGATAGATAGGAGGTTTATCTGTGCTCCAGGGACACACCTCTTGATAATACCTCCCCTATCTCTTGAGACCTCTGTAAAGACAAAATATTTGTCACCTTTGCAAGATGCTCAGAAGTCAGGGTGACTAGTCTGTGGTTATAAAGTATTGTCTGCTTTTGGTTGCATCTTAAGGCTCTAGGTAACTTTTTCCTTCAGTTAAGTGTCTATGGGTCAGGACACAGACACATGAGACAGAGAAATCAAGGACTTTCTGTCCCTATCTGCTGTTGAAGCCAAAGACAGTGAGTGAGTGAGGCTGTGAGGCTGTGGGCATGAGTGTTATTTTCATCTGGGACACAAGTTTCTTTAGCACTTTGAAAACCCCATTCTGTGCCTGAGTCAGCAACGCAGCATTTGGCCTGTAGTGAGGTAACTACTCACCAATCCTGTTGCCAGAAGCAAGCAGACAAACCCAAACCTTTCAGTCTGGGCTGTGATTTCACTGATGTCATGTTAGTCTGACATACAGACGAACATGACTGTTTCAGATACCAAATTCTCTCCCATCTCCTAAAGATGTACATTGATCTTCAGGAGAAAAAGAAGATTTCTGTGACTAGGAGTATCATGACATTTCTCTTTATTCATTTATGTCAGTTGTATTGTAAATAGTGGCGGATAAAGGCAAGCAAATAGGATCCTGGCAGCACAGCTACTGCTTTCCTGAGTTTATAAACTAGGAGAGTGGTGGAGATATCCTGAACTGTAAATGATGCAATAGCAGTAAGTGGCAAAGCAGTAAGCGTGTAGATCTACTGCAGGGGGAGAGAAGTGGTAGAGCCTCACCTGTAGCATGGGCTCTGCAGTTCGCACTTACATCAGCCACTTTCCTCTCTGAGGGGTGAGCTCAGCTCAAGGAGTATGCTTGGAAATAAATGTGGGAGAAGACAGATGTGTAAGGTGCTGCTTTGAGGTCTCAGGCTTGCTTGTCTTCCCATTTCCTCTTTCTATGGGTCTTTTAAAAGAGGTTATGTCCCTTGTCCCCATTGCCAGTGCCTCTGTGTGCCTCGCTTTCCCTGCCAGGCTGAGCAGGGCTGCTGTGAGCAACCCGAGGGCAGTGAGTCGGTGGGTAGAAAGTGTCAGATCCTAGGTGCATTTTCCTTTTCCCCCACCTGCCTTAAAGCCTTTTCTTAAGTCAATGCCACCGCCTGAGCCACTACTCCATCTGGGGCAATGGGCAGGTCATGACTGCATTATTTGTGCTCCCAAATGCTGCCAGTCCTGGGGCAGGAACGGGGAGGAATGGGTAAGATGAGCCCTGCTTTTCTTGGGTCTGCTTTTGTCCTTCCCACATCCCTCACAGCCTCAGCTCCTTTTGGAAGCCACTGCAGCGACTAAGAAGGCTCAGTAATGGGAGGGAAGGTAAGCAGCATCTCTAAAAAGCCAGAGGAGGCTCTAAAAAGTGGCAAAGGAGATGTGTGAGAGTGACAGGGTTCAGGATAGCTCCCTACTCTGCACTTCTCTCCTTGCCCCCCTCCACCCACGTGGTGGGAAGGTGCAAGAGGTGGTGTCCCAGGAAAGCTATCCTCCAACTGGGGAGTCCTTAAGGCTGGGCTGAGAGAAGAACATTTGCCTGGAGATATTGAGAACTGGACAAGGCTCTGAGCTCCTGAGTTTGATCTTGAAGTCACCTCTGCCTTGAGCATGGACTTGAACTAGAGATCTCCATAGGTCACTTCCAGCTGAAGTTTTTCTGTGACTTGTCTTCTTTTCCACTTAATCTTTGATTATAAAAATCAGGTGCTGAGGTTTAATAAGACATATGTTTGGAGCTGGAAAGTGACAGCATAGTTGTAGCTGGGGGGAATGCATCTAATTCAGTCAACTTGCCTTTTAATGTCTGCATTTGACACAAGACACATGCATATTATTCCTTGCTTAGCATCTGTTCCAAAGCAGCTCTGTGTTTATAATTAGGAGGCTGAGCAAAGAACTGCATCTATGGGAGGTGTTGCAATTTTTAACAGCAGGTTGCTATCTACCTTCAGAAGATCCCTCTCAATCTCCTGGAAGACTTGCTTAAGTAAGAGCTTCTTGAATCCTTTCAGTCAAATGGGCTGGTTTAGAAAAATCCCTGTAATTTAAATCATTTGAGCTACTTGGGTGCAACATGCTAAGGATGCCTGAGGACTCTCTTGTGCTGAAAGACCTGAGGCTGTTGGCAGTGACATGTAGGTAAGGGAACTGGAGATTGCACCTTTTGTGGACAGCACAGTTGGGGCTGGAAAGGGACATTTGGCCAGAATGGCTGTAAAGTCAGACTCAATTATGGATCCACTGCTCCTCTTGTGGTATTAATCTTATGCTGGTAGACAACTCTGCTTTTGAGAGAATGACTCGTGAATTACAGTGAAGTGAGAAGGATGAAGGCAGTCATTTCTATCTGTCATATATTCTGTTCCATGTGTAACTCTGGAGGCCTGAGAGGAAAGCTTTTTGTTCTTAATGCATATATGTTAGCATAACATCCTCAGCTGCATTCAGCTGCCTTCAGCTGCTTCTAAATTTCAGTGAGGTTTGAGAAGCGAATTCTGAAGGCCATTTGCCAAAGCACACTAATAAAAACATATTTACCCTGAGAAATGTCTGTGGGTGAAGCAGTCTTGAAGAATCTGAGCAAACTTCAAAAGTAACTTTAAAACCAAAGAAATTCAACTGAAGAAGTAATCGAGTATATTTACATACCAATCCCAGGCAGATTGGGTGAAGGCAAAAGTGCTGTTTGATTTAATTTACCTTGGGGAGATCAAGTGGGAAGAAAATAGTCAGTATATACCTTTCCACCTTCCCACAGAGAGGATGCAATCTGAACCTTTCTCTGTGATTGCCACATTCTGGGATGCTGTTGTATCATTATTCAGATGGAGAAAAGTCAGATGCTGAAACTCATTTTATGCTAGTGAATCCGAGCATGCCTGGCAGCCTTCTTTGGCCCTGGCAGATAACAGTTCATGCTAGTACACTGCTAGCACATTCTCTGGCACAAACTTGGCCCATTGCAACTGATATTCTGTCTGAACAATTTTTGGGTCTTGTCTGGCAACTGGAGTGTGTCAGAGACCATACCCAGTAGGTGGTTTGCTTCCTGCCAGATCGTTTAGGAGGTTCATTCACTAACACACTGTTCTCCAACCTCTCCAACTGGCCTGGAGGTTTGATCCCACTTCCATAATGGTCTAGTTCACTGGTATGGACACAGGCTGACTATAACCCAGCATGGGGTACATGTGCCAGACTGGAATTCAGCATGGAGCATGTTAACTATTCATTGGCCTGTGCAGATATGTCACTATAAATCCTGGACATTCATGCTTCGTTGCCTTGGAGGAGGGAGAAATGGGACAATGGGGGCAAATCCTGCTGTGGTGAGTTTTGGGAACATACTAACATGGAGAGGGTAGAGGTGCCCAAAGCCCCAGTGTGTTCAGCTGGCCATTGCAAATCTAAGATCCTTGCAAATGAGTACAAATCCTACCTGGTTCACTGAACCAGGGAGAGAAGGGAAAATCATAAAGGCAGTGAGTTTTCCATGGTACTATTTAATTCCTAGTGCTCTTCCTACAGGCATGGGATACTTTGCCCATGACACCAAGTTGGAGGCTTGACTATACCATCTCTGCTTAAGCAGCCCAGGACAGCTAGTGGAGAATATCCAGCTAAGGAAGTTAAGCCCAAGACTTCTGTCTGAAATGTGCTGAGGCACTTGAATTCTGCCTTGACCCTCATGGATGCATTCTGAAGTTTTGACATGATTTTTGTACTTTAATCATATTAATGTCTCCAGTATTGTATAGCTACATTTACTGTACAGAGTATATTCAGGGCTGCAAGACAAAAACTCCTGTAGTATTCAGAGGTGTGATGGTTTCCCAGAATGTGTGGTAGATTGTGAAGTGAATGTCTGAAACAGGGATCTGGAAGTGTTTCAGGAAAAAAAGAGACCTTGCAATAACTTTCGTTCTGCAGACTCAGAGAGCAGAGGAGGAAAGATCAGGATGTACCCAGGGGTTGTACTAGAGCTGGGGAGCCTGTGAGGGTGAAAGAAGAGGCAAAGGGAATGAACATGGAACAGGAGCCACTGAGAAATGGAGGACAAGGAAGACAGGTGATGGTGAGCCAGAGACAAATAGTAGACTTCAGCCAGAGTAAGGTAGTTTCATTAGCAGTTTATGGCTCAGCTATTCACTTGATGTCTGTCTGGTGGCATCCAAGCTGGATATGGGACAGAGTCCATTTCCCATGCACACCAGCTGGGATGTGCTGGATTGTCTCCATCTGAGCAGTGACCCACAGTGCTCACTGCCTCTCACCCAATGTCTTCAGGGCTCCTGGACTTTGCAGTTGCTCATAGTGCAAGAGCTCACAGTTCTGAGGAAAGCTTTTCCAGCAGGGAGGCTCAATTCTGCATCCAGCACCTACAGAGCTCAGTCTGTAACACACATGGACTCCATCAAGGATTGATGCTCCTGAGTATCTTGTACATGACAGCTACCTTTGTCTAGTTATCTCCTCTTCTTTTGCACATGTAAATAAGTCTGGGTTGCAGTGAACCATACTTATGTACAGAAAGCCATAATTCATGTACACAATAAACCAGCACACAGCATTGCAGGTGATTTGTGGTCATTAAGTAGTTGAACTCAACTTTTCTCATTAGCCTGGAGAGGCAAAATGCACATGCAATTGTGCTTGAAGTCTTTCCA
The DNA here is from genome assembly GCA_013398175.1 of Climacteris rufus. Lineage (NCBI taxonomy): Eukaryota > Metazoa > Chordata > Aves > Passeriformes > Climacteridae > Climacteris > Climacteris rufus. The sequence goes on from VZRZ01005786.1 coordinate 27,441, forward strand.
TCATTTCTGTTCCTTTCCTGTTCAGTTGTAGATGCATTTTCCCTGCTGTGATCTCCACATCTCTATGAATTTCTACAGCATTTTAAATACTGTATAAGGAATGCTCAACCCATTTTCTGGGTGCAAGTATTACCATTGTCCTTCTGTGCAAAGTATCTTCCAAGGTAGCATTAGGTTATCCAGCTGTGATAAGAAACCAATCTGCCTGTTGACATACTGTAATTATAAATTTCTATTATTTGGATAATGCTTGTCTAATTCTCAAATCCTTTTGAATTGATTTCCATTTTCCCTATAAATTTCTTGTTTTACTTCATCTCCCCCTGTCTGGGTGTCAACTGCTAATATAATTAATGATTTTTTCTACTTCTGCTTCCAGATAACTGCTGAAAATATTAAACAAACCAGAGATCTGGCAGGACCCTCCTAGACAATTCATCCAAACACATCATCTTACGACTCAGATAAAAGGATCTGTTGGATTTTTCTTTCAGATGAGATTGCTAATGTGTATTTGTTGCATGTTAATGTGAATAGAAAGCACTGAGATCTAAACAAGGTAGATAAAACAGTCCAATTAAGCTATTTTCAAGAAAGGATTAAAAATAGAGAGCCATGGACAGTCTGCATTGAGTGAGGACTCTGTTTTGACTTGGGTGGTGCTAAAACAGTGTGTGTTTGCAAGTCATTGAGTAACAGGCAGCAGGAACTGCTGTATTTTGATGACTCTTGTACTGTCCTATTTAATGGTAAAGGGATGGAAAGAATTGCTCTGAGACATCTCTTCCTGGGCTGACTGGTACATCCAGAAGAAAAAGGGGAATGAGAAGAACAATACTCATTTGTCTCCTCACAAAATTTGAATACAAGCTTTCATTTGGGTTTCTTTTTGACTCTCTCAAACATCTTCAGTTGACATATTTTCCACTGCCATTTAAAAATCCTGCTTTGTAATAATAAGGTTTATAAAAAAAATAAACAAGACAATAAAAGTATATTAAACAAATAAATCTGGTGGATTAAAAAAAAAGTGAGGCAGTGCCCATACTCTGTCTTCACCTCGTAGTTCAAAGCCGGTGCTGAGTGCCTCAATAGGCTGCTCGAATGGAAGTCACGAAGAGCACAGATTGCAGAGCATCCCCTGCACAGAGGCTCATCTCTCAAGTTTGACCCTCAAATACTCCTTTCTCCATGTAGGTCTCCCTGCATTTTGTCTGCTGGCATGCAAGCTGCCTTTCGTTAGTGCCTCCATTCCCATCTAATTGTGTCCCTCACTTTGGGCCTGATCCAAGGCCAATGGGAAGACTTTTGCTGGCTCCAGTCAACTTTTGGAGCAGCCCCTTTGAAGGGAAAGGCTGGCAAAAGGGCCGTGCAGAGTGATGAAATGCTCATGCATGTTCTCTTTGAGCTTAATGGTGCTCTGTGCTCTGAAATGTTCATGTATGAGTGTAGGGTAAAAAAGGAAAAAGGAAAAAAAAAAAAAAAAGAATTGCTGAGCCAGGAGAAAGAGGGCAGGGGAACCTGATCCTGCAAGAGCTGGAGTGCAGCTGCATAGCCTTGAGCGTTATTGTGCATAGTAGCAAAAATGAGGCCCAAAAGGGGATCGCTTAACTAAGTACCTCAGCAGCACTACAAGATGCTTGCAGTAATGTCTCCTCAGACATGCCTGCTGTGAGGCTGGGTGGGAGCATTAAGGGATACGGAGATTTAATGCTTTGTGGTGAAAAGGACCAAAACAAGCACTTAACTTGCACCTGCACACAAGCCCCTGCTGGGCCTGGCATGAATACATTCCTAGCCTGTGTGATGCTGCATGGCCATGGCTTTTCATGGGCCAGTGGGTATTTTGTAGGCTAGAAAACTCCATGTTTCTTGAGCAGGGGGGGTGATAAACATGTATTGCATTATACCAAAAAGGCATTCCAAAAGAAGATAAAGAGAGAACACAGCACACTGAAGTCTAATAACATATTAGAAACAACAGTAAATATTATGGAATCAGTATTAGTGAACTGAGAATTTGTACGGAGCCAGGAGATTTCAGTAACATGGTAAGCAGGAAATTTTTTCAAGTGCAGCTGAGGAATTTGAATTGCTGTTCAGGGATGTTATCTAGCATTTTGTTACATTTCAAAGTAGGAGGTGCAGTTACACAGAAAGAGAAGGGTGAAACACACCCATAAGCAGGATCTCTGCATCAGACTTCTGGCATATCTGGCCATATCATATATGGCTAAGCAGGATATCTCTCTGTTTGTTGCTGTCTCCCAGGAAGGAGAACCTCTCTGCCAGTGATAACCAGTGCCTGCTCAGTAATGGATCCAGAACAGAAATTTTGAACAGCATGGTATCTCTAAGAGGAGAAAGAAATTTGCTCATGGACTGAATTTAAACTGGAGTTTTCCCATTCTAGGTTCAAGAAAGCCAGCTGGGATGCTTGAAGGCAGCTGTCATGGACGGCAGGAAGAATGAACTTCCTTTCCCCAGACTAGGGGCTCACATGGTCCTTAGCCCAAGGGTAAAATGAAAGCTGGAGGAACTGCACTGAAAAACATGATGATGTGGAAGGTTTCCCTGACTAAGAAACACTTGACTGAGAACGAGCTCCATGGGGAACCCAGAGTTAGGTTCCACAGAAAATGAGAGGAAAGTCAAGCAAATATGGAAAGTAGAGGTAAAGGAATAGCCAAAGATAGTATCTAAAAGAGAGAGGAAAGAAATACAAGTATTAAGTATAGGGGAAGAGAAATGAATGAAGACTTGGAAAGGAAAGAACCCAGAATTAATGGTTACTCTTGGGTGCTGTCATTTTATTTCATTTTCAGTCATTTTCAGTCAATTTACGTAATGCTGAATTGCCTGTCTAGTAAAAATGTACAGCTTTTGGGGATTTTTTTTCATGTTAACCTGTATTTGAAATTGAAATTAATGTTTTGTTGGCTCTGTTCTTTGGATGCTTGTATGTGACACACGTCTTCAGGCATTGTTTTGTCAGCAGACATTATGGTAATATTTTCATGGCACACAAGTGTGTGTGTGTGTGTGTGCATGTGTGTGTGTGAGAGAGAAGGAGGAGGAAAAGGAGAAAGTGCAGCTTTTCCCAAATGGGGAATGAGAATGGAGAATGGGGTCATAACCCACAAGCTTAGTAGGTCAGAGTTGAGAACTTAAAAAAAAAAATTCCTTTCTTCCATGTTGTGGAGACTGAATGAAAGTGTGGCTGGCACACAGTCTGCTTCTGCCCTCAACTTTTGTGTTTGCAGGAGGGGTTTTTTTACCATCTATGCTAGAATGAAAAATGCAAAATCTGGTAGCTCACTACAGTTTAGGAGATGAGATGAGATGAGATGAGATGAGATGAGATGAGATGAGATGAGATGAGATGAGATGAGATATGACATTTTTCACAATGGCAGGGGTCTTCCTATGGCAAACAGGTTGCTCCTTGAAATATGCTTCAAAGTGCTGCTGTGCTCCTCCATAGCTCAGTGCTGCCAACTCTGTTGTGTCTCTGCTTTGCAGAATAGTTGCTTTGGTTATTGACTGTGCTGTGTTGGCACAAGAAGGGCAACTGCACAAGGTCTTCTGCTTTAAAACAAAATCAAGGCCCCAAAGCTTGATCAGTGGACGAAATTCTTAGATCTCTGGTGGTAAAAAGGGCAGTCGGGGCTTCCCAAAACCAGGGGGAGACACACACATGTTGCAGCCAGAGGGCAATTGCCATACATATCCCAGCCATTGCCTTTCCTGTGCTACTTGCTCCAGGAAATTCTGGTGGTTTTAGCAAAGGCAGATTTTAAAAAGTTTGAAGTGAGGATTGAAACAAAAGTCTGGGGGCTGGGCATTAAAAATATTGTTGCTTGAATTGCCTAAATAAGGGTTCAGTTGCTTATTTTTGGCACGCAGTTAAGCTTGCTGGAGTAACCTAACACAGTCTCTGAGCATGCGAGGAGTAATGTGGTCGTTGTTTTTTTGGAAGTACGTGTGCAGCTTTCAAAAAGCCAGCAGGGCTGCACATGTGTATCTGAGGGAAATAATTCCCATCTCCCATGTAAAACACATAATTCTTATACATTTGCTGGAAAGACAGTCCACCATTCCCTATTGATCAAAATGTTTTATGCTAAGTGGTGGGAAACAGTCTGACAAATGGCAGGTGATTTAAAAGTTCTTTGGTTGAAAACTGATGGCTATTTCGACCAGGCAACAGCGTGCATCAGATTCTGATGCAAGACATAAGCACCTGACCCATCTAGTAAGTATGAAGAGGATGTGATGTGAGCCAGCAGAGTGAATGCAGCTTGTGGGTCACACCTCATGCCAGGCCTGTCCCATAACAAAGCCAAGTCTGAACAGCCCTTTTCTGGGCTGACTAGTGGATAATGCATAAAAGGGGTGCAGTGGGACAGGTTTAGTGCTTCACATACATATTGAGGAAATTCACAGTTCTTTGTGCAAATAGATATCTACATTAAACAAACTTGATGGTGGTCGGGTGCTTCATCATGGGAGGAACCTGCCATAGTTTTGCCTAAATCCCTTCCTCCTCCCCCGCCCTTCCTCCAAGTTTGGATTTATTTAGCTGATGCAAACCTCAATGACACCTTGAGTGAGCTTTAAGTGATTGCACCATTGCAAGGGTCTGGAAGCACCATGATTCCGTAACTCAAAAGAAGGGAGCAGATCTTTTCCTTAGAGAGACATTAACCTTCATCTTACGTGTGGTATCTTTTTTATCTGCTCTTGACAGTTCCCTCACAATTGTTGAAATACATTTTTCTTTCAGTCTGAGTAAATTATTTAAACTGATTTGTTTGTTTAAGCTAATTTGTACTAATCTGAAGTAGCCATATTTCTACACAAAATAGCACCTAACAACTTTTTTCATAGGTTTAATGAAAACTTTTTATAAAGTCAGGCTGTAAGCCACGTTAAAAATCCCTGGCAGCAGATATGCACAAACCTGTCAATAACACTGTGCAAACAAGTACTTTTTTACCTTTCCTAATACAATAAAAACATACTTGTTTAAAGAACTACAACAAAATTGAAGGTTTCAGGATATAGTGGGTTGAAAAACAACCCATGATGCCTCTGAGAGGAAATACTTTTATTTCTTTAAATAAAAGGGAGAAGGAAAAATGCCATACAGCTTGAAATTATGAATAGAAATTGCAGAAAATTATGACGTGAGTATATGCATTTGTTGGTGTTGACTCAGAGAGGTCTTTTGGCTCTTCAGCGGCTCACAGCTGGAAAACGTTTAGAGATAGGGAGCCTTGTTAGCCTGTTATTAGTTTCTCCTATCATGTCTCATGGGTAACATCAAAAATACAATATGGCTTTATTCCCCTTTGTCACTCCATTAGATTTCCATTTAAACTTCCATCTTACCATGAGCTTTAAAACAGAGCCTTGATTTGCATATTCTCCTGTACTACAGCAAAAGCTGTGAGAACCATTGCAAAAACACAAACATAGGTTTGAATTATGACCATTTTTAGATGATTCAATTAGCTGCTAATAGGTGTTCACAGTGGTATGTTGTAATGGGAAGTCAGGTTGTAGTTAATGGTTACCATAAGTCAGAATGGTGTTAAAAACAGCCGTCCTGTTTGGTTCAGCCATACAATCAGAGCTCTGTCTTACAAGTTAGCATGGCATACGATCAGGCAGGAACCTGGGCTTTAGCTGGTAATTTTATTGCTTTCCCTCTAGTGCTCAGTCGATACAAATAGGAATGGCTCTGTAGAACTGTGCAAAGAAGAGCCCAATTAACCCCCGATGATCCTCTGGAGGAATTCTGCATCCCTGTAGGGTGCTTGTTACTGCAATTATGTTTTCCATTATGGATTTTCATTGGAATGTGAAACCCACACACAGGAATCAGATAGCAGCGAGCATGACTTAGTTCGTCACAAGCATGAAGAATGAACTCGTTGATGGCTTAGAATATTAAAACACAGTAGCCACAGTAGAAAGTCAGAGAAATTGAAAGGTGACTCGTCATCTGATCTTTCCATCTGTGCTACATTTCAAAGATAATTTCATTATTCTGTCCAAACACGTGCTACCATGTTACAGAATGTTCTAGTCAGGATATTAAGTGACACATGATTTTGAAAGGAATGGCTATTACATGAAAAACACAGTGTACAGACAAGTCAAATACATAGGGGTATTAACCATTGCAGGCACATTCACATATCAGCATGTATAAATATAGTGGGGGTGTGTCTTGCAATGTCTGGTACTGAATCTGCTGATCCTACTAATTAGTATTTGTTTTTTGTATTACAACAGCATCCAGAGATCTCAATTAATCTTGAGCTGAGCCTATTGCTGTACACATGTAACAAAAGGCAGGCATTGGCCCAAAGAGCTTCCAGTCTTTCCAGATGGCATAAATGAACAGGCATGGAGACAGGAGAAAAAAATTAGACTTAACCAAGGGTGTGCCAAACTCAAAGTGTGATCCTCAGCTCTGGGTGAGGTGTCTGAACTTCACAGGTGATGTGCAGAAAGAATAAGGCATTTAAGATAAGGCATGCAGCAGCTGCATAGCCCAGCACAATGTCAACTAGTTGGTAAAATGTGGGGAAGGTTTATTCCTCAAACCATCCTCTTTCACCAGGCCTAGAGGCCTTTTCTGCAGCCAAATATCACAGCCATGGCCCCAGATGTCAGCTGCAGCTGAGGTTAAGGGACAGCTAGCTGCATGCCCTACTGCTGCAAGAGAACCTCTGAACTTACACCTCTCAAATGAGCACCCAGAGGTGAGAGGCCATCTTCAGGAGATGAGAAATTATGTTGTCTCTCAGTTTGACTAGTGTATTTCACCCAGGACAGCATCATGAGGAAGACTTGGAGAGAAAAGAGAGAGGAGATTGGAAGCTCCATCTCCCCATCCCAACCCAGCTGTGCTCATCCCCCCTCGTTCCAGACACCATTCCTCCCCCACATCCCATTACTTGAACAGAATCCTTGGGGCAGCCTACTGCAAATGAGTGGAGGGCCTTACAAACTGGAAAACAGGAATATTGAAATAAAAAGTTAGTGAGTGAATATGCCAGAAGCAATAGGAGGAAGACTGAGCAATGTGCCTGAGAGGCAATTTAGCAGGGAGGGGCCAGGCTAATTAATCTCTAGGATGAGGAGGTGGGTCAAGCGACAAGGGTAGTACTGAGCATGCCTCAGGCTGAGCCTCGCTTTCAACACCTGGTTTATTAATACTCAAGAGCAGTGGCACTGTGTATGGGGAAAGACTGGGTTTGGGGTGTGGTGGTGATCTCCTCTTCCTTCCTTAAGCAAAGATGTCCCATGCAGCCAGAGAAGGATAGTTCTTCAGCTTTAGAGGCAGCCACGGCAGGGATTTTAGTTGCACCATTGCAGGCTGTGAAGCTGCTTGTAGGGATTGACTGTACTAGGTGGGAGTGCTGCTATAACAGGAACACTTATTAGGGGGAAAGAGAAGAAAAACTCTTTAAGTTCTGGAACACAATCCTGATGCTCAAAGCAGAAGGATGGGTTACCTTGCTAATTGTAAGCCCACAAGGCTCTGCCACATAATAAGCTGAGACAAGAAGATCTGTTTCCACTGCAAAACATAGGTTTGAGATGTATGGTTTTAGAAAAGTGTTTGCCTTCTTTAATATGTTGCTCCAAGGGTATTGTAGCTGCAAATGTAGCTGCTATTTCTGCTGATTCTGCTTGGCTGGGTCAGAGTTTTGGGCATGAACAACCTATATGTATGCAGACTTGCTTGCTTTTTAATTTAAAAAAGAAAGCTGGTCTGGAATATGTTGTGTTTCCTCAGGCCCTAAAAGTGGCAGATAGAAAGAAACAGGCTAAAACCCTGGAACAACAACAGCAAAACCCCTGTGAGTTGCAGCCATCAGCATGAATAAGCAGACAGTAGCTACGAAGCCCTTGCCCACAAATAGAAATGGGAACAGCTGACAGATCATTCTGCTCACTCACTGGTCCTGCTGTGAGACTGCTTCTTTCTAAATTTTTTAATGTGGGGGCTCAAGGGCTTGTTGCTTCATCTTAATGTCATTTAATATGACTTCAGTCTTAAAGATGTGGAAACACTGTTGTAACTTTCAGGGCTGGTCAAAATATAGCCTGGAAGGACCTCATGAACGCATTTGCAAAATTTTGGAACAAAGCCTAAGGAGGTAGTTTAGGTCTGTGAATGTTGAGAGAACCACTTACATTTCAGAAAGCTCCACCACTGGTTTCAAGGGGGATATTAAAAAATTTGAGAAGGTTCAAAGGAAAGTTACAAAAGGAACTGAGTGAAAAGAAATAAACAAAAAAAACCCTCCTCATGACAGCAAAAGATGTGAGGGTATTTCCACTTTTTTGGCTTCCAAACCAGTCCCTTGTCACAGGTTAAGGATACCTCAGTAAGATCAGCAATACAGTAGGAAGGGCTCTGCAGTTTAGTAGACTTGTAACAACAATAGGTTGTTGGCCAGGTGTTGAAGCTAAACACTTTCAGACTGAAAACCAGGTCCACATTTTTAAGAGTGAGGGTGATTTACCATTGGAACAGCTTACTAGGGATTGTGGTAGATTTTTCATGATTGCATGTTTATTGTGGTTGTTGTTCAACCACAGCTATAGAACTTCAAATAAGAATTACTTAGCATCATCTTACAGTCCATGTTGCTCTAGATGCCAGACAAAATGATGTCAGTAAGTCCCTGTGGCCTCAACATCCAAGCATTTGTGTAGGATGGGGAAGTTTATTTCTGCATCCTAGAACAACAACAGCCACAGGTTCTGATGTGGGTGCTGCTGGTATTATGGAAAGGTAAGATTTGTAAGGGTTTGAGTGTCCAGGCATGCTATCTCAAATCTAAATAAGCAGGTCTCAGGGGGGCTGTGCTGAATGTGGTGTTGAAACACAGGCAGACTGCATTTAATCAATGCAATTCTGGGTGCATGTGCTACCTGCAAACTGGAGCTCAGTTACGAAGATCTCAAACAAGTGTCTTTGGTACTTGGAGAATAGGTTCAGTCAGGAAGACTTAAAAAAAGGAGTGAAGTCCTCAGAAGTGAAGTCAACTATGCACAGTTCGTGCTCTGTTTCTGTGCTGCTGAAATGAAGCTGCACAGCTGCTGACAGGCAGGATGGGACACTGAAGACTTTGATCAAAAAACAATTTCACGTTTGGGTCCACCCCTTTGGACCTGGTAGCAGAGTCAGAAACACTCCTGAAGAGACCTAGGCAGGAAATTTCTGCATAGCTTGTCTCTCTGAGCCAGAATCTCATTTACTGTTTTCTAAGGAGGACCCTTTGAGCTTCTGACAGCCTTTGAGAGCACTGGAGGGCGGCTTGGGACTGTGGCCCTCAGGTTACCATCTCATTTTACATATACACATATCCTCAGAGGTTTAGTATTTGAAAGAAAAATGTTACAAAGTCTTTGAAAGCAAAGCTTCAGAAAAATTGTATCTTACAATTCAAATCTGCCTTTGAAGCCAGAAAACTCCAACTGGCTATGGCACTGTGCAAATAGCATCTGATATTTTCCTTCAGCTGGACAGAGTGTGGAGAGGGACAGATTATGCTCAAATGGGCACTGCCTGCAAAATTATTCTCTCCTGTAAAGTCATACTCATACCAGAGTGACTGCAACAGTGGCAGTGGATGCATGCTCCTCTGAAAGTCATCAGTGGTGCATCTCCCCTGCCTTTCCAGACAAGCTGCTCTTCATGGTGGCAGTCTCACCAAGCTGCAGGGCTGCAGCAGCTAAGCCCAGGTCAGTGAGCTGAAGCAAACAAGCCTGCACACATCCACGCTCAGCAAACTGCCTGCCAAGGCTTGGCATTGGGACCAGAGGACAGTCAGAGCACTCACGACTCCCTCCTTTATTCTGCTGCATTACGTGGAGCCAGAATCCAAATGATGAGAGGGTGAGCAACTGGTCTCCACGCTGGTGTGTCTGCGGGTGAACTCAGAAGGATTTCTGTATCTTGGGGTTTGTACCAAGAAGCAGGACAGCTGGAAAAGGAGTTGGAGCAAATACATTCTAATCAAAATAGTTGTGCTCCTGAGGATGTTAAATCTTCTTATAATCATTTATGAAATCAAAGACTGACTTCCTCTGTAAGTGGAAAGTCGCTTTCACCAGATGGGGGTGGGAAACAGGGGACTGAACCTGATTAAAAAAAGATCACCGTTAAATGCCATTCTCCGGGAGAGGGACCTGCTGAAATGAAAGAGATTTATGTGTGAGATTTAAAGTGTCCTTGGTGTGGGAAGAGTATGCCAGAGGAAAGTTTGTTCGATAATTACACTGGGAATACAGGAAGGAAAGTCTAATTCCTGTGCTATAAGGGAGGCACGGTTTGACAAGAGAAGTGCAGGAGTCCACATATGATTATTTATTAAGGAGTCCCATCTAGGTGTGCATGGATTTTTGCAGTACAGCGCAAAAGAAACATGTGGAGATGTAGAGTACAAATTCCTCGTGCCTACAGGGAGGTAGAGAGGAAAGACTGATCATGTGCGATTAGACACCAAGTGCTGGCTCTCAGGAAACAGGGGGTCAGTTCCTGCCTTGGCTGCAGGCTTCCTAGGGCTAGACATTTAATATCTTTGGTCCTGGTTTCCCATCTGAAAAAAGGGAATAACATTTCTTTTGGCCTTATTTGTTTAGGTTATAAGATCAAGAAGACAAGTCTCTCTTCCAGTGCATGAATATGCAGTGCCTTGCATGATGGGGGCTCCCATTCTTCTTCAAGCTGCTCGGTGTTTGTTGTGTTGACACCAGTGTGTAAAGGGCAGGGAGAGACTGGGAACAGTGCTGGGTTATCAAGAGAGTCTTTGCCTCTGGAAAGGCAGACAGCTATGTCTCTGACAAGGAGGAGTATGGAAGAAGATGGAGGTTGAACATAGCAGAAAGACAAAAGGTTGGAATGGGCTAAGTAGCTGGAGTTGAAGGCTGGATCTTCCAAGCTCATTTAGGGATTATTTTGAGGGAGATTATGAGACTCTAAAGTCAGCACTTGCAGATGAATCTATGGTGGCACAATTTTCATGAAGCCATTGTCACTTGATATTAGGAGTACAAGGGTGGGACCATGCACTGTGGGAAGGCAGGAGAGCACAGGCAGTACTCTCCATTAAGAAGGGTGTTGAGACTAGGTCCAGTGTGGTTGTCCTGCCTGTCTCTTTCCCCTGACATGATCCTTAGTGTCACAGAAGTAGTGCTTCAGGGTACCAGGACAGTGAAGCAGAAGGTGCCTGGGATGAGAGACTCTTCCCACTCACAAAGAGACCAGAGGGGTCTTGTCCTGGCCAGGTGTCTTGGGCTGTTTCCAGTTCAGGCTTGATCTATGTTGCTGTGGAGTTGCCAGTTTGAAAAGGGAGTTACGTGATACTCTTGTGTGGAAAGATTGGTGAGGGAGGGATGGAAAGGAAGAAGGTTAACAATGGAGGTGCTCCTGATGTGTCTCCAGACTGCTTCTCAACAGTGTGTGCTTCTCACAATGCTTGTGGAGGGACAGGGGTGTCTGAGAGTCTCACGTCAGATGCACGGTCCTAAAAAATGAGCAACCCGCTCCAGTCTGTGGTCTAAACTGGAATCCTGACACCGACCTGCCTGACAGGCGCGGTCAATGTCCATGGGTTTGTCTGACACTGGAGGCAGATCCCTCTCTGTTGAGGGAATGTGGGTGATTTTTATTTCTCATTTGTCTAAAAATGAATGTACCATCCAAATCTTAACTTGGAAATGAAATACACCTTCATTTGTAGGGAAAAAAAATCTTATAAAAGAAAAATGAGATACTGAGAAAAAATTATTCCTTGGGTATTTCAGGAATTGCTAATTTCTTTTCTTTTTTTCGTCCCTTCCTCTCTCTCTCACTCTCTCTCTCTCTCTCTGTCTCTGAAACACCTGCCTAGTTATGAGTTTGAGAATCTCAGGACTTGTCTACACAGGGAAATTTATCAGCCTAATTATGCCAGTGTAATCAGACTGATAAATTTGCCTGTGTATACAAGCCTTTATTTTAAAAGCTCCATTGTCTGTGAGTGCAAACCTAGTGAGCAGTTGTGTTTTAGGCTTCTGAACCGAGCTTGCCAGCTGTGGGCTGACTGCTGAAGTCTTTGACTGAGTTTTCTCATTTCTAAGTAGTGCGGTTCTTTGGATACTAAAAGCCTAAACAGGAAAGTATCAAAGGAGTCATGTTTTGCTGAAGCAATTTGCAGTTTCTTGTGAAACGTATTGACAAGGGTATATAGGTCACTGCTGCCCCTGGCTTGGTGGAATGTCAGACCTGCTCCCATCTGCGTCTCTCTCCGGTCACTGGCTTGGCCACAAAACTGGCACCACTAGCAGAGATTCCCCTTTAGGTAAGGGGTGGAAAATTTGTTGGATTGAAGGTGAATTCCCAGAGAGTTACTCTTCTTGTTGTGTAGGTGCATGGTAGAGGTAATACTCATAAGTCACAGAAATTTGCACAGCATGTGAATTTTGTTTTGTTACATGTACTTGTCTTTTGTGCAATCACAGAATCATTGTCAGGGACGTAGAAAAGCTCTGAGCAGTTTTGTAGAAAGCAATATTAATTGTGTAGCTGATTATCTATATCAGTATGGCTGTATACTAAAACATCTTAGTCTACAGATACAATTAGCTAGACAGCTGTGCAGCTGGGTATTTCCAAAGCGAACACACAATGGGGTCTTGTGGCTCAGGTATGATCATTTCTCCACAGCTCTTTAAAAAAGTGAAAACCCAAATGAATTAGACTCCACTACAAAATGAGCTGCCTGAAATAATAGCCATCCCCTTCCCAAGAACAGACACTGTCCAAAATAAAGGGGTGAGCTGGCTTCCATGTGCAGAGTTTTGCTAGTGACTTCTTTGTGAAGATTTGTATTTCTCTGGCAGGAAAAACAGGAGAGAGCTCCTCAGGAGCATGAACAAAAGAAACTGTGTTCTAGGAAGAGATGTGTATTTGAAATAGTCCTGAGAAAAGTGGGGAGGAAGACACTCTGAGCAAAGGTCTGACCTGAAATATGCTGAATTTGTGAGTGATGAGCCACATATTTTTTTATTTATTGTTTATTTTCCAGTGTAGGTGTCTCTTGGTTGTATCAATGTGTCAGGATGTCACCAAGAGACTTGCACATTGATACCCTGGCCCACGTGGTGCTTGCACAGAGCTGTTTATCTTTCTTTCAGAGAACTTTGTCTGTTGGGTGTCTGCTCTGTTTTCTTCCTACTGAAAATGTGTCCTGAATTCCTGTGGATGGATCTGGATTTAACAGATATTTACAGGAGTATTTTCCATTTCTTAGCCCACTTGAGATGCCATTGTGTTAGGATGAAGCTTTGGAGCCTGGTTATGGTGCAGAGAGTGTGGGCCTGGAGGAGGAACAATCGATTTCAAGTCCCGGTGGGCTAAGTTGGGCAGCAGTGCAAGTCAGGTTACATGTAGGCAGGAGGAGAAAGGATGCATGTCCTAATTGCACCTTTATGTTCCTCTCACCAACACACCAAATCACACCAACAGGCAGGTTTTTACTCCCTTTTGCAGGAGTAGGTTGATTCACATTTTCCAGCACTGAATGGCGTAGGTATCTCTGGGAATGGAAAGTGTGACCCTGACCCTGTGATTTGTGCACCCATAAGGAGAAAAGCACAGGGAACATCTCCCACCACTCATGCAGGGACTCATTTTGTCGGTGAATCAAGTATCCCCATGAGGTGAAGATCCAGTGAAACCTGATTTCCTGTGGATTTGTGTCTGGATGGTGCACTGGTCTTGTGAGAGCAGAGCTGGTCCTCCCGTCTTTCCTACAGTTAAATGGCCAATTCCTTCTATGTGGATGTCTGTTTTCCAGAACTTGTGAGAACTTTTTGTCTCAGGAGGTGTTTGCCCCTCTGTCAAACTTGGCTGAAACTGGAAAACAGGTTGTAAAATTACTAGGGACTCACAGGCACCCATGCCTTAGACACAGCCTGTGTGCATGATTCATCCTTTTAATTTTTATAGGTGGTGCTGAAAGATACCATTGAGATGCAGATCCAAGTTGCTCACAAATGCCCCGGTGAGTGCAACAGGACAAGTGGAAGATGAGAAACAACATGTCACTGTAGCAGACGAGTGTAGGAGGAACACAAAGTAGCTCTTGGATGATGGGGATGGTTATCAACGGGATTCTCTCAACGGGAAGCACATCCTCTGTGCCCAGGAATTCGAGAGTTGTGGAACGCTTGCTTTTGGAAAAAAAAAATGTTTTGCTACTGACAGGAGAGGGCACGTGCTTTTTGGAGTCCCATTCATCTTCCCAGTATGAGAAACCATTTAGTAAAGGAAAGAGATTACCTAATCGTGCTTTGGCGTTTTCCTTTGTCCGCTTATCTCACATTTCCTAGCCACTGATGGATAGGTAAAATCTTCCAGTCATGACAGTATGGAGCCCTACGTCTGTGGGTTGGTATGCAGAGCTGATCCAACAGGACTCCTCCGTGCTCTGGCGACGATAATGTGAGTTAATGACAGAAGGGTCTAGCAGCAAGGTGCAGCGCAACCTTTTCCACATCTGAAAGTGCTAAATGGAAATTTTAAGAATTTTTCACTACCATTTATAAGATTTTCCTTCTCATCTGTGGCATTCTGATAAGTTAAGTAAGATCTCGTTGATGATCTTTGATTAAAGCCCTTTTTCCTGATTAATTTTTACAGTCATCTTTGTCTTAACTGATTTTTTTTGCTTTGAAACTGTGTCTGTCACTGTGATCTGTGCAAAGTTGAGTAAAATAAGAACCCTGGAAAGACTGAAGGTTACCTTGTTTACCAGCTTCCTATATACCTAATGTAAATAATTGAACTTCCTTTTTTTAAGTTTTTCCTTCTTAAATTTCAGTATTAGCAGATCTGTGGGGAAAAAAACCCAAAAAACTAAAAACGTCATTTCAGACGAGTCAGCAGAATGTAAAATATGCAATTTGGCCATAAACCTTTATGGTGACATAGAATCACCTGACAAGGCATTTAGTTTATTTTTACTATTCATCATTCATATTCCTGTATCAACCAGGTGCCCCACACAAGTCAGGGTTCTTTTGTGCTACAAATGACATAAATACATAGTGAGAGGCAGCTCCAGGCCCAAACACATTACAGTATAAATATCCTGGAAATAATTGTCCAACAGTTCTCTGTAACCTTAAAACACCTCATCTTTTGCTCTTGTGGCAACTTCAGTGATGGTCCTTCCCCAGATAATTCCAGAAATAAAATTACAGTATCGGTGTACTGGTGCTTTACTGGAGAAGTGTTTCAAAACACTGTTTTGTTTAAAAGAACCCCAGTACTATATCTATCTGCAACTAAGCTGGTGTAATGGAGAGATTTATCTTTATTCTAGATGAAACAGCATTTAAGAGCATTTACCCTTTACAAAGAATAGAGAAAAATGTGAGTTTCCACATTTGGGCTGCATAGAGTTCAAAACTATTCATTAGCTCCGTTTGGTTGAGAAATTAATATTGTGAATCTCTTAGGCATGGCAACATACAAAAGCTCATTTTTGACAGTATTTTTGCAGTGAATCAGTACTAAAAAATCATAAGATATCCGAGGGATTTTACTAAACTTTCTGAAACATTAAGTGTCATGAAAAATTTAATGGATTGTGTGATCTCGTATTCGATAGCATGCCCTGGGACTGTTTTAAGCCCTCTAAGCAGTCTAATAATTTTATTCCCACTGCAATAATGCTATATATTTGCTTTTCCAAGTGAAATGTGCTGTTCCCTATAAAGTGTCTGTAACAATTTACATCTGTTAATTTGAACTAGTTTAAAGTTGCAATTTTAACCCAATTAGATTATTTTCTAATAATGTGATTATTTCTTTTTGATTGTATTTGAAACAGTAAAAACACAGTTCCTAGTGGTCTTCTGGAAAAAGCAAGGATAATTCAAAATGCTCTTTATTTCTTACATGGTACAATTTTGCTCTATTTTTGTGCTTTTCTACTAGTTTGTAGCTAATACCATTCCTCACAGAATATTTTCACCCTACTTTTTCCTTGTAGATGTAAAATTTTGTTTTATTTTATTTTGACATCTGTAGCGTTTTCCCTTCAACTGCACAGCTTTCCACTGCAGCCAATGTGTCATAGGACTTCTCTTACGCGTCTCCCAGAGTCCTGGGGGTCAGGCTGGAAAGTGAAAAATGCAGAGATCTAGGAATGGCTCAGCCAGCTGAAAGTTACGGGAAGGGAAAGGCTCCAGTTTCACTGAAGGAAAGGAAAAAAAAGAGAAGAAGAAGAAGAATGGCTCCTTTCAATGCAGATGGAGGCAGTCTGGCTGAGAGTCAGTGAGGTTTAAAAATCCAAGAGGTCCAATAACTGAAAATCTGTACAGATTCAAAGCAATATTTTAAATATTGAACAAGTGCAGATAAAAAAAAAATTAAAGTGTGATGGTTTTTCCATTCTCCTGGTGCATATAGCCAACCATGTTCCAAAACCAGGCAGTATTTCTTTTCCTCAAAACCTGAGCACATGTGGCTAAATCCAGTCTGTGTCATCAAAGGATGTCAGTGGAAACGTCCTGTTGAAGTAACTCCTTCAGTCACTTTACATTGGAATGGGAATGACAGGGGGCTGTTCCCATCTGAAAACCCCTAACAGGTTATTCCTGTTATTTTGTTAAAATATTAGTGTTGCTGTTAAGAAATGGGTACTGAGCTAGGAATCCCGCAGGGTTGCAGCCATTAGTATCTCCAAGGGAATTGCCTTTGCTGACAAGGCCAGTTTGTGATTTTGTGACAAAAATGACATGAAAACTCAGGGCCATGCAATCTGGAGTACCTGGTTTGTACAAGAAGCTGCCTCTCCTACTCCTTTTTCACCCCTCTCTTATTTTTGGGTCTCTTTGTCTGTGTTTGCCTACTTTTCTCTTCATTTCATGATTTTATTCACTATTCCAGATCTTTCCCATCGTCCCAGACAGGCTCAAAAATATTGTACAAAAGCGTAGGGAGAGGGCAAAAGATCAGTGAATAAAGCACGGAGTACTTACCTCTTAGAGCCTGTTATACTGTCAGCTCAAAGTTAAAGTGCAATAAATCTGGTGGTCTCACGTTGGTCCCCTGTGCACTGCAGTCCACCTCATAAAACTACTACATAATTAAGTACAGTGCAGTACAATTGGCAGTCTCTGCTCAGCCCAGGCCTAGCAGTGAGCACATAAACCCACTCCTGGTCCCCAAAGGTGGAGGCTGAAGGTGACAGGGAGGTGGGGGACGGCTCTGGCTGCCAGTGCAGCTCTCCTGCCTTCCTGTGGGAAGCGGGGAGATGGCATTCCCGGTGCTGATACACTCTGGGAGTGCATATATTCAGAGAAAGAAAAGATAAGACTTGACAGAGCAGGTGATGTCTGCAGAGGAGTGGTAGCAGCCTGGTGAGGGTGGTTTGGCTGGGGCTGTGTGTTGGCTGGAAATGACAAACGGGGGATGCTTCATGCTGGCTGGGGTGACCCCCTGAGATGAACCCGGAGTGGTGAGTGGCTGCCTCAGGCAGGTGACAGCTTGGGAGGTCCCTGTGGAGGGCTGAAAAGTGCTGGTACAGGACTTTCTGGGGTGCTCAGTCCCTCTGCCTGCATGTGGATATGGTGGGATGTCCAGTGCTGTTGCAGAGCAGTGGCCCTGAGTCCCAAGGATGTCAGAGCAGCACCTGCTGCAGATGCTGAAGCATCCTGCAGGAGCAGAGGGGGGAAATAGAGAACCTGACTAACAGAGTTACATCTTCTATCTTTCTCTGTTTCCTTGGTTGCCTTTCCTTACATCGAGTTCCATATATTACACACATCAAATTTTGCTAAACTAGCGGTTTTCCGTCTTTGGAAGGAAGCCGTGTCTGAAGTGCCCCCCTTGTCTGTACCTGGGGTATTTCGTGCCACTCTGCAGAGCCGCGAGGATTTACAAAATCTCTGTCAGGGTCTTAGCACCCAGCTTTCCTCTATACCAGAAAGATCCTCGTGACTGTGCAGAAGAGAGGGGTGTGTTGCTTTGAGTCAGTGACTTAAATCTCTTTAATTCTTTAAAATAAAAGAGGAAAAGTAAGAAGTGCTTAATCCGCAGCCAGGCAGACTGGTGAGCACAGCAGCCGGGGAGCGGCCGCATCCTGCTGGTGCCCTCTAGTGCTGCACTCTCTGCCTGCAGCCGCCGGGCTGCACACTTGTCCGTCGGGGTGGAGAGAATTTTTGAGCTGTATCTGTACATTTTGGGCCAACAGAACCAGGGAGTGTGGTGCTGGCGGAGTGGTGGGGGTGAACCTCCGAATGCCAATAACCCTCAGTTTTCATTCGCATTCATGGTGCTGCTGTCTTTCCCTCTGTGGAAGTGTACTTTGCCCATGTCTGTGTCTATGCAGTGATTTGTCTGGCTTGGGTTTATCTGGGTTTATTTTGAACTCTTTCACTGTGTGATCAGCTGATCCTACTCTGCTTTATGCCTCAGGGGAATTTTATTTTCCAGGCCATAACTCTTCATACAATCGAAGTGGTTGAGGTTGGAAGGGACCTTTGGAAGTCACCTGGTCCAGCTCACTGTTCACGTAGGACCACCTAGAGCCAGTTGCCCAGGACCAAGTCTAGATGGCCTTTGAATACCCCCAAGGTTGGAGACACCACGAACTTGCTATTCCCATGTTCCACTACCCCACAGTAAGAAAGTGCTACCTGAAGTTCAGAGGGAATCTCATGTGTTTCAGTTTGTGCCAATTTCCCTGGTCTTGTGACTGGACCACACTGAGAAGAGCCTGATTCATCCTCTTTGTACACTCCTATCAGGTATTTATATTCAATGATGAGATTTCCCCTGAGCCTGCTTTTCTCAAGGCTGAGCATCACTTAACCTTTCTTTTTCATGAAAAATAGTATGGAAATTTTCACTGATAGGTACCTAAAAGACTTTGGAGGGTCTTCATCTGAAAATTCTCAGTCCTGTGATGTGAAGGAAATGGCCCAAAATAAAAGCTATCCCTAAAAGTTGAACTGACCTCCTCCACCCATGACTCCAGATCTGCATGCAAACTTCATGAGTGGATTTCATTTCACTGTAGATGGAACAGACTCATACTCTAAATATTAAAAGTCCAAAGGTTGAGAGGTTCTAGGCTTGCACTGAGAGTCATCCCCAAAATGTATCCCAAAATATCATAATGAGGGCAGGACATTTGCCTTCCAATTCTTTCAAGTAGTTTTTATCCTGAAGAACATGGAGGAAACAAAAGTTATTGACCTGTTTTTCCAGGAAACCAATTTTTTTTATCAAAGTCACTTTTGGTGTTTGGGGAAAAGCATTTTGTGTGTTTGAACAGTGGATTTCAGCTGTAAAGCTCACAAAAATCCTCTTCCATCCATTTGTTTCATAGAAGATAAATTGTCCACGTTGTTCTTTGGCCAGATTCTGACAATGAACTGTTTATTTGTAACACTTTACTCTATTATCACTATTGTGATAATAGTGATAATTGTGAGCTTTCAGTAGATGATCCTGGTCTTGGAAGCCTTTTTGTGAGCTGGAGCAGTTTCAAGCTCTGCTTTGAGTGAATGGTAGGAGCAGTGGGGACTTTATGCTGTGTGTGTAGACATCACCCACCGTGTCTCCAACTTATCTTAGCAGCCCTTGCTCCTTCACAGTACTTTCTGGCGTCGCCCTGACCTTTTCCCTGCCAAAGATGCTGCATTTTGACACAGGCATGGTGGGCAGCATGACTGTTCCTTGCCATGGGTCTGTTCTGGCACTCATGGCAGCCTGATGTTCTCAGCATGAAACAGCTGCCTGTTGGATGAGCTCTGGAGCTGCACCTGGATGGAGTGACTTGTTGGAGGCACCTGGGTTGGCTTTGAGTAGGTTTAGACAGGGATGAAATGCTGGGTATGGCTCTGAGGGGGCCAGCGGTACTGTAGATATCTCTGACAGGTGTGAGCTCCTCCACATGCCTTGTAGAGATCCCAGGCCAGGAGAGCACAGCCAAGAAATATATATAAAGTGACGGTATCCTGCAAGACTAACCTTGGGGCTAATTTTCTTTAGCAGGAGGTACCAGAATGGTAACATTTGCAGTCTGAGTCCTGGATTTGGTTTGCTGAAACCAAGTGCTGCTGTGTAAATCTGAATTTTTCCAGATTGCCCTGGGACAGCATTAAGCCTGATTAGAGAAAACAAGATCAGGTTACAGTATCAGTGTGAAGCATTTGCTTGTCAAATTACAGTAGCCTTATGCAGTTCTTGGATGAGATAATCAAACTCAGGCTGTTGAAGCTAAGATACCTGCCATCTGAAGCCACAGCATTATTGCAGTTTGGGGCTGGAGGTAAGGTGCATTTTGGTGATTTCAGTCCCTTTTAGTAGTGTAGAGCAACTCCAGATCAAATCAAAGAAGCAGAAAGACTTTGCCCTATAGAGGTGCCTGCTTTTGGGGGTTTCTTGCTGCTCCTTTCTGCCATAATGCAGAGGACATTGCTGTGGGAAAAGGGTTATAGAAACTGTGCCCCAGGAAGCCAGGGAGCAGATGCCCTTTGGTCCCAGGAAACCCTCTCTGGTAGTATGGTCTGGGCTCTTTTGTGTCTGAAGACTGCTCTGGCAGACAGGATGAAATTATATGTGCTTACCTGTGGTCTGAGAGGATGCAGAGAGGCTGGATCGAGCATTGCAACCCTTTATAACCATCAGGATTTTGAATTAATCTACATTACAGATTCATCTAAAGGTGTCAGGCTAAAATGCAACATGGATTAACTGTACATTTAATTTTGGGACAGAGTTTCTTGTTCTGGTTAGTGTAATCCACCGTCCAAATGGATTCCTGAGCAATTCTTCATTAATAAGGCCCTGTAGAGAAACACCCTTGAGATACCAATTCCTGCTCACCTGTCCTCTGTGGGACTAAGAATCAGTGACAGATATATGGAGCTGACACCACTAGCCTGTAATTGCCAGGACAACTTTCATGTTGGGCTAAAGTGAGAGAATGTTCCCTGTAATGGGTCTAAAAAGTTATGTGTGCTTGTGTGTGTGTGTGTGTGTGTGTGTGTGTGTTGGCTGAGCGCCCCTCTGATCCAGATCTTTTGAAGTTTGACTCCACATGAAAACTCAGTTATCTGTTCACATCTACCATAGTTATTTCATTCATTCTTTTCTTAATAATTCTGTGCTTTGTCTAGAAAATGTCTCTGCAATGGTAGTTCTCACTAAGACAAACAAGAACCCATTAATTGGCAGGCAAGAGAAACAAGCATTTTTAAAAAACAGGCATTCCATATTTCTTTTCCCATTTAGTAGATGTCCAAGGAGTCAGTATGACTGGCACAGAGATTATGGTGAGGAGCTGGTGCTGGTGGGATGGGTACCTGCCTCCTGCACATGGATGGTAGCGCCCAGCACCTAAAAAACACCCTAAAAGTCACATTTTTTAACCAACAGCCAAGGGTTAAAGACACCAGTAGACAGACAGAGGGGGAGGTGTGCCATCTTAACGTTTCCATACTGGGCACTGGATTTTTAATGCCTAACCCTGAACTTCCTACTTCATTGGGTTGTTGGGTGTTTTTTTGGCAGGGCTCTCTCACGACTTTAACATTCTTGTAATATGGCTTTTGTTGTGTGAAAACTGCCACGCCGTCGGCTCGACAGCAGAATGCCATAAATCTGGTGGTCTCGTGCCTGTCCCCCGTGTGCTGCAGCCCACCTCGTAAAAGTGCTGCTTAATGAAGTACAGTGCAGCGCAGTTGGCAGCCTCTGCTCGGCAGCCAGGGCTGAGCACACAAACACGTGCCTGCCAGGCTTGTGCCGGGAGGTGCAGCCAGGGACCTTCCGCTGCTCAAGTGGGGAGAAATTTCTGAGCAGAGGTGACTGGGAAATCTCTTTAAAACTGTAGAAAAATGCTTTATAAATTGTTTAAAACCTACCCCTCTAATCACAGGCCAGTGTTTCTGAGCCTGCTGGGGAGAGAACACCTTTCTTTGAGTAAAAGACTGGGTGTACTCAGAAAGGTTTCAGAATAAATTACAATGGATTTGGGAAATGGAAAAGAAGGAACGTTAATAAATTGTTAGTATGCAATGAAAGCAATACCTTAAGGTTACCCAAAAGTCTTGCTTCCATCTATCTCACTCACATTAAGTAAGAGATCATTAAAATTTATATTTTAATTTACTGTAGAGCCAATATCTGAAGGAACTTTACAAGCATTAATGTATTGTGTCTCCTACTGCTCTTAATTATTTTTTTCTAAGTAAACTGAGTGTTGGAGAAGGTAAGTTACATAGCAAATCATGACTTGAGTTTCAGTCTATTGACTCCTGCCGATGCTCTAAACTAGTTAACTAGTTTAAATGCCCTTAGTGTTGACCTATAAAATATAAATACTTTAATTAGAACATTCCCCATCATGTTCCTTCACCATATTTTGCCCTCTATCTCAGCAGCATGACCATCACTGTGATGCCAGCACTTTCACATACATCAGTTTGTAATAAACCTCTGCAGTCTTTTTCTACAAGGGGAAAGTTACAATGGCTTTCCTTATGCACTTCCCATGAGGAAGTGGGGACACATTCACACACCTTTCAGGGGAGGTAGGCAGCATCCATGCAAGCTCAGGGCAGCTTGGGTTGGAGTTGGCAAAGCCTGGCTGGCTAGAAGCAGAGCTGGAGAAGGTACAGGTCTTTGCAAGGAGCCCGGATGACTGGCTTTGACAACTAGAAAGCATGGGCATCCAGGCTCATTCTGGATATTTAGAAGCTCTGCATTTGGAGGCCAAATTTAGACCTGTGCATTTTCTCTGAGCACAACCATTGTTTGAGTATAGACATTGCTGCTATTGAAATGCTAAGATCTGAATAGTTGTGAAATTGACTTTTTCTTTGCTTTTTAGTGATGTATAGTGACTCAATAACCGCTGACATATGATTCTTAGCATGAGCTTTTCTTGCCACCCTGTTGTCCTGTATCCACTCAAATCATGAGCACTGTTAGCAGTGTTTGTGCCATGCTCAGCCTTGAAGGCTTTGAGTTGTATTCAGTTGTGAAAATCAAGAGCAAACAGCAAGGAAAGGCAGGCTAGTGCCATCAGGTTGCAGAAAGCATTCCTTGAACTGCCAGGCTCTGGAGCTATGGCAGCAGAAGCAACATAGGAATTGTGTCCTGCTGTCATCTCAGCTTCTTTTTCAGAGTCTTTTCCATTCACATGAAAGTCCTTCAGCATCAATGAAGATTTTGCTGTAACAATAACAACAGAGTAATTCCCAAAGTTGCTGGCATGAGAATTCTATTTAGTTACAGCTTTATTCTTTGTGAGGTCTCCAAGGAAGGCAATTGTTTTCTTCTGTCTGATGTTGGAGGTGGAGGTCTAGGGACAGGCTGTGGATTTCCTTCACCTTCTGGTCTTGGTGGTGAGGAAGAGATCAAGGCCATTATTTTCTTTTCACTCTAGTTTCTAGCATTTAGAGCTTACGGAGTAAACAAAAACCCTTTAGTTTCCAGTGTTTGTTCAAATGGATGCTTTTCAGAACAATCCATACCAGTGGCAACAAAAAATACCTGGTAGGGGCACAGCTGTAGACATCTGTAAAACCAAAGGAAAAAGAAGGAACTCTTTAATTCACCCAATATGGTTTTGCACATTAAAAGTTACTGCAATTTCCTTGTTACTATACACAGTCAATCTACAGTGGGAAGAGAAACTCAAGGCCAGTGAGGTATTTACCATGAAGACTGCACAACGTGTCAAAGCAGTTGCTTGGAGCAGTTCACATTCCCCCTGTGTTGCACTGTGATTAGTGCAAAGGTGGTGGGTCTCAAAAGGGTGAGCACTTTGCACCACTTTGCTGCACATCTTGCAGGACTGGAGAGGGATGAAGAACAAGTAGCACATCCACCAGCACCAAAATGGTAAAATGACACTGGAACTTGGCCTTTTGGTAAAATAATGCTTGCTAATACAGCCATGTGTCACAGGGATGGAAAATCAGATTAAGGCGATTGAGAGTAGTCAGGCAGCATCATAATGTGTGCAAATGGTTTCATGCAAAAACTGTAAGGAAAATATAGTGGTTAGCATTTGTTTTGCCTTTTCATTAGAAAGGAAAAATGAAACTGAAAGGTGGTTTTCTCCTTGTTATTCTGTGGCTAGGAGTGCACAGGATATGACCCAGGTGATGAGGCCAGAGGCAAGGATAAAAGCTGAAGTGCAGGTACTCTGAAGCACTTCCCTGGGATGATGGATGCTGTGACATTGTGTTTTGTCACTGAACATGTGTCCTTCTCAGCTACATCCCAGGCACCTTGTGCCGGTCACCCCACTGTTGCTGAGTGCTGGCACCACAGCAAGCCAAAAGGTGCAGTGCGGACACACATGAGATGGTGCAAGGGCACTATCAGGCACCATTGCTGACATCTGACCATGCAGGAGGAGACGTGAAGCCCAGGAGGGATTCACAGAGGGCCTGTCAGCCCTTGCTGGGATCAGAGTTGGTCACACAGTGAAGAACCTGTGCTATCTGCCAAGGGCAGTGGCTGAAGTTTGGCTGGATTTTGGTGTTCCTTGAACTTCCTCCTGACTTAATGTTTCTGCTGCTCCAGAAACGCTGGAGCAATTTCTGTCTCAGAAATGCCTAGCATTTTCGAGATGAAGCAAAAGTGCTTCATAAGTAGCCTGGATGACAGAATTATCATCATAATTTTCTTTCCCTGCAGTATCAGGACCTGTTATGGGGCGAATTCTGCCAGTGCAGAGGCAGGCAGCATCCTTGCCTCACAATTTGGTTACGAAAACGCAGTATCTAATCATCTGGGCCCAGCGTGGCCTGTCAGTCTTCACTCTGGCCACATTCCCGGTGGATGCCTGCCCTTTGTTCACTGCTCCCACGCTCCTGTCACAGTGGGCGGGTAAATGACTCAGATAAAATTTGACTGACTGGTAGAAACTTGGTATAGGGGTAATTCAAGACAGGGACTTTGGGGAGTCTCTTTTGTTGTGGAACATCAGCAGATGTGGCAGACATCTCTGTGAGAATGCTCTTTCACCAACTTGCTAATACCCTGGCTAGAATTCAGTATTCACTGACCTCACATTTCGTTACTTAAGATTAATCTTGAGTTTGGAAAAAGTTGTTGAAAAAGAAAAGGTAGCTCTTCTTTCTAATGCTGTATAGGAAAAAATAATTCAACCACAGGAGCTAGATCTTCTGCTGACAGAAGTCAGCATGAGTCCATTGTCCTAATTTATTGTTATGGTCTGAATACATATGGGATGTGGAAGAAATTTTTTTTTCTTTAATGGAAAAAGTTGAAGTCAGTGGCAGAAGTCCTGTTAAAAAAAAAGGCACAACAAAAGAAGCCAAAACACATGTTCCAATTTACAGGTCAGTTGATATCCTCCCCTGAGGCTGCCTTAATTTCTAGTTCGGGAATGTCAATAAATCAGTGCCACAAGGCATCAGTGAGGCAGTATTCAGCTAAGCAGCTGCCATGTGAACACCATGCTCACAATGCAAAAATTAACAGCCAAAAATCTCTCAATACATTTTCTTACTTCATTCATTTCTGCTTTACATAAAAACAGCTGTCATTTTTGCAATGAATAATCATGTCTGTCTCAAGATAGATATGTCTACCTGATATGTTTGCTAAGTAAAGAAGATGAGATATGATCCTGTATGGAACTTGTAATGCAATTCTGAATTAGGGTTTGTTGGTTTTTTTTTTTTCCTTGTTAATATATGTTTCAGTCTTTACGCACAGATTTTGTGCTTGTTTTATGTAGCTGCAGAGGCAGTAGATAAAGGAGCATCATTACACCAATAAAAAAGTGATGATTTTATGCATATACACAGCAGGACAATACTCTTCCTACGATTAATCGAGGGCTGTAACACAAATTAGGCTCTCTGGGGAGTAGACTTACTGCATTTTTCTGTGTGCATTTTTCACTGCTATGCAGAGTGGCTATAAAATGCTCTCTTATTGGATCCTTAAGGTTTCATTTTCCTCTAATTTGTGCTGAAGGCACAGGAGCAGGTGAATACAAGTCACTACCATGACTGGACTTCTGCCATCCACCAAATCTGCAGGAAAGCAAATGGCTACATGATCTGCAAGGCCTGGTTTGCACGGGCGGGGGGAACCTGGAAAGGAAGGTCCTCCAGGGCACCCCAAAGTCTTCTTGCCCCATGAAGATAAAGACATTACAGAGACAGAGATCGTTGACAGACAAGCATCAGACTTTCTTCAGACTTCAAAGGTTGACACAGTACCCTCTCAGATCTCTAAAAAGATCTGTAACTTTTGAAAACTGAAATGTCCAGTTTCAAAAAGGTATTATGGGGCACTGTCTGCATGGTATCTGTCATGCTGGATACTTCCTGTGGAGATTGTAAACTAAACAAGTATTTCCTGGACCAGAGGAACTCACACAACCTGGTTTCCTGCTAACCTGTCTCACAAGGTCTCTTCCCCTCTGGATTCTGTCTCGGACAGAAAAAGTGATAAAGTTTTTCTGTTAGGGGTGACATAAAGAACAACAAATGCTTTTCTCCTCTTGGTCACCAAGATATAAAAAATCTTAAACTACTGGAGACTGTGGCCCCCAGAGTCAAATCTGGTCAAGACAATTAAGGAGAGTTAGGAGTGGGGAACAGAAACAGACAGACGCAGCATGACTGCATAGACCATGTTTCCTTAGGAAACTGGGCTCAAAACAAAGCACACAAGTCTAGTATATTTATAGTGAAAGAGGTGGGGGGCTTTCCTTTCCAGAGGAAATGCACTGCTTTCCTGGGCCTGCTGCTTGCTTTACTGGAAGCTACACCTATTCATGTTTTTTGCAGATATTGTCCTGCTTTTGTCAACCTGGAAGGCCCTACAAGTTCTGTAATAAGTTAGCAGGGCCTGCAGAGGTATCAGAAGATACCTCAAGCACTCCAAGTGAACATTTATCTGTGCATTAATGCTATGTGTCAGATAAGGCACTTATGATATATAAAGGATCATAGAATGGTTTGGGTTGAAAAGGACCTTAAAGGTCACTTAGTTTCAACCCCCCTTCCCATGGGCAAAGACACCTTCCACTAGACCAAGTGCTCAAAGCCCCATCCAAACAGGCTTTGAACATTTTCAGATATGGGAGCATCTACAAATCTTCTGGGCAACCAGTTCCTGTGTCTCACCACTCTCACAGTAAAGAATTTATTCCCATTATCTATAGCAAATCCATCCTCTGTCAGTTTAAAGCCATTGCCCCCTGCCATGCCACTACATGCTTTTGTAAAAAGTCTGTCTCTTGTGGACCCCCAAGAGTTAGCCAGCTGAGATAAGTATCAGCAAAAGAGAAAGGACCATACTGAAGACAAGCTGCCCCAGCTCCACCGCATACAGCAACACAGCAGGCACTACATGCTACCAAGTTCAAGTTTGTACCTTTTGAGTGGTATGATGGTAACTGCGAAGAGTCTGGTGCTCCCTTTTGCAGGTAGGAAACGAAGAAAGCAGAGGGCAAGACTGGGGCAAAGTCAGCCCAGACTGGGTAGAATCCAGGCAAATTGTTTCTGCTCTCAGATTAGAAGATGCTTCCCAAAGGAGAGAAGAACTGTATGAGCAAGAAGAGACAGTATTGTTCCGTAAGCATCTGGAAAATCTAGCATTTTCTGCTCTGCCGCAAGCTTGGAAGTTTTTACATGCCTCAGATGCAGCCCAGCTCTCAGGAAAGCCAAGGGATGTGTAGATATTAGGATACTAAATACCAAAGACACCTATTAAATCTGGTTTCTGACAATGAAACATTGTCTCCAGTTTAAAATTTCTTGGGCTTCTTTTGTATTTCAGGTTCTTGTGTTTAAAATTGGCTGTGCAAAGGTTGTACTCTTAATACTCAAACCAGGCTTATGTTACTAGCTAAACATTATGAAGTACTTTTTAAAGACCTGTAAAATACAGAGTTACTTGTTATATAGCTACGCTTTTATTATTTGGTCTTTCATCCAGACGTATTTGAAAATCCAAAAATAAAATGTCTTTCTGCCTTGATACACTGATCACACTTATGTAGACACTTGTGTCTACTGATCACAAATGCAGACTTGATTAAAACTGTCCACTGTAGTTGATTCTCTGTGTTTCCTGACAGCCCTCTATAGCTCAGACTTCACAATTGCCCACAGGTTTTCTCTTCAGCATGTGGTTTCCAAAGGTAAAACAAAACATTCTGACATATTTTTAATCAGTCACACTACCTTCTCCACTCCTCATCTTGAGATTCTTACAGGCGTAACTTTCTGTCCCTTCTATGGAGCTGAATGTGGGATTGATTATTTCAGTTAATTCCATGGTGATTCTGACACAAGCTTAACTGTAAAACAAAGCAAAAGGCTGTTTGAATTTCTCACAGTTTAATCTTGCGGCAGCATGTGCAGGCCTGTTTCTGTGTTTCAAGGTAGTCATTGTTTCTCAATGGCTGTTTTAAGTCCATGGCCAATACACATCCTTAACCACAATTTATTCGAGATTTCACCATGCATCTTGTCCAAGTTTTACTGACTTGTACTGTCAACAGTACAATTTTGTTGTGGTGTGTCATGAATGTCTGAGGAGTCACCCCATTTGCTATGAATAGTAGCAGATTACAGAAGAGGAATTTTTTGTGGTTGAGAGCAAAACTTAATAAAAGTTGCATCTTCCTCTTCCTTTGGTAACTATTGTTCTTCCTGACACTGACTTTTTGTTGTCTTTCATTAAGATCTATTTAGAATTAGCAGTCTGATTACCTTCCTTCACATAATGTCCTGCACTTTATGGCTCAGTGGGGAGTCAGGCAGGTTTTTGGCAATGGAAGTGCTAACACATTCTGAGAACAGTGTCATTAAGGTATCAGAACAGCATGCTTGCTGCTGCACTGGGTGTGAACACAGGTCTGCACACATCTCTGTACAACTCTGCAGTGAAGACAAATACAAAGGTCTGATACTTCTCTTACTTCTGCTGGACTAAGTGGGAAGAAGCCTTGCAGGAGTCAATGCAGTTATATGAGTGCAAGTGAATCATAAGCCTTGGCGTTTTGAATTTTGCATAAAAGGTGTTTTTAATAGCCTTCAGTTTTCTTGGCATGAACTGTGCTCATGACTCAAGACATCTGCGGTGGGCTGAATTTATGCTGTGTGCCGGTTTCATCCAAGTGGGATTTAATGCCTGAGTTGTAAATGTTCACAAATGTGTCCACTGACCTCTGCTGTGCACGTGCCACCAGAGTCGCAAACAGGACGTTAGTATCTGTGAACCAAGGTGCTTTCTAAGACTGTTAGTGTTGGCAAGGCTGAATACAGAAGCCTTGTACAGCCACTAGTGCAACACATGACTGGAAACATGCGATCCACACCACATTCAACTTCTCCTCTTTAGTGCCTGAGTGAGGGTGTGATTTATTGCACAGTGACCAGGTTAATGTGTATATCCACTCAGGCTTGGAGTGAGAATAACAACATGTAGACAATAACAATGTAGTTTCATTCACAGACAATAGGTTTGGAGCGTTTCAATAAAACACAGCACTCTGGATAAAAGGGGTATTTAGGAAGTTTCTGTGTATATGGTATTTGTGCTTTTGTCGCTGACTTATTTCCAATAAGACAAATAACAAGGAAATTACAGCATTTTTATAACTAGTACAGTGAAATGGTATTTAAAACCCCTTTTATTTCAACATCAAAGGATACATAAAAGAATGATTTGTTCCCAGTGGAATAACAAGACAAGACAGGACACTTCACTGTCTTCTAAAGCGAAGAGGTTTTTCTTGCCAAGAACTTGAAGAAAATAGATCTGCTCAAAATAGTGAACTGATGCTTTTCAGCCCGTTAGCAAACTAATGCCCTGATTATGAGGAAGAGTCAAACTATTGTTTGTTTTGAGAGAGAATAAAGATTAACAAGGTAAATTACATGCAAAAGGACCAGAATTACTCACTTATCAAATGCGTATTGTAATCATATTTGTTCCTTTAAAAGCTTAAAGGAATACCAACATTCATCAAAGAGGAAATCATAACAATTTAAGAGCCGGCAATAGTTTTCCTCATTAAATCAGCTCCAAATCCCACTGCAATCAGTACAGAGCCATTCTTCCACTCCTCCTTTCTCCCTCCCCTCCACCAGTTTAACTGCATTAAAATGGTGGCACTGGAGGGTCTGTAGGAGCAGCATGCTCTGTGCCTTGCTTGTGTGATGTCTTGCCTGTTGGTAAAAGCACATTCGTGAAAGGTCCCATTCCA
Source organism: Climacteris rufus (assembly GCA_013398175.1). Taxonomy (NCBI): domain Eukaryota; kingdom Metazoa; phylum Chordata; class Aves; order Passeriformes; family Climacteridae; genus Climacteris; species Climacteris rufus. Next base: position 57,749 of record VZRZ01005786.1, read on the forward strand.
CCCAGACCGTGCCTGAAAAGGCTTTGGAGGAGGCTGGACTGCAGGGGACCCAGGTGACCCTGGTCCACAGGGCTTAACGAGCCCTGGCTGGAGGAAAAAGATACCTCTGCTCCCTGCTGCACCCACTGGCCTCCAAGGACCTTTCCTGGAGCAGCCGGCACGTGCAGAGTATCAGCCACTGTTCTCCTGCATGCACGTGTGGGCATCCATCGCTGTCCCCGGCACTTTGAACAGCCGCTTTGTAGATGAGTAGGGAAGAGGTAAACTGAGTGTGTTCGGGGGGGGAGGAAGGAAAAGAAATGTGAGAAAGCTTTAGATGTAGTCCAAGAGTCCATCTGTTGGGTCCTTCTGATGTTCCCTTGACGAAGCCCTCCCACTGAGAAGGATCCCTCCTTTCTCCCTCTTCTGCCAATGACTGAGTCAGAAGCTGGTTTTGTTAGAAAGGGTCATGAAAGCTTTGTTCAGCCTCTCCCCACAGGGGAGTAGGGTGTTCATTTCTATAGGAGGATATTTAGGTTGTCTGAGACTTGGTTGTTATTCACACAAAGCTGAACAGCCTCTGCCTGGGAAACCAGCTGGAAGGTCCTGTACTAGCAAAGGCCTGGGGTTGCTTCAGCTCATAAGCCAGCTGCTGAATCAAGGGGTGCTTTTGGTTGCTGATTAGTCTTCCTAATCACATTTCAGGTTGCTCATTTATGCTGACATAGTGAGGGAAAAGGAGTAGGGGGAAACCTCTGCTGTGGGCACAGCAGCTAGGTTTTTGACCTGCTGCTGTTCCAAGCGGAAGAAAATGTCTCGCTGCATGCCTGGTCTTTTCTCCACAGACCTGTGGAGGGACAGGAATTCAGGTTTCACCTATGTACCTCCTTCTCACACTTTCTGCCCAGAACCTGTGTCCACACCTGCGTTCCTTCTGGTTAGGTAGGTTTGAGTGCAAGGGTTTGAGTGAGATTCTTGTCTTCCCATTGCTCCCAAGTCCCATGGAGCTCCCAGTTGATGTAGGAACTAACTGTAATGTTATTGGGCTGCTTCTAAGTCACCACTTTGGAAAACGAGCTTTGTTGTTTACTATGCTGGTTTGTTACTTTTAAAATGCCACACTTTTTTTTTTAGAGGGGGGAATTACGTTTTACAGGTGTTCATTGGATGGGGGGATTAATGTAATACATGGTGGGAAAAGAATATATGGTGTAACAGAACTCTAAGGAACCATAGTGAAAAAGATAAAAGAAACTGAAATACTGAATGAAAGTAACAGATTTCAAAAAGGCTTTCATGAAAGTCTTGGGGAATTAATAGTTACATAAGGGAATAAGAAATAAAAGAGAATTTTGCTATTCTACTTGCTTTAAAAAACTCCATTCCTTCCCCCCCCCCCNCCCCCCCCCCAAATTTTACTTTCAGTTTGGAACTTAGGGGCTCAAATTAAATTTAAACAGATGTGCACCAGGTATTTAGTTTTCAACCTCCTGAAGAAAGAGCACATCTGTATTTCCACTGATATAATGTGACACAAAACCACTGTAAAATGAAAGAAATTCTACAACATAGCTATTTGTCTTCCTTATTTAAGATAGGGAAATACTTTAAATGAAAATGTAAGCAGGTTTAATGATCTGACTATAGGAGGATGCCAAAAAGTTACTTCTAAAATAAGTAGTAAGTCTTGAAATCAGAAAAAGAAAATTAAAAATGAAGCACTGTTACTGTTGGAACCTCATCACTGACTGGGACGGGAAATTGAAAGCAGGGATGGAGGGAGATAAAGCAGGTTTTGAAGGGTCTTGTACCCAGTAGTTGTTTTCAATACTTTAAAAGAAACTATAAGGAATTTTATAATACTAAAGTACTGGTGTGTGGTTTCTTTTGCTAGTAGAGTGCTCAGTTTGCTTGTCAGTGAAGGGTCTGGTCTCAGAGTCTGCTCACAGAAAAGAAATACACTCTTTCCTGAGAATGCTGGGAACACAGGGTCAGCTACTCAGCACTGCTGTAAATAAGAGCATTTCCACTGATGTCTGTGAAGCTATGCCAGATTATATGAGCTGAAGACATGGCCTAGAGTTTCCAGCAGGCTGAGTGGCTGTGCTGGAATCAATTTTGTTGTATTTTGTTTTCCCAGTGCCTAGCAGCTTCCTTGGGTAACCTTGATGGGCATTTAGGACACATAGCCCCTGCCCCAGCTCAGGTCCCAAGTAGTGTGGGGTGCAGACGCCCCTTACAGAGACCAGAGCAGGAAGGGAATCCATGTGTGTGTGCAGCCATTCAACAGCCCCACACCCACGCAGAGCATGGGCTGCATCTACCTGGCAGAGAAGAGACAAGAATCTTACCGGTCCCATCAGCCTTTTCCAGTAACTCTATTCCTGACATTCAAAAGGGCCTTCTCTTTTTCAAGTCTTTTTCCATGTATATGTGTACCTTTTCTACCTGTAGCCCCTTGCTGTACTACATTTGAGTTCTTTTTACCCTGACGTTCCTGTTTCTGATTTTTTCCTTCCCTTTAAAGGCTAAGTGACATCATTCACTGGGAGTTTTCTCTTTCCACTTCCTCTTGGACTGCTTTAAATGGTGTTTGCTTTCTTTCCGGAGTGCTCCAACAGGAATAGACTCCTACTGACCCCTCTGCCAATACTTGAAGACTTCTGTAATTTCTTCCTCCAGTTATCACATCCAAGTGTCTCTGCTGACCCCATTTTGCTCATGGTCCCTTGCTCTGTTTGAAATCCCTCCGGCAAGCTCACCACCTCATACCATTCATTCCCTGTCTCCTTGGCTCTGTGTCTCCAGGCTGTCTTCATCTCTTCTTTTCCCTCCAGAGGCAGTTGAACTCCTTAAGACCTTGGCATTTCATACCTTTCTGAAAATAGTGCTTTTATTTCTGCTGCGTTCTTTCCTGCCCTTGGTGATCTGCCGTGACTGTTCCTTTTGTTCTGCTTTCCCAGTCCTGCCTCAGGGCCTCTTTCCATGCTGCCTTCTGATTAATGTGTGTCAGTGCCCTCCATTTCCTTCTTCAAATCACTTCTTGAAAGCCCTCCTATTTTATAAAATGCAGCCATTTGAAAGGTGCTCGTTGGGGCTGGCAAGGAGCAGTTCTGCCTTATTTGGCAGCATGAAGCCAATACAAAAACAGCACAACCATTGCTTTCACACTTGGTACACGCACTGTTACCCTTTTTCCTTTGCACTACCAAGCTCTGTGGTGCTGATTTTCACCTGTGCCATAGACATCCCTTAAAATATTGAGAAGCAAGGGAGGAAAAATAGCTTGTTGGCTTCTGCACTTATCTAATTTCCTGGTTTTGCATGGGGAAGAGTTCTGCATCTGGTTCACTGAGGTTTCGCACTACATGGGCCATCATCCCAGACGCCACAATCTCTTCTCATGATCCCTACTTCTCTTTCAGACATGACAGTCATTCTCCAGAGCAGAAAAATTTAAAGGGTGTGAATTCTTCCCACCACAGAGGCCCTCTGCCAAGCAGGCATTTCTCCCACACAGAGGAAGCCCCAGATGGCCCAGGCTGAGAAGTGTGTCTTTGGGCCAAGGCATCACTTCAGATTTTTGCTTAGTATTGCATTTCTGTAAGGGCAGCAGGCAAAGTTTCAGTGCTTTATAAATATGATTAGCTCTAATAATTCAGCAATAATAATGTTGTTTTGAATGAATTAATTTTTATGAGTGTAAATATGTTGCCTGTATTTAAAAATAATTCTAATATAAAGACATCTCATTGCAAAATTCTTCAAATCAAATGGCAATTATCCCTTTTCCTATGCAATGGTTTATGAGTGTATATTGGATCTACTCTTACATTTTTTTCTTCTCTCTAATGCAACTAAACCTTTATAAGCAATATTTTGTTAATATAAGAGCTGTGTCTTGCTGATATTATGGACACTTCAACCCGACTGTGTTTGGGGGTATTTATTTTGGCTGTTGCATCATCACATATTTAGAGGAGAGGAAATAGCTGTGTGCCTTCTAAATTGCTAATACTAACGGGAGCACTTAATCTTTAGAATATCTTAACTATAAATCCAACATCAACACGTGTGTCAGAAAACACATGATTTCTTTGTGCCTAACTATTCAATGATCATGATTAATGCTTAATGCAAAGCACACACACACGAGGTGCATGGCAGTGGGAATGCCAGTTGCTTTAGGTCCCATTAAAGAACCTCAGTATCTACTTTTAACGATATTCCTGAAAAATCCTTTGTATGCATCCTCAGTTATTTGTATTTCTTTACTGCTTGCGTGCTGTAAGTCTCCCAGTGTCAAACACTCTGCCTTTTTGTCCACTCTCCAGCCTACGAGTCAGTCACCCTTGGGAAAGCAAACCTGGGGTTGAAGACACTGAGAAAAAGAGACTGTGCCTTGCTGATAGCTCACTGCCAGCTGAATTAGCCAGGGGAATGCAAGGGGATTTAAAGCAGCCCATTTCACTGCTGTAGGCAAAGGCAAGACAAGGACTTACGGAACCCATTCTTCAGCACTTTGTTCCTGCTGCTCCCAAGGCCTCTTCAAAAAGGCAGCTCCTCACTGGACCCAGTGCCCTGTGGATGTGCAAGTGCTGAGACTGCACAGGCAGCCCAGTTGTGCTGGGAAACTGACCTCAGCAGCACTTGGAGCCACCACAGGTGCCCTCTGCCCTGAGACCAGTGCAATGCTGAGATATCAGAAGCAATTGTCATGTGAAAAGCTGAGCAGATTCAGCATCAGATATGTAACAGCACTCAGCAAGACCTGCCTTGGAAGCCCTTCTTGGCCTTCATCATTGTAAAGGAAGGTGTCTGAGAATCCTGTGAACGCTGAGCTGCACACCTCTGGGGATTCCACGTGGCCTTGGCCCCTGCCCTTCAGAGTTCCTTGGTGTCATTGCATTTCCTTGGAAAAAGGTTTTTATGTAAATGTTGCTTCATCAGATGTCACAGCAATGCTTTCTTGCACCCACTGCTATGGTGTAATTTGCTCCTTGCACATGCTCCTTAGATTTACTTGTGTTTTGTATGCTTCACATTTTGTCTAAGTGTGGTGCACATACAGTATTCTCTAAAATGTACTATGAGTTGAAGGAGCAGTTTTTATATCACTTTCTGAATGTTTTACTCTTCAACTCTTCAAAGAAAGCCATCTCAATAAATCTACTGCACTTTCCCTAGATCCCTTATTTATACGGTAGAAGTTGTGTCCTCTATAACAGCAAGAGTTTGTGAGTGTTTGAAATCTTGTTACATACCTAATTTAAAACAGACCTTTTCTATATTATTTATTTACTCTTTTTTTAGCATTGCAAGACAAGGTTCAGTATCACCAATGAAATGCACAGGAAGTTCAAAGTTGTGTGAGGTTAAAAGTCTGAAATCACAAACAGTCAAAACCATTATGGCTCTTGTGAGCAAAGCAACATCTGCCAGAATCCTGCAGACATTGACACTGGAGCAGGTGCAGGGATGTTTATTACATGTGAAAATACATATCTTTCTTTTTTTTTCTTTTTGCTCCTGAGATAGCTTCACTGTAATATCCTACGAATTAACGGTTGATTGCACATCCAGTTTTACCCTGGAGGATGTATCTGCCACGATAGTATTGTTCTGACAGTGTAAACAGATAATGGTAAGTATAATAAGTACTCACAGGCTGCGATTTTATCTTTTGATGAGCCGGGAAAGGACTTAACTATGACAGTGCAGGTATTAGTAGATACAGCATTTACACCGTTTTGTTTCCTCCATGGTGATATTTTACAGTCTGCTGTTCCTGGGAAACCACATTCCTAATCTCCTTTCAGTCGTGAAGGTGGCACTCATGAGCATTTTTGTGAGAATGCTCTATTTGGGCCAAGAATAATAAAGTACAAGAAACCAGAAGATACCTTTATTTCAGGGCACTTCAGATCAGAAACTCTGTGAACAGCTTTCCTCGTTTCAGAAGGAAAAGATCAGTATTAAAGGCAGGCATTATCCCACTGCAAACTTAAAACTCACTCACCTGGGGTTTGTCTTGCAGAGAAATATGGCTGTATTATCCACACTTTGCAAGCCTTTCCTGACCTTACAGGAAGAATGCTGGACCATATTGTATGGGATCTATAGGAGACTTCCCTATAGTAAACTGAGAAAATCAAATTTAAAACGGGAAAGGGATGATGATCCTTACCATCTATTAGATAGTTCAGCTGCCTGTTTTTACTAATATAATAGAAGAAAGGTGATTGGTGTCATGGTTCAAAGCATTGTACCTTTAGTAAAAGAGAGTTAATGTTTCAACTTTCCTGGCAGTGGTAAGTGGCCACTGCCCACTTTTAGTAACTGATATACTAGGGAAAAATGCTTAATTGTGTAGGTGTAGCAGCTTTTTGTGATGTGTGTGTGTGTATTGCACAAGGAGGAGAGTGATTTTGGAATTTAGCACCATGCTATTATTTACCAGCGTTACAATTAAGGAACACCTGTAATGGTGACTGTCCTTCCCTCACTCCTTTTTCAGATCCACCTTTCCTTAGTGCTATTGCACTTGATGTTATTTGAGTCTTTTGGTTTGTTTTTATTCAAGAATGAGCCTTGCTCATTCAGCTTTGAATGGTTCAGCTTTGTTCCTGAATGCTGTCAAGTGTAAATTTAGACATGGTGTGAACCAGTCTAGGTCACATAACCAGAAATAATTCACAAAGCATGTAAATTGTTTGTCATCCACAGGTACATGAAGAATAGAGACTTGAGTGAGAAGGTCCTGTCTGGGCTCTCATGCTGGCCTAGCTGCATGGTCCTGCACTGGCATTCAGAGCAGTGGGAACCCAAGTTGCTGTGCAGAGACCTGGTAAAGCTGCAGATTCTGGCACCTGCCATGACTTTGCTTTAAACAACAAATCCAAAATGTGTTTTTCTTGGTAAATATTGGGCTAAATAAAGATTGCTGGGATTCAATTTTTCTTGAAAAATGCAGGATAAGGCAAAATATGAAGTAATGGCTTCCCATTCCTTCATTTTTCCATCACTCTGTTTGTATAGCCCAGGTAGCAATGTCTCATTTTAGAGGAAAGTCTGCATTGCTGATAACAGGTATATGCCTCTCACATCTTTCGAGTGTGGTCTCTCAGTCCAGGATATGCATTATGGAACTCAACCATTCTGGACTGTCTCCTGATTACGTGGGATTGGAAATGTTTCAATTCAATGTAATTGATACTGCATTGATTTTCAGTAGTCAGGTGGTATCTTAAATAAATAAGCACATGTATTCCATTCCACTTATAAAGTCTTTCTTATTCCTAGGCCCACACAGTCACTGTATGAGAGCAGGAATCTGTGTGGTTGCTTATGATACAATTTCCCTCAGTGCTCCTTTTGCAATGGTGCTTGGATTAAAATTAACCTTGGGGAAAATTCAGGCCTTCTTCCAAAACACAGCCGTGGACTAGTATGGGAACATCACATACATCCTGAATTATTAGAAACAGTACTGGCAATATACATGGTGACAGACTCTCACTTGACCAAATAGAAGAGCTGTGGTGGGTAGACAAGCTGAAGGAGCTACTGTTTATTTGCCGTTTTCATTCAGCTGTGTTAAGACTGACAAAAAGTGCTTAACACATCTCTCAAAATTATTAGTTTTCCCACGTCAAAATGTGCCCTTGATGCAGACTTTTTTAGGTGGTATTGATAAATATAGACTTTGACTTAATTTCTCTAGTGTGTGAAGAAATGTTTGGTGTTGAGAAAAGATGCTGTGTGGTTAGCAAGTTTTGCTGCTCAGAATTATGTGAAGAGGCAGCAATCCAAAGTGGACAAGATAAGCAAGAGAGTGTTTGCTGCTTGCCTGGTTCTCTGATTAGAGAAAACCTTTGAGACAGAAAATGGTTTTCTTTGACATTCTCTGAGAGAATAGTCTTCTTGCACCTTCTCTGTCTCGCACTGTGCTGAGACTGGCATAGGCACGAAAACAAAGCACTTGGTGTTTTGAGGCTAGCTAGGTCCAATATCACTGGAGTTTTTCTCCTTCTCTCCAGAAAAATCAAATTGTGCTGCCATTCAGAGACAGAAAAGGGATGTCGTGTGGCAGAAGAGGTTTGCATCAATTGATCAATTGCATCATTAGTGGAGCTATGCTTGATGTGTAATGCACATCTCCCAGCCTGGCTGGTGTGCTAGTCTGATTTCATGACTGTCATCTGATCTTGAGACCTCAGCATGTTCACAGCCTTCTTTTCAGTGGAGACAGGAGTTGACATTCTAGCCCTGTACAAACAAAGTTGCTCTCAGTGAACCACAATGTGCTATGTCCCCATCTGGAGAGCATTTCTGAGAGAGCCATCAGTGCTGCTTTCTGCCACATCTCTCTACCAACAGCTGTTTCCTGCCAAGCTCTTTGCTTCCAAGTCTCCTCTGTTGTCTGCTCACCTGGGTCTTCCTGGGCTGTGGGTCATGAGCAGACAACTGGGACAGAACTAAGCCATTCACTAAACAAACTTTAGCAATGTATCTGTTTCTGATTTTACCCAGTCTGTGGAAGACTTTCAGAATTCTGTGGAAGAAAATCACATTGGTGACAATTCATGTTTTGCTGGCACACAGTTGTACAGATGTTGTCCATATAGCTTCTGTCATCTTATGAGGTGCAGCACTGATGTAGAAAAGTGTAGGCTGGGATTGTATCTATCACCAGTAATTTATACTACCCTTTCCCTAAGAAAAAGATTCAGTAGTAGCATCCTGCTCAAAAATCCTAAAAGTTTTGAAAAAAACCCTAAAGATCCCACCTATTTCAGATAAAATTCTAAACTGTGTTTTACCTGCTCTGCAGTCTCCACTACAAGTCATGGTGAGATGAATACTGAGAAGCTCGGTACTTATACATGCTATGACCATAAGATGGAGATATTGGGCTACGAAAGAAATAGTGTACTTAATTCCCTCACCACTTTGGTTAGTGTGGGTTTATTTAAAGAAAAACAATGATGATTAGCTAAAATAAGTATTGTGGTAGGGATTAGAGGCCGGCCAAACCAAGATGGCAGAGTGCTAGAAATACAGAGTCTTGGTTTTAAAGTGAACAATTAAAAGTGAAAATGTAAGCTTGCTGTTGTAATAACTTCAATAGTGGATTACGTGTGCCTTTGTTTCACAAAAATATGTTGAAACATCAGTATCCAAATTAACAGAGACAACTTCCTTTCTGATGAGTGAGAAGCTATCCATAGTTCTCAAGGCAGGTAAAATGGTTTGTGAATAACACAGTCTATGCAGTTATTTTCTACTTTTCAAGGACCTCATGAGAGCACAGGGTCTAGCTTGCACTTCACTGTCTGCAAGAGGCTCCTGTTCTGCAATAACTGAGTGGAGGAAATTTTTGGTGGTATTAAGTAGAGGGAGGAAAGGTTTTCAGGGGAAACTGGAAGGGAGAGGTTTCAGTCATCCACTCCTGAAGTGCATCTCAAGCAGGTAACCTTTGCCAGCATTTGGGTAGTCAATTAGTGAGGGGATAATTTTACTTTGAAAAGTATCTTAAAAATATTGCCATCTTGCTCAGCCAATCCACTTCGCTCTTCATACTGGCAGTTCATGTTCCCCTTCTTGACTTGTCTCAGCCCGAAACAGATAGTTGGCCCCAGTTCTTGGTCATGTGTTAAAGTTTAAGTCAGCTGTATGGGGTTTGAACTCAATGAATGTAACAAGCAGAAATGAGGGTTTAGTTCAGTTGATTGAAATTTAGAATATTAAATGTTAAATATTAATGGTGGAAGAGGATTTTCAGGTAAAGTGAAGGGTGTTTTCTTAATAACAAAGGTAATAGAGGAGATATAACTTCATCAAGGGCATAGTGGATTTATCATCAGTTGAAATCTCTACAACCCAGTGCAGACACCTGTCTGAAAGTGATGTTTTGTTCAGTGATGTTTGCCTGACTCGTGTGTATGAGGAAGCCATGAATGAGATTCTATGGCCTGTGTGTGGCAAGAGATTGGACAAAATGATTGCAGGAGTCACAGGTTCAGAGAACAGCTGGAATGGGAAGACAGCCCTGGAGAGCATCTAGTTCAAAGCAGTTTCAGTTACAGCAAATTTCTCAGTGCTGTGTGCTGTTGGGTTTCTAGTATCTCTAAGGATGGAGACTCTGTTATCTCTCTAGACAGACTGTGCCAGGAGTTTAAATGGAATTTCCTGTATTTCAGTTTGTGCCTATTTTCTCTTGTCCTGTCACTGGGCACCACTGAGAAGGGTCTAGTTCCATCTTCCCTCCTTTCAGGTGTTCAATACAGATTGATGAGATTTCTCTGAGCCTTCCTTCCTCTAGAATGCACAGTCACAGCTTTCTCAGCTTCTCCTCATACAAGAAATGCTCCAGGCCCTCACCATCTTTGTGGCTCCTTGATGAACCTGTTCTACTATGTACATCTGCCTCTGGGGAGCCCAGGTCCAGACCCAGCACTCCGTATCTGTCTCATCAGTGCTGAATAGAGGAGAAGGATCATATCCCTTGTCTTCCCAGTAATGCTTTTCCTAGTGAAACCAAAGGTTGCTGTTGACTTTCTTTGCCTTGTGGGTTCATTGCTGTTTCATGTGCAACTGTGAAAGCACCAGGATCCCCTGGATCCTTTTCTGCCAATCTGCTATACATCTGGCCAGGCTCCAGCCTGTACTGGTGCATGGGGTTATTCCTCTCCACATGCAGAACTTTGCACTTCCCTTTATTGAAGATCAGGTTGGCCTATTTATCCAGCCTGTTGAGGTCCCTCTGAAAGGCATCATACCCACCTGGTATATCAGCCACCACCTTCCATCATCTGCAGATTTGCTGAGGGTGCACTCTGTCTTCCATCATCAGTGTTATTAATGAAGCTGTTTAACAGTACTGGACTCAGGATTTACCCCTGGGGCACACCTCTAGTCACTGGACTCCAGGTGGACTTTGCGCTGCTGATTAACAACCCTCTGAGCCTGACAAATTTTCACTCCACGTCTCTACCTACTGATCTATCCTACACTTCATCAGTTTGTCAATAGCGATGTTACAGCAGACAGTGCCAAAAGCCTTGCTAAAGTCAAGATAAACACAATTCACTGTTCTTCCCTCATCCATAGACCTAGTGAGTTCATTGTAGAAGGCTATCAAGTCAGGCATGATTTCCGCTGCATAAATCCACAGTGGATGTACTCAATTACCTTCTTGATTTTAACATGCTTGGAAATCATTTCCAGGATATTTTGTGTCTTCATATTCACTGGGGTCAGGGTGAGGCTGACTAGCTGGTATGTCCCCAGATCCTCCTTATTGCCCTTCTGGAAGTTAGCAGTGACATTACTTTTATCCAGTCCTGAGAAACTTCCCCTGTTGCCATGATCTTTCCAAGATTATCAAGAGTGGCCTCACAGTGATATGTTCTTGGCACTCACGATCCCCCAGTGATCCCTCAGCACTCATGGATGCATCCCATCAGGGCCCGTAGATTTGAGTAGATCCAGTTTGCTTAAATATTGCTCCTCCACTGAGATAAGTTTTCCATACTCCAGTCTTTCCCATCAGTCTTGGTGACCTTGGGCTGCTGAAGCCGAATCCTGCTGGCAAAGGCTGAGGCAAAGAAGCCACTTTGGTCTTTTCCATGTCTTTTATAACCATGTCCTCAGGCCTGCCCAGCACAGGCCCACATTTCCTCACATCCTTCTTTTGCTATTCATACACTTGTAGAAGTTGTTCATGTCCCTCACCAGATGCAACTCTGTGTGGGTTTGGCTTTCCTAAGCCCACTTCTGCACACTAGAAACCTGTTCTGTCTCTGTGTTCTTCCTGGGTTAGATTACCTGTCCCCTCATCCACCTCTTTTACACACTTTTTGTTAGTGTTTAGTCAGGAGTCCCTTGTTAATTTGTACAGGTCTGCTGCTCCTTTTGCTTGAATTGTGACTTGTTGGGATGGGCATTCTTGAGTTTGGAGGAGGTGATCATTGAAAATCAAGCAGCTCTTCTGAACTGTTCCCTCTCTTCAGGACCATCCGCTGTGATCTTCTTCCAAACAGATCCCTTAATATGCCAAAGTCTACTCTCCTGAAGTCCAAGATTGTGATGCTGGTTTTTGGTTTGCTCCCTTTTTTTAGGATCCTGAACTCCATCTTTTCATGGTCACTGCAGCCAAAGCTGCCCCCAGGTTTCACATCCATGACCTATTCTTCCTTGTTTTAAGTACCAGGTCCAACAGAACATCTCCGCTCATTAGTGCCTCAGCCACCTGTGTCAGGAAGTCCTTTCTGACCTCAAAGATTAATTACTCCCTGAACAGGCAAACTGGTTTTCAGCACTCATCTGAATTTTCCATATTAATAACAGGTAAAAAGATGTCTACTGGTAAGTGGTTCACATTCATGGGGAGAACAAAGACAGTGAAACCCAGAATTCTACTTTTACATTCATTCTTCTGGCTAGAACCACACTTCAGGAATTCTGTTTCACAAAGCAGAATTAAAATTTTCTTTCCATTTCCACGTTACTTGTAGCAACTCATTTAGAGCCAAGGAACAATATACCTGTGACCCTAAATTTAAATAGAAATTCTCTTGAGACAAGTAATTGATTTATGACAAAGTGGAAGGATGTTGAACTTAATAAGGCCGGAGAGTGTATTTCAAGTTTGACAGCTGCATAAAAATAAGAATTATTTTTAAGAAATATAAGAAGGACAAATGGTGTAATATTTTTATATGACTGCTACTCTAAGTGTAATCACTTGAGTTAAACCAGGAGTTATCTAAATGCATTTTGGGTTTTTTTAATATAATAGTAGAAGTGAGGGGGACTGCTGCTCAAAGAAATTTGTAGGATATACCACATTATTTTGGGTAAGAAAAATACTGTATAGATGCCCAAGATGGAAGCCCAGTGTCCCTAGCCTGTATATGGAGGCAGTGGGGAGAGACAGGATCCCCCTTGGAGAAACCAAGTTTGTGTTTGCTCCGGGCAACTCAGTAGTGCCATTTGGTTTCCTGTATGTGTGTGTGATCACCCATATTGAGAAGATGAGAGTCCCCCTTAATCCTCAATGCTTCCTTCTCTTCATCTGTTTTCCATAAGAAAGTAGCCTAGGCAAGGAGAAGAGAGAGCCCCTTACAACAGATGACCAGCCTGGATGATTAGGGCACTGGGAATATGGGGTCCTCCAAGAACCAAAGTGCATTTCCTGGTGTGAAACTCTTACAAGTTAGGCAGCACAGATTTGCAAACAGGTACAGCGCCCTATACTGACCCCATGGGAGCTTAGTTCTGCAAACCACAGTGCTTATTTCTGCCTGTAAATCTGGACTTAGGTGTGTAGGTGCACTTACTTTTTCTTCTGTGTGAAGATAAACAGTACTATTGACATCGGAAATTACTCTTGCCAAAGAGATTTTGAACTTTAGGCAGCCAAACTGGGGAGTATTGGTGTCAGCAATCCATCTGGAGTTGTGTGATAGATGGGAACACAGTCAGGAAAGCACGCGGGTGCCCTGACACTGGGCCCATGCCTCCTCCCCTCTGCAGCCACTGCACTCCTTAAGGTATTTTATTGCTTATGTCTTTCAGGACATGTGAAAAAGGCTTAAATACACAAGACAAATTATCCTACACGATTCTCTGGAAAATGTTGTGTATCTTAAATGCAGCCAAAGTGCAGAGTGTATGCCAGTTGTAACAGTAATCACTCATTTTCTGTTTTGACCTAGCTGAGAAATTACAGACTTAGAAAGGAGTAATTTGAATGTAACAATCTTTGCTGTTTCAAAGGTTTTCTTTCTTTTTTACCCTTCTTGGAGCAGCATGTGCTGTGTGAGTTTTTTCTCCACTTGTTCGGAACACATCCTACTTCGTCTGTCCCTACTTTCCTAAGGTAGTTAATGCATTGAAGATACATGATTCTATCATATCTCACTTTCTGCCACTCAAGTTCTGTCTCAAACATTAATGCAGATGCCAGAAGTGAAACTGGTAAGGGTTAAATGTTAGAAGATCAGTGAATTGCAGAAGAATTTCTCACTGCTTCCAGGTCAAGGATTTCACAGGTTGTTTTGTTTTGAGCTGCGGCTTCTAGATTTGGATCATGTCAACGTACAGAGCAGGGCTGATACTGAGACCTTCATTCAATAAATATTTACTTTTATATGTGTGTGTGAGGCTGGGGGCGGGGGGGGGAATGAGTGGGTGGGTGTGGGTGTGGGTGTGTGTGTGTAGGCTTGCGTGCTGATGTGTGTTCACTGAGCTCACATCTAAAGTCCATCCTTAGTAGGCAGAGTTATCCCACTCTCTGGCTTGCCCACAAGACAAGCCCAGGACACATATTTACTAGCAACAACACTCTGGAATGCATTTGTGGTTGTAGAGTGCATTTCGTGGTATCCTGCTTTAAACTTGTAATAGTACTGCTATTTTTAACAGCAGAGTAGCTGCATCACTCAACTGTTGGCACAATGAACTAGAAAAATTAGAAAAAAATGCTTTTTACAATACAGTCTACACTGATACAATAAGTTGCATTAAAACCACTTCCTCACATTTATTGTCTCCTTAGAAATAAAATTAAAATATTTGAAGGTTTTCATCCTTCCACTAGTTTGTTTTGAAAAGTTTGTTGTTATGTGAGCTAAAAAAGGAAGCTGAGAATTTTTTATGGTGGGTACAAACCATTGATATATCAGTGTGCAATGATTAAAGTGACATACAAAGCCATAGGCAATAAAAGACTTGCTTTCAAGTGCATGTGAAAAAACCATAATAAAGATGAGACTTAATCTCACATGTTGGGATGTGTATGTGGGCATAACCAGTGTGCAACAGTACTTGTAACTTATGCTTCTTTGAAACAATCTTGTTTTTGAAATCCAAACAAATCACTTCAAAATTTCACGACCATTTGTATGGTCAGGACATTTTCAAATTCATCAGATTTCTTGGATCAGACTGTAATTTTCTCTTGTTTATGTATTGCAAATTTATTCTATTGCTCTTTATACTGATAGCTATTTTCTAAATCTGAACTGTAGGGCCCAAACACGATTAGTAAAGCCAACAAGTGATCTTTCATGTTTGGCAATGGCATGACTGTAGCATGAATACTGCCAATTCTTTTGAACATTTCTGTATACAACTCTTTATTATTAATATTTTTTGTAGACCTCAGCTTTCTTTGGATGAAGTCAGGAGAATCATAGCTTGTATGTGACTGACTGTTCATATCTTACGAAAAGTCCCTGGGTATTAGTTGTAGTTATTCACCTGTGGTATAACCCATTGATCTTCTACGCACATTTGTCTGCCATGAAGTGTCCTTTTCTGATCCTTGCCTTTTAATCAGAGTTATGTTTCACCTCTGCTCAGGGCCCGTTGGTGGTAGTCAGTGGAAAATCAAGAGCAGCCTGCAATACACTTTTAACCTCATGGAGCAAAATGAGGAAGGTTTCTCTTCCTGTGTTGCCTTGAGCAACTGCTTTGTACCACCCTCACTGTAAAGCTGATTGACTCTGATTCTCAGACTCATCGTGTAATTCATCCAACACCCATTCACTCTTTTATAGGTGACACAATAATAAAATTTTCATCTTGAGTATGACACCTTAATCTAAAACAACCAACCATCATTCATAATGGTGACTAGCACTTAAACCTGTCCAAACCACACTTCAAATCCTTATTTAGAAAGTTATGAATTTGTTGTAAAAATGTGAAACTGGCAGGCTATGTAGACAGAACAAGCTTCACCTGAATTACTAGAGTTCAAATATTTTCCTCCAGGGAAATGTGACCTACAGAAATGTTTTGCATTAACCGGGGAAAAAGAACCATGCTGAAAAGATTAGAAACCATCCCATGCACACATGCACACATATGCCTGCATGCACGCACACTCTCCCAGCCCTAGCAGTACTGCGGGTAGCACAAGGAGCATTGCCCTTTCACAGACTCCTGCCTTGTGCTCAAAGGAAATGCAGCAGACATTTAAATATTTCCAAACCAAACAAGACATCCTGAAGGATTCTCCTCCTGTGGCCTCATTATCTGCTTACATCTGTGTTTTTAAAATCAAAAGAAAGGCTGAAGCAGTCAGAGCCACCCTAGACAGGAGAAGCAAGGAGAAAAAGGTTAAGACCTTAACACAAGCGTCTCTCCCTTTCTGAGGAGATGGGGTTTAAAATATGATGGTTGGAAATAAAAATAATCATTGAAAAAGGCATCTTTCTTTTCTGAGGCTTCACATCTAAGTGTATAGCTTTAAAATGTATAGGAAAGCTGATCTTGCAAAGACAATGATGACCTCTTTTTAAGTACCTGATCATTCCTTGAGAGTGTGGAGGCTAATTCTTCCCTAAAGTTGCACCTTTGCATTTACTGATATGACCCTGGGGCCCCAGCAGAACCTAAGCTGGAGTGATGAGCAAGCTGTTGACATGAGTAATAGGCTGATGCAGACAAGACCTTTTTCAGTCAGTGCCAAATATCATCCGAGCCCCATCCAAGCCTGAAGAGGACCTTCCAAAGGGTGCTTCCCACATCACCTACCTTCACAGTGTCCCCTTTTGTATCTAATCCTGCCTGGATCTTTGTTTTAGTTTTGGACATCTTTGCACCAAACAAAAATACAGCTTGCCCCACTCTCTCTGATGGTCTTGTGCGCCTATTAACGTGAAAGGGTACTCACTGAAAAATTCCCAATCATTTTAAGTGTGTAGGGAAGGAACTGCAATAGTGTTTGAGCATCTCATACTTACTGTCTGTAAACATTCAGCTTGGGGGAAAGAAAGAGTAATCAATTAGGAATTTGGCTTCAAAGTCAAAGGCATGATACTGTGTGGTCAGGCTGCATTCTCCAAAGCCAGCTGAGTAGCCCTGGAGGGAGGAATTGTGCCTTGCTGCTGCAAAATGCCTGGTAAGTGGCTCCAGAAGATGTCACCTCACCCATAAAACAGGTTAGCCACAACCTCTGAGCTGAGCCAGCTGGAGCTGCAGAACTACCACCAGCATCACCCTGGGAAGGGGCTGTGGGTTGCATATGTGGGCCAGTCCCATTGTTCCTTCCCACCACTGCTGGGAAGCTGTGATTTTGGGACTGGGTACAGGTGTTGAAGATAAAGGGAACAGGGGACTGGGGTAAGGGGAAGGTTTCAAATTTGCTGAGACTGAGGTAGAGAAAGAAAGAGAATAATCCTGAAGCAAAGATGAGAAATGAGAAAATGATTAAAAGCATAGCATCCTTGTTCCTTGCTCCAGACATGCTCTTTCCACGGGATACAGGCTGTTTTTTCACCTTGAGAATGTCAACATGTAAATGAATTATTTTTATTTTTAAACATAAAAAGCATCTCTAATTGTGACACATCTGTAGGTATATGCCTCACCTAAACCGTGAGCGACTTCGTGCTGTAATATCATGGCCTTCCTTGATTGATGTGTGCATATGAATCAGCCAAGGCTCTTTGGCAGGTTGTATTACAGTACAAGCTGGACCAACTTTGATGTTGCTTTATGTCATGAATAACCTCCTGCCTTGTGTCTGAATCACCCTGATGCAGAGGCAAAGGCTGTTTCAGGCACACCAGGGAACAGGCTGAGGTAAGGGCAGAGACAGAGCTAAGAAGAAAGACATACAGGTGACCGTGGGCACTAGTATTCTGCTCCCCTGGACTGAAGAAACCATGGGTGAAACATACGGGCCTAATCAAATAAAAAGCACACAAGGCATCAGCCCAAGGGCAGAAACTGATTCCTTGCTCCAAAACTCTGCTTGCCTTGGCCCTGCTGTTATTCCTGAGAATCCGTTTCCAGCAGTCAAGTTGATTCAGATGATCACTCTTCTCCAAACTGGGTGCCTCAAGATATCGTGGTTCCCAAAAGCCCTGGGAGTGATGAGTGACAAACCTTCAATTTTAGGCAACAGGCTGCTGTTGTCTTGCTGAAGTGGCACGCAGTTTCCACGGTAAAGGTGTCTTGGTTTTCCCAGAGGAAAGCTGAGTTTCGTCTGGGGAGAAAACACACAGTGTCCCACACCGACCACCCACCCTGCTGTGCTGATGCTCTTGTTGCCATGACACAAATCCTAATGGGAATCTGTCACACTTGAGTCTCTTTCTATGGCTGGGAGGCAGTTTCTGGATACTGGCTATCCAAAGTCTACAGATGAGCATTTTTACAGCCTCAAACTAAACACTACATCTTTCCTGCTAGGAGAGTTGCCATCAGTGTAGTCTAGGATCTACTGGTTGCTGACATTTACATGAGAATTTATGGCTGTAATAAATTATGCTTCAGATTTTCCTTATTTGGAATAATTTTGGAGTATCTTTTCTCCACATTTTTTATGGCAATGTAACAGACTCTTTTTTAAAGGACCATGAAGATGTTAATGTTACCTTCACTGCATAACGAGCTTGGATACAAAGCTTTCCAAGAAAGGAGTTTTTGGACAATGCAATGTTATTTGTTTACTTAAGCCATTTTATAATAATCTGGCAGTGTAAGCCAATGGTGAGGTCCTAGGGAACTTGGATTCTTTCATTTTTTTTTAGTCTCTGTGCACAGGATGTACTTACTTCACTGATAAGACAAAAATAAGGCTCTTTCTGAAGAAGCAAATCTATATTCTTTCTCAGTGACTTTATCTCTGCAGACAGACTACAGGTTATGAGGGAAACAGGTATAAGGGAAACAGGAATACTGAGATAGTTATGACAGCTAAAGATCATCTTTGAAGGCATCTGCAAATGTTAGCCACAGGCGAGCTAAATGCATTTTCATGTGGTAGCAAAAAACACTTTCAATAGGAGATACCATATATTGAGATCTCCATGTCCCTCTGTGCAGAGAAACCATGTGAGATTCAGTAAGAATACAGTCTGCTTGTAATAACCTAGAAATGTCTTAGAGAGATGGAAATAAAATGTCCAAGGGGACAAGCAGCAATTGGCCTGTCCAGAATAAATGAAAGATCGTTTTCATCTCCATGCAGATTTAACTTCTCCCCATCCCCTCCTTTCCATTGTAGATATTTCTGTGTCTCTTTTCCTGGACTGAGTTTTCAGGGACTGACAGCTGTTCCTCTCCTACAGTGTACCAAACAGGAAGGACTTCCCCTCCTGCAGATTATCCATCTTGGCTTCCCTCTTTTATTTGGAAAGGCCTTCCCAGCATCATCATTTTATTCACCCCTTCCAAACTCCTCAGCTTTCCTCTGTCCTACACTGCCCTTTGCCTAAGGCTCTTCTTCCTTAGGGTTTCCCATTCTCTTTCTGCATCAGAGTGACTCTGACCACTTCTCTTTTCTTTTTTTTTATTCATACCTGTTTTCCAGCCCTAACCCCATGTATTTCTCCATTCTATAGGTCAAAAGTCTTTCTTTGTAGGCTAGCTTTTTGTAAAGCCACCCTCCTCCTCTTGTCTTCTCTCTGGGCTTTCCTGCTTTCCAGACACATTATTCCTGACACATCCCCAAGGTGTTACCTCTCAGGACCAAGTGGATGTCATGCTTTCCGCAGGCCTGTTCCCCAGGGGATTTTGGGTCTGCAGAATGTAGAACCACACGTGAGAGGAAAAAATGCTGTGATGAACTTATTCACATCAGCATGCCACAGCCCCAAGTTATGATGAGGGCCACTATCCATCTGTCAATGACCCCTCCATGGGCAATGTGCCTGCTGCCCTTCCCTGCCTTTGCAGCCTGTCCACATGCACCCCTTCCCTGTGATCTCCATCATTTCATGTTGGGACCATCCTTTTTAGACTAGATCTCTGGATTCAAATCCCCATGTCTCCTCATTTTGCTGAGCTGGTTTGGACCTTGTTTGGAAGTTCCCCACTCTTGGGAGCTCTGCAGCCAGACAATGCATCCAGTGACGCAGTTTGGCCTTTTCAAAATAAAATAGGGTTTAAAAATCAACAGGAACACATTGCTTCGATAACTGGGTTAAAATAACAAAAGAAGGCCTGCGCGCGTGAATATGACTTCAACTTCATTCTTCCCTCCCAAATTTTGGGCAACTTCCATGTCATCTTGGCACCTCAGAGCTTGGGCTGGGAGAGGCAGGACACAGCTCTCTGTCTTTCTGTCGGAAATGGTGTTAGACTGGAATGTCTGTCAGCTCTGGGTCCGGATGGGGCTGGTGACGTGCCAGCTTGTTGGCCAAACAGGCCAGTGCTGGGATGATCAGCTGCTTCCCCATGGCCTGGGTGTTGCTCACTATTGCTGGGGGTGTCTTACAACCTTCCTTATTTGATTTCCTGCACATTTCCTTCTACCCACCTCCTTTGTTTTGCACTGTACAGAAAATAACAGCAAGGAAAGGCACAGTGATAGATCTCATAACAAATATTTTTTAAAATTTTCTACGGGTTCTTCACGTCTGCTGGTTATCTTTCTCATTCTCATCTCTTCATACTGGGTTCCCAGATCACAATTACCACATTAACATGTGCATTCAGTAACAAAATACTGGTATCTAAAAATATATATTGTTTCCAGTGCATTGGACAGGGTGATATTATAAATAAAATTTTATTGGTAATACTATCTTACTATATTTATAATACACTATCTGCTCAGACTGTAAATTTCTCAAAACATATTTAGCAGGTTTTTCTTCCAGTTGTGCTCTGTCCAAGTAATCAGCCAAAACTAACAAAGATTTTGCTTGCTTAGTTTGCACCAGTGTAGCTTAGATGAGAAGAAGTTTATTCATGGCCTTGAAAAGCATTGCATACACTCTTGGAATTGATCTTTCAATTGCAACTATATATTTCCATCCTGATTTCTGTGTCAAAAACATATATAAATAAACCCCCAACAAACAAAAAACACTAAACCAAAATTCCAGCATCCCACATCCTTCTGTTAAAGAACTTTGATAAGATCTTGGTTAAGCATTTACTAAAGAAATTAAGGCTCTCACATGATGAGAAACCATGAATTGAAAGTTATCTAAGGAACTGGAGTCAACAAACATGAAAAAATAGCAAATTTTTGTCTCTGAAAAAATGTTGACACAGAAGTGCCACGGTCTGGTATTGTTTAACATATATATTGACAGCCTGGAAAGGGGAATGGGAGTAAGTAAGTGAAATTGATGAAGTTATTTATTCTAGTCAAAGTCTGGTGCTTCAGTGGGGGCAGCATCAGTGAGACTGCAGCAATGCAGGCAAAAGCTCAATACAATGGCAGATAGGGCTAAATTGGTGGCACATGCAAAATAAGGTACACTAGAGGGGAAGGCAAAATATTCATGTGACAGGGAGCACTTCATATGAGCTCTGAAAAAAGACTTCGGTCTATTGAAGACAGCTTGATAGAAACTTTTGCTCTCCCCCCACCTGGAGAGTGGTGGGGAGTACACAGCACCACACTAGAAGCCAGCAATGCAATCTTGCCTATTACTTGTTGTTCAGGACCCGGCATCTTGGCCAGGATTCATTTCCCTTAGCCACAGAGCAGACATCTTTACCTGACCCTGTCATCTGAGCACTTTCACTGCTAATGGAATGAAGAGTGCATGCAGAGGTTGAGTCACGCTCTTCTAAAGGAGAGATCTCCAAGAAATCCCATCTTCCTCAGATGTCTATTTTGACTTTTCTGTAAAGGGATGTCAGAGGTTGGGGAATTGTCTTGGAATTTTCTCCCATCAATGTCACCAGGTAACAAATAGGCGGACCATTAAGGCCATCAGCTCCTTTGTGAAAGACAAAAGAAGTAGGTTTGGGTGGGGACAGGGAAGAGGGGAGCCGAGCCGGCCGAAGGGGAAGGGAAACAGTCTCATCTCTCTCTCTCGTCCGGCGAGGAGGAAAGGAGAGGCTGCTCTCTGGGCTTTGGGGGCTGCAACCGGAGGAAGACTCAGCTGTGTCCTGTTTTTCGTTCTCCGAGTGGGGGTGAGCTTTAATTTGACCTTTTTCATTACCGAGAGGGAGCACATCTTCCCGGGCTGCGTTTTCTCGCAGCAGTTACTGAGAGAGCTCGGCTGCTCCTTTTGCTGTCTGCTTCCCCCTCTGCTGCTTGCTGCCCTCCCCCTCCCTTGCCGCGGGAGGCTGCGGTGTTTTGCTGGAGAATTCAGCTGTCCTCGGCCGCCTATCCCTTCGCTGCCTGTGACCCCAGAGTTGATTGTAACTGTAGAAGTCCTTGCCATTCGGCAGCTGGTCAGGGAAAAGAGGGAAGAGGACTGGCTCCTGTCCTGCCGCTCTGCCGTTGCTGCCCTGAGGTGTTTGACTACATTGTCTTCGCTTCTCCGGTGAGCTGCCTGGGGCTGACCTGACCCTGCATCACAGCACCACCTGCAGCCGCTCGGGAGTCACCGCAACCGCCCTGCCCAGCGGAGTTCAGCGGCGCCTCCTGCTGTTTGTTTTTCTTTCTATCGTGACTACACCAATTAACGGGAAAGTTATTTTATTAATTCCTAGTTCTATTTATGGTTATTATTGTTATTATTACTTGTTCATAAATATTAGTAAAGAACTGTAATTCCTTTTCCCGTATCTTTGCCTGAGAGCCCTTGATTTCAAAATTAAATAATTTGGAGGGAAGGGAAAAAATCACGTTCTCTGTCTTAAGGGAGGGTTCAACCTCTCTTAACAGACACCTGTCTTTCAAAACCGAGACAAGGGAGTTTTGACAACTAGCTTTAATACGTATGCTACTGAAAATGCAGTCTCACAACCAAGAACTCTTCACTTCCTGTGAGGTGGGGATTAAAGGAATCAAAATAAGATGCTGGTGAGCTGCCTCAGGAAAGGGACAATCACAGATGTGGTATAATCACTTAAAAATAATAAAAACCAAAGTAAGATGAATCAAGAGATTCTGTCTTGGCATTAAAGTTAAAATAAACACAGACAAAATGCACAGAAAGAAATGTGTCTTTAAAATACTACCAAGCAGCCTCTGGTGTCCCCCAGCATAGGATGCTAGAGAGGCAGAAAGCTGAGTTCAAACCTGAGTGCAAATTTCACCCCCAGAGTGGTTGGTGCAAACTCGCCTGCTGCAACATTTCTTGCATCTTCTAAAGCACCTTGGGCTGGTGGAATAGGCTGAACAGGTTGAAAGAATATTTTCTATGTGTGCAGCATTGACCTGTGGGCTTGGAAAAAAATCAATGCTGAGTTCAATCAGAAGTTCTTAGACTGCCAAGTGGACACCTTGGGAACTGAATACCCTGGCAAAATCAGGTTCAATGACTATCTTCTTAAAACAGGGAAGGACATTCAGAGTGTAGATCACACCCTCCAGAGACACTTCACCATGAACAACCAGAGAATGTTAGACAGTGCTTTTTTTAAGTCCACCAGTTTTCTGCTCCCTTTCAAGCACGGGATCCTAGACCACGTGGGCTTTGAGATTGGACTGATGAGGAACTTGCTACATTTTCTTAATGACGTGAGTCCACCTGAAAGAAATTGAAAGCATGTGCACTTTATGGACAGATGGGTTTTTATAGGCTTCTACCTACTTAGGCGTGCCTGTAGGGATGTGAGAGCTATGTCAGGTCCTCTTTCTGGTGGAAAAAAGTGACCTTGTGAATGACAGATGTGCAGGCAAGAGACAAATGTATTAACTGCTCCACAGAGCAGACTGTACAGAACATATGCTCTTAGTGGGGGCTTTCCCAGCTCTGGGGGGTCCTCTGTCTGCTCTCCCTGCGCTCAAGTGCCTCCTGAAGTGCTGAGCTTGGAACTTTTGCTAGCTTCATGTTTCTTCTTCTGTTTTTATTTTACTCTGCAGTCAAAGGACTAAATAGTGAGAAAGGGCTCTGGCTGCTTCAAACAGCGTACAGGAAATGAACAAGCTGAATTGCATGTTTGCCAGCACATGGATCTTTTTGGCATGCTTAGAGCCTATCTGGACTATGGATTTGTCTCATTTTTAGCCATTACTAGCCAACCATCAAAGGCTTTTCCATATAGAAAGAGAGCCATGTTTTGTTGTGGTGCATGCTCCTCACTAACACATATGTCCTGAAATGCCCCTAGATGGGATGGTCTGTTTCACATGAACATCTGTTTTCTGTTTCTCACCCTTGGAGTGTGGCTCCTGCCTGGGGATCCTGGGGGTACTTAAATCCAGAACCAACTATGGGCAGGTGGAAACTGCTCAGATGTCTCATGCCCTTCTGTTCTTCTCTTAAATACATCCCTGGGGAGGCAGCCAACACAACCAGTGGTGGTTGAAAAGGAAGACAGGGCTGTCCTGGAGCAGACAAATGTCAGCTGCTTACAGCAGATGCTTTTCTTCTCAATGAAAACATGGATTTTTGATCACATTTGCCTCCAGGTCTGAAGGATGGGGCCAAGAAGGAGCTAACTAAACACAGCACTGGCTGGTAGAAGAACTAGCCCAGTTCTGCTGAGTTAAATCCCATGTTTGTCCTTCTCTTGCTCCTCCCTATGTCTCCCGTGGGTCCGATGTGCCAGGTTGCTATAAGTCTGTCCTCATCTATTCTGGCCATCTTCTCTTTTGACTCCTTCATTCAGGAACTGAGTTAGAGAGTTCCTGCTATTTCCTTTAGGGAGTGAGAACTTAGAGACTCAGAATTCAGAATCAGCAGGCTACAGTAAAAAAAAAAAATGTTTTGAGTATCCTAGTTCTTCTCTTCAGATTTGGGAAACAAGTACAAGTGGATGTCTTTTCTTTTAGGAGGGGTATCTTTAAGCCCTGGTCCTATAGCAGGACTGCAGTGTAAGCATTTCATCAGTAACAAAAAGGAGGAAATCAGTGGGAAAAAGTAGAAGAAATTTCAAGGGCTTGCAGAGGTCTGTGTATCTGGTGTTATAATATTAGAACAGAAACAGTAGTGTATGAATCACTCACTGTCATTCCTTGCCCTCATGGTTTTGGTAACAAAGGCCATTGTCTGAAGTATTATGGAAGAAAGGCTTGTGTCCCAGGATTGAAATAAAGCTCATTTGGCAGGTGGAGAAATCTTACGGGGTAATCAACAGGCTTGCAAAGGTGAGAGGGGAGAGCAAAAGAAGTTTGAAAAGATCAAAGGCTAGAGCTTGCTGGTGGAATACCACTCTGCACTCTGTTGGCCAAATTAGGGTCTTGCTGCTGTCATCACCTTCCTGGATCTTCACCTCTGTTACTGTCCCAAACACACTGACATCAGGCATAAAGTGCTCCAGCTGAGATCTATCCTCATCCTCATTACTGTCTCACTGAAGGCAAACACAGAGCTTTGGTCCTTTCCTCTCCTGGGTGCAAGATCACTGGCTGGAGGCTGCAGTGGGATGCAATGCCCCAGTTGCATTTCCCAGGATGTCTGCAGGGCTGAGCATTTGCCGTCTTCAGGGAAGCCTGAAATTGCAGGTATCCAGGGATTAAATAGTCTTCTGAAATTCAGACGGTTAGTTTATTTCCATGGAAGAAATAACGCTTTTAGAAAGAAGAAATTTGAAGAACTGCCATCACTGCATGTCTCTCCATGCTGTCTACTGCTGGGAGCTTGAGCAAGGCTGGGCTCCTTCACACGTGCCTCTAAGACAGGTTTCACCAAACAGTTTCTACTGCTTTATTGTCAGAGCCCCTGAGCCTGCTGAGTAACTTGGCTGAATCCTGCACCCTGGTTGTACTTGTTCAGACTATTTGGACACTTTCAGTGGGTAGCCAAGCCAGAATCCTCCTACCCCCTGCTCCTCTACTGTCCTGTTTGTTTACTGGAGGTCACTTATCTTGAGCTATTGTTTTTTTCCTGTCTGCTCCTTCCTGCTGCCTCACACTAAGCAAAACCAATGTATTGATGTATTTGAGTTCCCACTTCCCTGTACAGCTTTGTTTCTGCCTCAGAAAGGAAAATAGGATACTCTGCAATGAGAGGACCTTCTGATGTGTGAAAGCAGGATTTAGTGCATGATAAGAGGAGTGGAACTTACAGTCTATTTTCAAGGCACATAATAATTCTGCCTTTAATAATGATATAGTGGATCTTCCCATAGTGGCTGCAGAAGTTGCTCCTGTTCTTGCACCTCATTCATCAGTGATTCACCCCAGCCTGGTAACATTCACATCACTACCTGGAATCTGCACCCTCTCTATTATGGCTCTGCCTGTTAAGTCACCTGGAATCAAGGTACACTCCTTCAGTGCTTTGCTGATGCTCCTTGTTCCTCCTTGGTGAACAACTCCGTTTTCCCTGTGTTAATGTGCAAGAGACCGTCTGGCTTTACCAGCACTAAGAGACCATATGCCAAAGGACAGGTAGCAGAATCTGGAAACATTTCTGTGTTCTGCAGTTTTAAAGTTGAAGGCACTTTATTCCTTTTTAAAAAAGAGTGAATCATGTTGCTGACTCTAATCTTCCCCCTCCCAGTTGTTCATATTCTATCCAGCACAAAGATGAGAAGCACCATCCCATCACCAAATAGGTTTCTCTAAGCCATCAGCAAATGCTCTACAAGTCTACAGTGGTCAACAAATCTCTAGCAGTGAAACATCCAGATTAAAAAAAAACAACAATCCATGAATTCAAGAAGGCCCAAAGCTTGATTTTAAGGTCATGATTCCACAAGTAAGATTGTTCAGGAACTTCTAGTATTTATCACGCTTTAGATCCAGTTTCCAACATTCAGTTATCTCACAGGGAGAAGCTGCAGCCCTTTAACATAAGGATTTCCTAGTGACAGATGCTGCCCTGTTTAGTTTCAGTCAGCTTTAGGGAGCTGATACCAGTCTAAAGTTGGTTGTATTGGTGCAGCCTGCAGCTGTACATGTATAAACGACGGATTACAGTGATGGAGTGTCCATAAATACCAGTTATGCAGTTTGAACTAAATCACACTTTTCATCATATCAGAAAGTTGTTGTGCATGAGACCCAGTCTCAAAGAATAATTTTAAACTAGTTTGAACTGATCTAAAAATAAAACTGAGAGATTTTTCATCAAGTAAAATGTGTTTAGTATATGTTAATCAGGACAGGTATAAACCAATCCAAAGAGGATCTCTGAAAATGAGATAAGATTGTGTACATAAAGGATTTCAGTAGCTCAACTAAATCAGTTATAAAACTTCTAATTTAAACTAATGCTACCTATATTTGGACAGTAAGAATTAATGGGCTGCAACTCTACTGCAAGGAAAATGTTACCAGTGGGGATCCAGTCCAAGAAATTCTGTTCCTCAAAAGCAGCTCAGTCTCTTTGAATTACCCTGAAAACATCACATTACCTGTGAACTCAGTGTTTCTTTGCACAACACCACAAATTCATTTTGCAATGCTTAAAATAATCAATGTAATGCAGTTAGTATTTCTGCATAATCTCCTAAATAAATCTAAATCCACTGCTAAAATATCTCTAATTTCCAGCTGCAGTTTAGTAGCAGTGTCCCAACATATTTTAAAACCTCCTCCTCCTCCCTGCATATTTCTTTTTAGAAAAGACCAGTGGAGAAGCCAATAGATTTCTATAAATCACTGCTGGATGAAAACAAGCATAAAAAGGAGGCTTGAAGTTGTTTAATATTACAGATGTTTTGGAGCTCTATTCAGTAGTTGGCAAGTCACACGAAGCTGCTCTGAATTCTTTATAATCTAGACACAAAGATCATTGAACTCTGAAAGAACCTCTGGGCTTTTATTCAAAAATATGTTGGCTTCTATTTACCTCTTTCTTCATTTGTATCTATCAAATGGCTCAATATATAAATAAAGCCCGGGTGTTCTTATTAGCTAAGGCAGTATTTCATGCAGATTAATGCCAGCAGGTTTTATAAAATACATCTCTATTCAAAGCTGGAGTATGTTTTGAATTAATTTTCATCCTGTACATGAATCAGGTATATTCTACTCCTTTTCTTATACAGACCTCAGCTACAGCACATAGGAGGAACGTGTAGTGTTTAATTCTGGTCCCATCATCCTTCTTCAGAAAAGCACTTTTAACTCTAAGCATCTGCATAATCCCATTGACTTTAATGGGAGTACTCACGTGCTCAGGTATATTAAAATTATAATTGAAAACAGCACCTTGCTTTCTCGGGGCCTAAGTGACATACCTAGCATTTTATTGAACAGTCTTATTTAAATATTACCTCATGTATATGTTATGAGCAAATCTTTCTGGTTCAATAAAATCAGGCTTATTGTTATTGAGTTAAAAGAAAACCACTTTACTTTTCTTTGCCTCCAAAGCAGGCTAAAACTCTCACACTAAACTGAAAATATTGTGTTGGCTAAAAGTACTCTGCCAGCTGAGCCAAAACACAGCAAGATATTCATCTGATGTTGGTCTTAATAGAATAATGGGCAAGAAGATTTAACAAGATTGATAAACTTATTATTTTAAAGACTGCTTTGGTCAACTACCAGCTAGAAATTCAACATCCCACATAAGATATCTCAGCATTTGGCTAATTTTGCCGATGTTAAAATGATTGCTCAAATGATCCCAGCTTTCAAGTGTTTGAGTAGGGTTTTTTCTGTGTAATATAAACATCCTCACAAGCAAAATCCCTCCACTGAGGCAGTAAGACTGTGATGAAACTAGAGAATGGAGAAAAAAAATATATATAAGATTATAGTGGATCACACGCAAACTCTGTGAGGTGCTCCAGCGTGATTTCATTCCCATCCCACTGAGACTCTGCCTAGCGTGTTCTAATAATGGAAATGTTTAGATTAGTCTATGTTCAATCCATTTACCTCAGCACCTCACCAAATGTGAGCTATGCCATCAGTCTAGATGACTAACTATTTGTAACTTAGTTGTAGCTTTCTTGTAGCTGTGCCGGTCCGAGGTCATTAGGGAGGCACGGTTTGCATTACTGATGCATTAGACTGACTGATCTGGTTGGAAAAGCTAATGCAGCTTTCTGGACACACAAGCTGCTCACTGAGGTAGAGCAGAAATGTGCCTACAAGTTCTCTGCTCTCTTTCTCCTTTAAGGTCACCTGTAAGGCCAAAGTCATTGTAGGAGCTAAGGTCCTAGGCTGAAAGTCAGCAGTGACTTTATTTTCAGACACAGCAGAGGCGCGTGGCTGTTGCTGGGTGCTACTTGGGCTGCAGCGCTGCTAAAGGGAATAAAAGGTATCGCTTAGGCATCCTACAATCCTAATACAGAGAGCAAAGCAGTCAGGGACATGTTAGCTGGCAAGGAATGAAGAGACAAAGAGGAAGAGAATAGACTACTGCCAAAGAAAAGAGCATTAACTGAGACACAGACCTTCCCATGTTTTATACTAACTGATGCTCATTTTAGCTTTGCAACTATAGGTTTCCTTGCGGGGTGACTAGCAAATACATGCACAGTTTTGGGATCTGCCTTCCTGAACTCTTTCACAATGCTCAGATTAAATATACACATCGAGATTTCTGAGTTCGTTTTAATGTTAGAGATTTCAGCTTTCTCTGATAGTCTAAGTCTCTGCAATCTCCACTGCATCACTACTGCTGTGATTAGAAGTCTCAGTGTGCTGGACCTCTAACAGCGAATGCCTTTTTCTGAAAAGTGAAGTATTTGGGTGAGTTCAATGGCTCTTAACAAATGTTAAAAGATGCAGAGACTTTTTAACTGCATGGCTAAAATGTAAATACCTTGTCCTCACAGTGGCATAGCTCTTGGTCATGACTCTCACTGGCTCTGAGGCCACTGGAGTTCTTTAGACTAAACAAGAGCTGAATTCCTAGGGTAGAAGGTACTGCAATAAAATCAAATATCAAAACAAAATCAGATCAAATTAACTTAAAAATCTGTCCGCTTTTTTCCTCCCTGTCATTTAAGTCACCCTTAGATTCAGAAGGAAGAGGTAGAGTTCGTTTTGCTGGCAGCACCCAGAAACATACTGATGTCTAAAGAGTACTGCTTCTGAAACGTCCTTTGTTTGAGAAGCTTTAACGGGGAAAAGGGAACCTTGATAGTCTTAAATCGCCCTGAGAGAACACAGAAGCCCAAAACCGAAGGATGCCCTAGCAAATGCTTCCCCTTTATTCGGAGAACAACCACTGTGAGCAGTGCTCACAGTCTTCTGGTATATAAAAGCACTCAGAAGGTGGGGGGAAAGATGATAATAAAAAGAGTGGCAGTGACAAGACAGAGTGAAGCTGCGGAGCCGGGGAGCTGCCGGAGCCCGGCGGCCGGGGCGCCGCTGCGGGCCGGGGCCGCTGGAGGGCACTGGAGCCCCGCGCCCGGCCGCCGGCAGGGAAACGCAGTTTTTTCTCTTTGAGGTCCTGTCATTCCTGTGTAAACAAGTTACGTTCAAGTGTTTAGGATATAAATTACGACCATGCAGGCTTGCCTCGGAAAGAATGTAAACACAGCACTGTGGTCGGAGCAAACTCTGAAACTGACTTTATAATTTATCACAGGCCCTGAGAAGCTCAGGGAAGAAAAGGGCATGTCTGAGCATAAATATGTATTTAGAAAGATGAAGAGTTTCATCTCCGTGTATAATTACATGGATGTAATGATACATATATATGTGTATGTGTGTGTGTGCATGCATACATAGAGATATACATAGAGATATATATACGTATACATATGTGCACAAATGCACACAGCATTTTGCTGAAAGTCTCTGCCGCTGTTTCAGTGCTCGGGCAGGGGCCGGGCAGCTCCGGGGTGCGCTGGGGTGCGCGGACAGCGTGTCCCCGCCCGACGGGCCGGGCTGCGCGGGGGTGGTGGCCGTGCCGGGCCGCTCCGGGCCGGGCCAGGCCGTGCGGGGTGGGATCGGAGCGCATCCCCGGGCCGTGGGCTTGGCGCGGCCGTGGGCGCAGCAGGATGCACGGGAGAGCCCCGCTCCGGTTCTTGGCCGCCCGCCGTCTACGGGACACGGCGGCATCTTGGGGACAAGGGCTGCTTTGCTTGGGGTGCTCCGGGAGCCACTTTTTGTTTCCTTTTGTTATTTTTATTCCTTTTTCTCCCCTCCGGCCCGGTTCGCTGCCCTCACCTTTCTCGGTGCTTCCCCCAGACCTTATCAAGCCACGGTTTTATCGCGGATCCTCTGGCCGCCCACCCGTGACATGTCCTCCCGGGTCCAGCCCCGCATTGCACAGGGGGTCCTGGCCCCACGCCTGCCAAAGTCCCGGCGGGACACAGGGGCACTCCGAGTGGGCTGTGTGGGACGGGGACGCGGGGACACCCGCACGCAGCCCGAAAGAGCGCGGAGGGCGTTTCAGACCTGGAAAAAGCCTCGAACAGAGGATCATGCAGTCCAGACCGTCCTGCCTTTGTGTCCTCTGCCCCGCTTATTTCAAAGTCTATCCAGCAGCGGTGGAAAGCAGGGTGGGAGGTGGGTGACGGCGGGAGGTGCAGCCCGGAGGCCATGGCAATGTTGTCCTCGGGTCAACCTCCCTCTCCCCTCGTCCGCCTGACTGGAAGATTTGGGCTTGCAGCTTAAATTGTTTTGGATGTTGGGGTGGAAGAGTTTTCTCAGAGGGAGCCAAGAGAAAAGAAGTGCCTGTCCAGTGATGGTCATTTATATACATTTTATTGGAAAAAATTTTTACATCAAAATATTTTGGCAAACTGTAAAAAGTATACATAAGTGCAAATATATTCTCCTTTTAAAGCAATAGTGTGTGAGTATACACGAGATTTATTTAAAATAATTTTCTTAAAAAATATTGTGGTAGAAAACAACTTTTGTAAAAATAAAAAACAAAACGTTGTATTGCTGCAATACTGGAAAAAAAATTGAACTTTTCTCAAAGTTTATACACGAAAGGGCTAAACAATACTGGTTAAATAATATCAATCGGTCGGTGCTGAAGTCCATACAAAGTGTCCTTGGTGGGGCTCGGGGAGAGAACAAAACAAAGAAGTAAATTTCCCACTAACGCAGTAATGGAAGGGGGAGTCCTCGCAGGTGCTGAGCTGAGACATTTATTTTTCTCATTCAAAGACACTTTCTCGTACAAAAATACATCGAATTGTTCCCTTTCCCAAAGCTCGATTCTTTAGGAGATCACAGAAAGGCGGTTTACGATTAAGGTGGTCAGACTTGGCATAAGGACACTTACGTCCCCCCAACCCAAAACATCAAACAAGGCATTTTTCTTTTAATAAGACCTTTGGAGCATTGTATCGGCTGTACGTATCCTTCAGGGGATGGAGGGGACCGAAAACACTGCTTCCTCAGGCAAATTTGCTAAGTGACTCGTGTACTATCAATGCTATCAGAGTGCACATTATATTTAATCTGCGTGGGTCCGTCTATACCTCGGCTCTGTTCACTGACACCTGATTGTCTCTGTTGGGGCGCTGCCTTCACATCACGCAGGGCTTGATGTCTTGACAGACGCTTTGGTGGTGGTGATGGTGGTAGTAAGATCCACTAGCGGATGGGTGAAACGAAGAAATGCCATTAAAATTGAGGACAAAATCTTTCCTGTCACACACCGGGGAGGGATGATGCTGGTAGCGAGGCAGTCCCACTGCAAGAGAAGGAAATAACAAGAGCTGCTCAGAAGTCGGAAAGCTGCGCCCGGGTGGAGCAGCCCTTCCTCCCTCACCCGCAGGGACGAGAGGCTGCCTGCACAGAGCTGGCACACCGCTCCCTTACCGCCGGTCTCGGCTCCCCCCTACAAGGTTTGGTAACTCGTCTTTGGCTTTCCTGGCAGCGGACTTGGATGCTCCGCCGGGGGCAGAACCTGGCCCGCTTGCAGGGTAGAGACACCGGAGGTCCCATCGCCCCGAGTGGGGAGGCGGCGTGGATTCCCTGGAGACCCCCATCGCCCGCGGGTAGGCTCGGAGCTGCACCCGTGCTCGTACGAGCCCCAAGCCTGCTCCGCGGGGAGGTTCTAAGCTCCACAGCCGTGTGGCACGCAGGCTGAGGAGAGGCAGGCATGCGGAGGTGGATGCCCACGGACACATGCCCGGCCGCATCCCGGGCGCACGGGCATCTCTGAGCATCCCTCCTGCGGGGGCACACACGCACTGCTGTCTGTCTACCCTCTGCCCGCGTGGTTATCAGCGTGGAGGGGCAGCTCAGCCTCTGTGTGGGGGGTAGATGAGGGAATGCGTGTGTGTGTCTGGGTCTGTGCCTGTGTGTATCTGTGAGAGGAGACGATGCCACTTGCGTGTTTTCCTGCGTGCACCACAACCATTTGAACCTGATTCCCATCTTTCCCGCACTTCCCGCTCCCTATCCCCTTCTTGGGAGGATTTTGCTTTTGATTTGAACGGCTGCAGGTTGAATCCCAATCACGATCCATTTGTGCATTGACACAGTCTGTATTTATTTATGTGTGTGTGTCAGAGAGCGTTCACGCCTTTTCGCGCGTGTGCTTTCATAAACATAAGATACACCCTACGGTTCATCGTCAACAACAAGCAACCTACATCCGTGGCACCGACATGCAAATGACCTTGCAAATTCCCGTTGTAATTTCCCACAGCCTAAGGCAGCCTTTCGGGGGCCGCATGGGAGACGTCACCCCACCCCCAACACAGAGCCATAGGACCGTGCTGGGATCTTTAGTCTGGCAGGGTTCCTACTGGATCCGGCGGGGAGGGGAGCACTGCCCGAGCAAGGCCCGCAGGGTAGAGCCAGAGAGAGTTTTGGGTTGGCGTGTGGATGTCAAACTCGGCTAGCGGGATCCTGTCAAATATGACCGAAGGTCAAGGAAAAAAAATAAAACAAAGTGAGGAGAAAGAAAAGAAAGCAGCTAAAGAAGGAGGACAGTGAGGGGATAGAGAATAAGAAAAGAAAAAAGGGAAGGAAAAAGAGAAAAACAGGAGGGAAACGACCCCTGTTTTCCTCAGGATGGCGGAGCCGAACCCTTTGGCGGCGTCGGCCGGCGGCGCGCACAGCCCGTTCTCCTCCGGCATTGTCCCCTCCTTCACCCCGCAGAGCTCACTTTATAAAAGTGATTATTTCGCTGGATTTCCTCGGCTTTCTAATAACCCTGCTGGTATGCTCACCATAAACTGGGGCACTTTATTACAATCCTGATTCAATCATTTAGCAGGATTTAATAGTCTGCAAAAAAAAATCCGTCTTCCCCCCTGCCCCCCAGCTTCAAAATCCTTTCAGCAGAACCAAGCCTCCTGTTTCCAATTTTTACCTCTCTTATTCTTGGGTCTGATATATATTCACGGTTTTAAGTCCTCCCTGACGCTGTCATGGGTAGAGGATTATTGGCCGATCAACAGCGATTGCCACTGAATTTGCTTTGCATTTAACTAAGAGAAAGGGAAAGGCGAAATTCACTTGCTACTGTTTTTGCGGGGAGAGGAGGAGAAAGGTTATTGATGGTTATAATTACAAATAAAAGAGCTCGTATCCTTTTACCCTATCTCCTTTCGTTCTTCTGAAATGTTTGTGCCGCAGAGATTTTACGTACCATGCACAAATAAGGATTGGATCCACGAAAAAAAAAAGAAAGAAAAAAGGGTTGGGTTTGATTTGATTTTTCTCCCACTTAACCAAGGACTGGGTATGGCTTGAACTAAAGTCCTGGGCCCAGATACTGAAGCTGTAGAAAATAAGCAGAGAAACCTCGTTTTGCAAGGAGATAGCATTAAATCTGAGCTGCTGGGAACGGACGCTCGTCGCCGGCATTAAGAAAGCGTCCAGCGGTCCGTGCGTGTCTATATCCGTCCTTGAACAGAAACCATTCGGATTTAAACCGTCCCGGCCGCGGAAACCGCAGTGGAACTCCGGGAGGACCAGAACCCTTGCTCTCTCTCCCTCTGCTTTTTGTTTTGAAAAGGTATTCTTGGGCTGCTTCTGGACGAAAATTTCTCTTCCAGGAATCAGCTTTCTTACCCCAGGTGTCTGACAGGAGGAAGGGGCAGCTGCCTCCCAGCCCCGTTCCCCGGGCCAGCCCCACTCCTGCACCACGCGCGGCCCCATGGGACCTGCGTGGCGGACTGTGCGGCAGCAAATAGTAAAACAAACAGAAGAAAAAAGGTCCAAAGAAAGAAAAAGAAAAGAAAACAAAAATCCAAGCAAAACTAACAAACCAAAGCAGAAATTCCTAACGGTGAAGATACGTAGTTCGGCGGGAGATGCCCTTGTGAACCCGCCGGCCTCTAGCCCCGGCCTTTTAAACCACGTGGAAGGACGCCCTACATCTCCAAAAAAAATGGTTTAATCCTCAGCAGCAGAGCCCCTGGGCACGGAGGAGCCCACCTGGGGACGCACCTCGTCCCCTCACTCCTCTGCGCCGAAACGCCGGTAGGACGGCGACCCACTCTGGAGCCGCCTCTGCCCAGAAGGCACATCAGGACTGTTTAGGGGTTTGGGTCTTTTGTTTTTAAGGGAGGAAAATTTGCGACCGCTTGTTTTCCCCTGACAGCCCACGTCCCTTCTGCGGTGATGGCAAAGCGACCTGCACGGCGGCTCGCCCTCCCCACGGCGACAGCGGGCTGTGGGGAGGCCAGGGCAGGCTGCAGAAGGACAGGAGAGTGATTGACAGGCACCCAGGGAGGGGGCGGGAGGGGACCCAGAGCTGAGGGTCGCCTGTATTTGTTACTTGTTGAAATTCCCATAAAATTGAACAAGACCCCGCTCTCATAGGGGTTAAGTCAGGCTAAAATCCTCTTCGGTGTGGTCCAGCCCAGACTGTCTTTGTTTGCTTAACCTCTGGGACCCACGTTTAAAAGGGCTATTTGGAAAAATTCCCCGTAAGAGCCCAACATCTTTTACCCATTTTTGTGCTCGGATTTTTCTGAGCAGACATTGTCTGTAATCACCGGCCGGGGAGGGGGTGAGGGGGTGGGAGACAGCGACCAGAAAACCCTTTCCCTCCGGTTGCAGAAATACACTCGATCCGCTTTAATCTCTCTAGCATTTTTTAAGATAAGCGGGTGGTTTTGGTGTCACGGGTTTTTTTTAAATTATCTTTTTTTTTTTTTTTTTTTTTTTTTTTCGTGGTTTTTNAGGGTTTAGAGGGTAATATCTGACGCCTTTATTTGATTACTCCCGCGACGCGTCTCCGCGGATCGCGGTTTACCGAGGCGGCAGCGATGCCCGGCGGCGCTGCCCGCGAGGTGAAGCTGCAGCACGGGGCGGAGGGGCGAGCCCCGCTCCCGTCGCCGCGCACACGTCCCCGGTGCGGGGAGGGGGACGTGCGAGTCGGGACGGAGCCGGGACGCAGCCGGGCTTTCCTCGGCGTGCTCCTTCTTGGCACCGGGCAAGAAGGAGCGATGCTCGCAGCCGTGCCGGCAGCCGCCTCCTCAAACAGCCCCCCTGTCCCGAAACAGAACAACTCCAACCCACGCGTATTTTTTTTCCCTCTCGCAGACAATGCACCTCTTTTTGCCGACACCGTGGTGGTTCGGGGATCCCCCCGCGAAACCACTGTCGCCGGCCAAAACCCCCCTCCGGCGCCGCGCTCCCCGCCACCCCCGCCGCCCCTCCGGGCCCCTACCTGAGAGGTCGTCGCGGGGGCTCTGGTGCAGGTATCCCTGCTCCAGGGAGTAGGAGGGCACGCTGGAGTGGATGCCGGAGGAGGCGGCGTTGGCGGCGGGGAGGCCCTGCTGCTTTATGTAGGGCGAGGCCCCCGAGGCTGTCCAGTGAGCCGAAGGGCTCGTGTAGGGCGAGTGGCACTCGATGGCGCTCGCCATGGCAGGCGAGGAGGGCACGGGGCTGCTGCTGCTGTCGGGGCCGTATTCCCCGTTGGCAGTCACCGGGCAGCTGGCCATGTAGGTCGAGCCGGGGTTGGGAGACATGTGTGGGACGTGGTGGCCGCCGCTGAGTCCCTCGTAGCCGCTGGCCATGGCGTTGGGCATCATGTCGAGGTTGTAGCCGTTGGAGTGGCAGGCGAGGGAGGCGGGGGGCGCCTGGAAGTCGAAGCCCTGCGGGAGGATGGAGGCGCCGAAGCCCAGCCCGTTCATCATGCGGTACATGGGCTTCAGCGCCTGGCATTTCCTCCTGAAGCCGCGGGGCCGCCGTCGGAAGGAGCCCTCCTCGAACATGAACTCGCTGGCCGGGTCGATGGTCCAGTAGTGGCCCTTGCCCGGGCGGCCCAGGCCCTTGGGCAGCTTGATGAAGCACTCGTTGAGGGAGAGGTTGTGGCGCACGGAGTTCTTCCAGCCCTGATAGGAGCCGCGGAAGAAGGGGAAGCGAGCCTGCAGGAACTGATAGATCTCGCTGAGGGTCAGGCGCTTGGACGGCGAGCTCTGGATGGCCATGACGATGAGGGCGATGTAGGAATAGGGGGGCTTCTCGGGCCGCCGCAGCCCCGAGCTGGCCTTCTTGCTCTTGGAGGACGCCGCCGCCGCCGAGGAGGAGGAGGAGGAGGTGGAGGTGGAGGAAGAGGAGGTGGAGGTCTCCAGGGCGGAGGAGGGCGGCCGGCTCATCTGGAGAGCTCCGGGAGCCGGGCTGCAGGAGCGGAGAGGGACGGGGGGCTCCAACCGCTGCTGCCCGCTCTCGGTGGTCATCTGGCGGA
>VZRZ01005786.1:101200-129474 GCA_013398175.1 Climacteris rufus
TGCTGGGGAAGGCACTAATCAGGAGCAGGTTTCCCCGCTCTCTCCTTTCCTCCTCGCCACCTCCTCCCCCGTGCCCCTCTCTCCTTTCGTGAGAGGTTTGCATTAATTTTTAAGTAAAGCCCATAAAACATAACGACCCACTCAAAGGTAGGGCAGAGTTACTGAGTGCCGGATTATTACATGATTTACGAACATAGTTTGGAAAAAAGTAATAATCCAAGATCGCACCTCAGGAGCGAGCCTGCCAGGGCCGGGCACGGCTGCTGTGGCCGCGGCCCCGCTACCTCCCGCCTCGGCGACCCTCGGTAGGGCCGGTTCGAGGTGCAGGAGCAGGAAACCGTAAAACCTATTTTAAATCTCTTTTCTTATTTTGGAGGTGTGTGTGGGTTTACGGGCTGCATCTCCTCCCCTCTCCCCACTCCATACACACCTTTTCACACCGATACCTCCAAAACCCTGTGTCTGCTACGATCCCCCACCAGATCAAAGAGGAAGGGAGGAGCGATGGTGCCTCCGGCGTTCATGTCCCCCCCCACTCCCATCACCCTTTCTCTCTTTCCTCCTCCATCCGGGAGGCTTTTATTGATGAGCTGCCTCCGAGCCCCCGCACGAAATGTCCCTGAAGGGTTTAGACAATTCGTCAGCCATCACTTTCGGTATCTGCTTCCTCCCTTTCAAATACAGTCCTCGCACACCACGCTGGGAGGGGAGCAGACTTGAGACCAGAACAGCTACATAATCAACGTCAAAATGATACCACTGACCTTTCGGAATCATGGAGTCCCGGCCAAAAAACCCTCCTCATGATTTATTTTTCCTTTTTTTTTTTTTTTTAAACTTTCACTGCCACAGCATTTACATCATTATTGCTTGCTTTCTCAAACTCATTAGGGCTTTGCAGCTTGGCAAATCCAGCTCTTCCACCGCAGCAGAGGAGCAAAAAAAAACCCCTGAAAACAAAAAGTGAGATTTTATAATGATGCCCCTTGCAAGCTGTCCACCTCCTCTCCGCAGTGTCTCCGGGCGAGGAGCGGGGGGCCGGGGGACCACCGGGGCTCCCGATCTGCCCCGAGAGGGGAGCCCCGGTCCCCGCGGCGGCGGCCTCACCTCTCCGCTGGGTGGCGCTGGGATCCTGGGAATGGGGGCTCCGGAGTCCCTCACCTGCCGGGCCAGGGCGGCCGGGGACCCCCGCCACCCCCAGCCCACCGCTCCCGGCCTCGGCCCCGCTGGGCGCCTTCCCCCAGCAGCTCCTGAGCCGCACGGTTTTACAGAGCCGTCTATGTCGATATTTTTCACCCCTTATTTAGATGAATTATGCCACTTCGCGGAGAGGAAGAGGAGGAACCCCTCCGATTTCAAAGGCTGCCTTGTTTGGCTCTCGTGTCATCCCTACCGATAACGCCAGCCATGCCTGCTTCTTGCCACGAAAATAAATTCCCAAACTGACAGGCGGAGAGGGGCGGCCCCCACCCGGGTCCTGCACCTCCTCGCCGCCAGGCTGGGTTTAAACAACCCACATCACTCCAGAAGCGAAAACTCTCGCCTCGGTTTTGTCCCAGGGCAGAGTAATATCCTCTGCTTATAAAGACTTGCTATGCCTTTTAAACACGAGTCTGACATCACACATACGTTATATGTTCGTCTTTATTAAAACTTGGAGAAGTTTTTATTGTTTGGGCCAAAGGGAGAGGAAGGGTGAGATTTGTTGGGGGGAATGGTGCTAGTTATATGGACCTAAATAAACCTCTGGATTGCTCTGGGTCTGGGCGGTGAACAGGGCGCCAGGGGCTCCCTCTGCCATCGCCAAAGGGGGAACGTGGATGCCAGGCTCCCCAGGTTGTGCATGGCCTCGGCAAGGGCTGCTTCTTCCTTCAGGTCTCTCCAGGGCAGCTGAGCACCTTCTGTCTGGAAGGGAAAAGTGCTTGTGGCTGCTTGGGTGTGAAAAGCCATTTGAATGGCACCAGAGAAGAGGTAGAAAAATGTCCAAGTCAACGCAGTCACGAAGGTGTTTTCCTCTTCCGCAAGCCCAGACAGCCTTTAAAGCTCCATGTGACACACAAAGAAACGGAGCACTCTCCCAGCACTAGATATAGTCAAATCCCCTTCTCTTCCTTGTCTTCAGTCTTCAGAAAAACAAAAATGCAAGTAAAAATAGATTAAAATTGATTTGAGGGACAAATATTCTTTACCCTTTCCTTTTTTTCCTTTCCCTTATCCTCATTCTAAGAAAAGAAGAGGGGAAGGGAAGGGAAGGGAAGGGAAGGGAAGGGAAAGGGAAAGGGAAAGGGAAAGGGAAAGGGAAAGGGAAAGGGAAAGGGAAAGGGAAAGAGAAAGAGAAAGAGAAAGAGAAAGAGAAAGAGAAAGAGAAAGAGAAAGAGAAAGAGAAAGAGAAAGAGAAAGAGNAGACTTTCATCTTCCCACCCTGGTTGAAGGTTGCTGATGAGGGAGCCTGCAGGTGATGAAGACAGACCTTCCCAGAAGCAAAGCAGGGTTTGCATCAGAAGTGAGCTGCTGTGGAGTCAGAGAAGGACAAGGTGGGCATCCATAAGCATGCTGACCAGGGAATATGTTAGGCTGAGTGACAGAGAGGGGTGGCGAGCGGTGAGGAAAGGAGGTCTAGCCAGCAGACCCCAGGGTGGAGGGATAGCTCTCATGGTCAGAACCTGGCACCACCTCCAGCTGTCACCCCAGAAATCCAGTATCACACACAAAAGATTCTAGGAGAGCAAATTAATGCTCTGGGGGCTTACAGCTTTCTGGATCTCATCACAGTGCTTCCCAAGCTGTGTCCAAGGAAATACATTCTATAACCACTGTGTAGAGGATTCCTCTCCCTGTTGCATGTCCAGCCACAGGGCAATGCACTGTGATGTGTGTTGGGATCGACAGATGCTCTTGCAGCACAAGTACAACAAATACACACTGGGGGAAATTGCATGGAGTCTCTGATTCAGTCTGCACATGAAAACAGATCTCTGTCCTGTCCTCCCTTTTCCAGAGGCTCTGCATTGGAACAACAGTGTGCACCTTCATGGGATAGAGGCTTAATTTCCTGCATTTTGGGAAGAGGTTAACTAAAGTGTCTTATGGCTAAGCATGCATCTGATTATTTAAACAGATCAGACATACTGTCTTGGAGGCTTTGAAGGCATCTAAGAGAGCCAAAAAAGAAATGAAACAACAGCTGTGAAGAGGATGAGAGGTAGAGATTTCCCACAGGGAAGGCAGCTCTGCTGCTGCAAGTGGTACAGAGGATGCATGGTCCAGTATTTATTCAAATACAGTTATTCAAAACCTGCTTCATTTTAATTAGGCTTTTTTTTTTTTTCTCTTCTACTACTCACTCTTCTAGTCCTCCTGTTTTCACGAAAAAGACAGAAAGAAAAGAAAAAATAAAAGGCTGTGGGCCTTGATGGAGCAGGAACATATCTGTTCAACAACAACACATCTTTTGCCCTCCAAATTGAATCTTATTACAAATTCACTCCAAGAAACACCAGACCCAAGAGGACATGCCCTTTTCTCAGGGCTAGAAGAATGCTAGTGAAGCAACTGATTGGGAGATTAATCTGTTGCCAAAGTTGTCCTGCCAGTAACTAATTTATTCTCCAAAGCATAGCTTATTCCAACTCTTGAAATCTGCAATGTGGATCCAAGGGGAAATTTAGCTCACAGGAAGTAACATGTTCAAGTCTCTGAGCTTCACGCAGAAATAGAAATCTGGTGCTGGTGGTGAAGACATGCAATTTTGTTTAAAAGTTTGAGCACTTGTAGCACTCTGTCCCACTCATTCCACCAGGACATCTGTGTGTAAAAATAACTAGCAGTGATATTTATGCACATCCGGATCATGTCTCAGTGGCTGTTTGTCTTTTCAGCCCTCCTTTAATTTTATTTTAAAGTTATTTCTTCTCACAGGCTGGACCTAGCCCTGCAAAGTAGCACGTTTCCAGCTGGAAGTTAGGAGAAACAGGATTCTTATCAATTACTTAGCTCTTAAATGGAACACCATAAAAGATTTTATATATATTGGTATAAACACATATGTTTGCACACATGTACAACCTTTATGTTTGTATCTTTATATAGTCCTACATATAGCATTTAACTAAAGCATTTGTATAAATTCACTAGCAAGTGCAGCCCAGACAGGCTGTGTGTTAAAGGAACAATTATTTTTCTTTCCCTGATGTTTCCCTCACCGGTAGCTCACTCCAGGTCCAACAGAGCTACTGAGTAATGCCAGCGTGACCAACACTGAGGTGAAATCTCAGTCATCCCATTTTGAAAATGGTACTTATGCATGAGGTAGGTCTGATATAATTGCATTTGTCTTGGCAGACTGGATGCATTGGTGATCTCTGCTACAGATGAATAAGGTGAACAAGGTGGGGCAGCATAAATGTTTTCCATATGGGTGAATGGGTGATGCCTTTGGCTTACAGGGTTGGAGGGATGCGACAGAAACTTGCCTGCTTTGTGCCTTGATCAGCTTCTCCATGCACCCTGTTGCCTTTCGGGACTCGCATATTGTGATGGCACAGAGAAATCCTCAGATTTGAAGGACTTTTGTCATCTTGACCTTCATGATCAGCCGTCATCTGAGTGGATCACTAAGTACGTTGAATTGCTGACAAATTGCCTGCTGCCTCTGGGTAGATCTGATGAAGAAGGAAGCCCAGTAGCAG
This sequence comes from Climacteris rufus, assembly GCA_013398175.1. Lineage (NCBI taxonomy): Eukaryota > Metazoa > Chordata > Aves > Passeriformes > Climacteridae > Climacteris > Climacteris rufus. The sequence continues at coordinate 105,889 of VZRZ01005786.1, forward strand.
AAGGAGGGAGGAGAGATGAAAGACTGAGAAAAGAGTGAACCTACCGAAATAGCTGTGTAGAGCAAGGAAAGCTGTAAAAGCCTATGTGACCAAAGAAGCCAATGATAAAACTAAATCTCAGTTCTAAATCCAGAGCAATCTTGATGGACAGGATAATAGGATTGTTTCTTATCCCATTGGCCTTGATTTTCCACTCACTTCCACTGCAATAAACAAGGAGTAATTCAGCTAAGTTAATGAAACTGTGCTAGTGCTAGGCTGGTATGCAGAGCTTATTGAAACCGATGGAAATTTTACTATGAACATGAGTAAAAGCAGAGGGGAAAAAAAAAAGAAAGCCTAAAGCTTTCCTCCATTTTGCATGTTATTTGTATAGCAGCTTTAATCAGTAGTAATATCTCAGTGCTATTGGAACAATGCAGGCGCATTGAAAAAAGTGGAAGTGGTGGGGTTGTTTTTGGGCTCAAGCCATTGGGTGCAGTCCATTTCTGAGGCTGTGAGCTGGTTCCCCATGAAACCACAATGAGAGGGTGTTTGATTTGCCTTACTGTCAGGAGTTGGGGTGGAGTTTGAAGAAGCTGACAAGTGCATTAGAAAAAATAAATATAACTGAAACGCTTGGGAAGTTAGCTCATCCAGAGGAAGAAAATAATTTGGACTGCTGCAAGAAGTAATATTTGAAAAAAAGATTATTCCGTAGGAAAATGCTTGGATTGGCTATTAATCCCCAGTGTTGAGCATATTTTTCTATATTTCTGTAATTATATTACTGCCAGCTACTGTGGGACAATTGACAAATAACATCTGGTCACAAAGCCTGTTCAGGGTGATGGAAAAATCACAATTGCAGCAATTAAAATGCTTAGAGCCAAAAAATAAAACAGCATGCAGCAATCAAGTGAAACAGAGCATACTCTACAGTCAACAGTTTTTCTCCCCCAGTTTTAAACAGAGCAGTGCCAGTCTCGGTTGTACAGACCCAGAGTCACTGCTTTCACAAGTGGTTCCTGCAGACTCTCCTGACCCATTAAACTAACCAGCACTTTGGCATCAAATTCTGCTGGATCCTAGATGAGGTTTCATGCATCCACAGCTGTTGTTCTGCTAAGAAGTACATATTTCAATTAATGCTTCAGTCTTTCTGATTAAATACCTTTAGATTTAGAAAACTGAATATATATTTGTTTCTGGCTTTAAGTCTTTGCTGTCCCTCTCTTTTCTTGATTTACTTCCTCTTCCTCTTTTTTTTTTTTTTTTTTTAAGTGTCTGTATGGGAAGTGAAAAGAGGGCAGTGAAAACTGCTTCCAGTTTGTCTTATTTCTGAACACCTTATGCATATGCTTGATTTATAAACTAGCAGAAAACTTTTGAATAAAAATAGAGATCTCACAGTTACCCATGTACAAAAATATAATTCTATACCTAACGCTTATGAAGAAACATGAGTCGATGTTTACAACTCAGGCCATATGATTTTTTCAGTTTACAGGAACTCTTTAAAAGATCTGTTCAATAGCTGAGGTGTATACATCAGTAGAATGATTACCTTTAAACTTTTGAAACAATATTTCAGCAACAATTTCCTTGTCTACAACTTTACAAGGCTGTAAATAGCCCCTGTGTGCATAATGAATTCTGACATCATAGGCCAGGGTTCTTATACACAGCAGGTTTTCCAGAACTTTTATGAGCAAGTTGCACCTTGAGGCAAAACTAAACCCCCCAACTTCTATTATAAATGTTACAATAAAACGTTCCTTTGAGTTTTCCTAGAGCTCAATGTTCCGTCTTTCTTCCCGTTCCAAGTCATTCTTTCTGTCCCGTATACGGATTCGATACAGTCAGCTTACATGAAAAATGTGTTTTGCTGCAGACATATTGGATATTAGGTATTGTTACAAGGTGTTTTTTATGGCTAGGCTTGCAGGACCAACGTAACAAGGCGATAAAGAACAAAATTTCTTGCCATTACAATACTGTACTCACAACTGTTGCTGTTCCTACATGACGTACGTGTGGTGATTTTATTTATCCAAATGCAGGGTGTAATGAAGCTCCAGTATGTCACAAACAAGGACTGGGAGGAGAAGGAGTCAAATGATTTTTTTCAAAAGATCAAATAAGACAGGCAGAGATAGGCTTGCAGCAAAACTATTTCTTGTAGCCTGCCTGTGTGTCTTTTCACCCACTGCTGTGGCAAGTCCACCTAACAGTGCTGTTCTAGGTTCCCACATATTCCACCACAAAGCTGATGAAGCATAAAGGTCTTTCTTTCTCCTCAGTCTTCCCACAGTAAGTCCAGGCTTTGAGAATACACAGGTGTTGAAATAGATAAAATACTGGTGCACACGTGATCTCCTTTTGATCAGTAGAGCCGTTCATCGCAGCTAAAAGTGATCCTGATAAGAGAAACTTAAGAGACACCCCTTCTATCCTCTGCACTGTCACTGGGAAAGTCACTGCAATGGATATTTCTAAGCAGTAGAGTAGCTAAAGTGGTGGGGACACTGGAATTATCCAAGAAAGTACTTCAAAAGATGCTCACAGACTGCATGCCCAGGTGAAAAACATGAATGGTATCCAATCCTCACTGTGTAACCTCCTCTCACAGCTCCTCCTGTACAGAAAGGATTTAGTGGCAATGTCTCCAACACCCAACTATACACCAGGAAAAGAAACCTAGGCAAGGTGAATAGAAGGTATTTATACAGTCAGCTGCCTACTGAATGTGTGATACTGTCAAACAACCATGCAAACAGCCCCCATTCCTGTTTTTGACCCCAATTTCCTCTTCCTTTTCAATTCTGCATCTGCACTGTGGAAAAGCAGGGTTCTCAGGTAAAAAGATCAAGGCAAGTGTAGGCAGCACCACTACTCAGTGCTAGTGCTGCCGGGATAGAAAAATTTGCTGCAAATCTTTGTCAGGAAACAGGTTTTTTAGCAAGCTGATACTCTTCTCATTTTACAGACTCATCAAACAAACATCAAAATGATGACAGTTTTCCTTGGCCCACTTCCTATGGCAGCAAAGCATCTTCCCAGTGTGGCCCCTCCACCTCCCCTGCATACTGTAAGTTTAATTGTTGTTGAAGTAGGTTATCTAGAGGTCAGTAGGCTAACAGGGTGTTTGGATTTCCTAAAATTGTGCCTGTCCTTAAACGTGGCAAATCGGATTGTTTACACACCAGTCCATGAGCCTGGACTGCACTAAAAGCTGCATACAATGCTGCTATTTCTGCTTCCCTGCTCCCTCCCCCCTCAGTGTAGGTATTTCAGCTTTCTGTGGGGGGGCTCATTAAGGTTCATAAAACACAGTAAAGAAACTGGCTGGAGACACTTGTAATTCTACAGGTCCACCATGTGGGATATGCAATAAAAAAAATTGCATAGCTGGAAAGAGATGTGCTCAATAAAAGATTTAATTGAAAGCAGCCCTGATGGTCAAAATGGTATCAAGAGGAAGGAACTACCATGACACTCAGGTTTGTATTTGTTTCCTCTGACACTGATTTCCTGTATGGCTTTGAGCAAGGCACTTAATTTCTTCAGAGCTCTGTTTCCTAGCCATAAAACAGGGATAAGATTGCTTTTATTTTATTGCATTTTATCTCACTTATTTGGGCTGTGAGTCCTTCTGCACAGAACCTGTCTCTAGCTAGCTAACATTATCCATCTGAATGGCTGTTTAAGGTGCCAGCATTACACTGTCAAAGGCCAGGGAAAATCTCTGTCCTCTTCTGCTATTTTGGGATTCAAGAGGGTTTTATTATGAAGTGTAGGAGAGCAATATTCCGTTCTTCTTCCTAGAACAGGAAAAAAAGCCCCTTTGCAAGAGCTTACTTGAATTATTGAGGGCCTTTTGGGGCTTAATTAAAGAACTCCTTTATTCTTATTTACCCCAGTGTTCTTCCATTGAGAGAATTTCACTGGCTTCACAGGTATTTTACCTTCTGTGTTTTCTCAATAAGAGCATACCCATAAAAATCAGCCCAAATCATATTCTAAACTGGAAACTTTCCACGAATATCAACAGCTTTGGACTAAGTATGAGAAACAAGAAAGAACCTCCAAAAATAATTTTTGACTTCTAAAGTAGTAATAATAATCAAAAAGCCCTAGTTCTATTTGCAGGGAGTGACATTTCTATGGCTTTTTGCTCTTCTTAAATCCAATATTCCAACTCAATCTCAACTTTAGCTGCTATTCATTGAAAATACAGCATAACATGAACACTTAATATTCCTACTGTGTTTCTTGCCCATTTGTGTCACGTGGATAACATTAGAAATCACACATAACTTCACTTACAGATTGACACTCAAACACTATAGTAAGAAAGGCCTTAGCTGCATGGTGACATTTTGAGCCAGAAGAGGACAGCTTTGGAGATGCTGAAAAATCACAGAAATTTTCAAAACTTCTATATCTACATCAAGGGTACAGAAAGTTAAGAAACTCTTACTGGAATATTGAAACTTTTATTGCCATATAGTAAGTTGTACTTAGGAGGTTCACACCATTCTGTCTTTTTGTCATGGCTTCATATTCTCTTCCTCCCTCTGTGCATGTCTGACACCCAGCTGGAAATCATCCAGGGTCACTGTGGTGAGCAGCAAGCCGTGCAAGGGATCCATCTACATGTAGAAAAAATAGACAAGATGGCAGAGTGGAAGCCATTCCAGTAATTAATGCCCGTCACATCACTTTCAATTGTGCCTGTGTCAGACAGGCACAGGAGAGATACCCTGACATTAGGAACTGGGTACAAAGGACATAACATCCGTCCAAACTCCTGCTTGTATAAACATGTGAGACCTCTTGAAGGATGACCAGCTCTTGCCTGCTGTGCTGAGGAAATGGAAGGCCAGGGTGAGTGCATTCAAATGCTCTGCACCTGAGCAGCACAGTCCTTTTCAATATACTGCTGATTAAAGCAAGCATAAAAATGAAGGTGGCTCATAGGCTGAGGTAGTGACTGTTACTGGATGTTCTCTGTATTTGGCAAATAGGAAGGTTGTTGTAGTACTTGCTATGTTGACTGCAGAAGAATTAAATGATGAGTAGATGCAGCATGAGATGTTCCAATCCCCTTTGGGTGACCTGGGAGAGACAGAAGAAAAGCACTTGTCATCTTTAGCAGTAAGTGATATGATGTATGCTTGAACCTTATTGTTGTTTGGCTTTTGTAACATGGGGGTTTAGTTCTTGGTATCTTTGAAGTTAAAGTTGAGTGATTTTTATTTTTTTAATCACTATCCTGTTAATTAAAAGTAGCTGAGGCAAATGGTGTAGATAAGACAGGTTGTGATTTTCTGTGTTGCCCATGGAAGACTTTTTCTAGAAGAAAAGACAGAGAAGGTGACGTGAGTGTATTGCCTGAAATACTGAGAGAAGAGGGGCCATTGGTTGCTGATAATCAGTGTCAGGCTTCTGAAAGGCACAGAAATGGTCCTCAGACTGCTTCCTATGTTGTTCTGTACAGTAGGATGTGTTTAAGTTGGAGACATTGTGGGAAGATGAATTGTAATAGTGTTCCTCTGACTGTTTTTTCTTGTATCAATACAGAGGTACCACAGCCAGGTGTGACCCTGCCCAAATAGGAAATAAGTTTGGGGCTTGGGGGAGTCACAGCTCCTGTCATTGCCATAAGTAGAGAGTCAGGCAGGTGCCAGAGGGGAATATGTGACTGAGCAAAGGGACCTGATAGAGTTGCTCTGTGTCTGCTGGTCATGAACTTTGTGTGCTTGGAGAAAGAAGAAATAAAAGATGATGTCTAGTTAGTTAAGTAGAGAGAAAACATTCCTAGACAGAAGGCAAAATTAAGCTTGAAAGGACAATTGATGAGTTCACAGGTAAGTGAATATCCTGATATGTGTTGAGGGTAGAATATGAAGCCTTACAAAAGCAATCAGAGAAACAGGACTGAGAATAATAGGGTGGTGGACTTAGCACTTAGGATCTCTCTACACTAATGCCAAGAGCATGGCAATAAAAAAGTAGTCAAAGCCTTAGACCACAGCCACAACTCTATTATAAGAGGTATTGCAGAAACCTGGCAGATGGATTCTGTGACTGCTATATCAGAATAAATTGTCATGGAAGGGAGAGAAGGATTGCACTGCATAGCTTTACTCCAGAGAAAAGGAGATGAGCAACTAGTTTGTTACCAGATGCCTCTGGGAAATAAAAGTAAAGATCCATAAGCCTTCTGAGGTCACAAAACTAAGTGGGAGACTTAGAGCAGAATCTGTTTTTTTAGTAAGCACTAGAAGGATTTTAATAGCTAGCTTGTGGAGGAGTTTTATTAAAAGACATAACAGGACAAAATTAATAAAAATCTTGGTGTGTACTGAGAATATGTAACTGTAGGAATGTGAAGAAAACAGTAAAAAAAGATGCTACTTCTGGCTCTTATTTGAGGAAGTTGACAAAGCATCTGAAGTTCTGAGGTAATTTCAGTGAAGAGGATCACCTAAAATAACTTGAAAATGGTACTGGTAAAGCACCCGAACTCCAAGGAAAGGAATATGTTAAAGCAATAGAGGGCCTGGACGATAGACTTGAAAACGGTTGCCCTCAACAGCCTGCTTAGCAGGACTTTAACAAGGTATCTGGCTTCTAAATCAAAGAAGGTAATGAATGTTAGCTGATTGGGTCCCCACTTGTGTGTTCCTTTTCAGTCCTAAGTCTCTATTTCTCTCTTATGCTTGCAGTTCTGTTTGAAATTGTATTTACTGCTCATCACCTTGATGTTTTTAGCATTTCTCATATACATAAACATCCAAGGTTAAGTAAAGAAGTCTACAAATAACCTGTGCAAAGTCCTTCAGAAGGGTGGGGGGAAGGAAAGGTAAATCATGACTTCCTTCTGCTTATGAATACAGTCTGAACAATTAATTTTGGTCTACTTAATACACAGCCCGTTAAAGTGACTTCAGAAAATTCTCTAGTCTGTCACAGCTAGTGTGTAGTCCCCTGGGAGTGGAGAACAGAGGAGTATCCAGATGTGTCCTGGTGTTATCTTAAAAGACACCTGCAGGCTGCAGTGTTGCCTTGATTATCTGCACACCTCTACAAAAGCTCAGCTTCGTTTTTGTTCTTTATGGTATGCCAATCATCAGTTGTAGAAACTGGAGCCAAGGGAAAGCCAGCAAACTGGCTTCAAACGAAGACAGTAGTAGTTAGACACTTTGATCAGTGTTGCTCGGGCTAATGGGGGAGAAAATTGAAGGCGTTTTGTCAGTTCAAATAGTAGTGTGTTTGGCCCTACCAAGTAGATCTAAGAGACACAAGGTTTGTAAGCGCTGCTGATGTTCCTGTTTAAAGATAAATCCACCTTGGCTTAGAATGTGCCTTTTCTTACAAGTATCTACAAATTCTCTCATATTGAAAGATGTTCAGCTTTGTGTCCGAGAAATTATATCAAATTCTGTCTTGCCCTTTCATTCAAAGCATGTGCCTTAGAATAGAATAAGGGCCAGATATGTTCTGTAGGAATAGTTCCTCTTTTTCTAAATGTGGGTGATATGAAAGAGACAGTTTTGAATCTGACATTTCCAGTCTGTGTAGAAAAGGATTAGGGTGTCCAGAGACTTTTGATGAAGAACATGGAAGACTGAGTATCTTAGGAAAGGCAAATTGACACACTAATCATTTGAGTAGGGGGAAGAGAAGAATTTCCTCCTAATTGGTGGGGGGAAGCGGGAGGGTGTGGACATGAAGTTTTTTGTTCTGATCCTGGATTGCAGTGTGACTTTGCCTCATGCAGGACACAGGTATCACACTCGCCAGGGCAGATTTAGACATCACAGAAACAGGGACACCTCCTGTGTCTCTGTGGAAGTGAACCCTTGGGCAAGTCCCTGGTAGATTCAGTCCCCAGACCAACTGCAGGCATAAATCAAGGTGTGCAGACCAGCACATCACTGTGCTACTGGTCTCTGTGCTGCTGAATGGGACACAAAAGATTTAGAAATTGAGTTTTTTTGCTGTGACAGGACCCTTGGCTGTTCAGCACTATGAATTCTTCTATCAGGAAAGCAGTTAACAAGAAGAAATTGTGCTTTACTGAGATGTGCCCCCTGTTACTGTTGACACTTGATTAATTTGCTAGATAGTGTGCCTGTGGAAAGACCAAGTGTATGTTGGAGAAGCACTGTGCAGCTCTTGGTTGATGCCAGGTTTAGGGCTTACAAACAACATTGAGTTGTGGGTTGAAGAAGTTATGAATCTGGAGAGACCAAGGGTGCTCTGTCAGTTCTGAGTGATGCTACTGTCAGAAGGATGTCCTGAGATACGGATGTTGCAACCAAGTTAGAGGTATATAAAGCAAGCAAAATCCCAGGTTAGTGAGCCCCGAGGGGCTGTCCTGCTCAGTTGCAAGAAGACTTCTCTGGGAGCTATGAAATGGTTTTTTTTCCTGGAGCAAAACAAAGCACCTGGATCTTGCAAGCTCCATTTAATGGTCTTAGGTTTTTAGGAAAAGGCAATTAACAACCGGGCCCTGTCCACATTCACCCTAATCTTCAAGACTCTGTAGACTCCTGTTGTATTCTGAGGTGATTTTTCTCTCACCACCCCACTTTGTTGACTCTGGGTGCATAATGGTTAACTCCTGCAGAGCAGCATTTCCACAGTGGGATATTTTTGAACCTGATCCTGCAGATTGTTCCCTGCCAAGTCAATTCAAAGTCTCTGTTTTGCTTCTTATGCAGGAGACTTGTGTTTGCTAGGTCAATATATACACCTATATGTAGGAGAATGCTTTTTTCTTTTTGCTCTTAATCATTCCCCACTGAGTTGTGTGTTCTCCACAGTCCTTAACATGCCTGAAGGAAATGAACAAGTAGAGTCCTCACCTGCAAGCTTACAGATAAACTGTCTCACTAGGGTGTCTACTCTTATCCAAAAGGGCTTCCTGATGGATAGAGCTACACTTACAGCTGAGGACTTTATTTCCATGCTGCAGATGTCATTTTCCTGTTCTAACAGTACAGCTGATCATGTGTTTTGCATTTTTCTTGCCATAAAACTGCCTAGGGATAGATATATCCACTAGTAGCTGGACTGCTGCAGATACTGCCTGTAACTCTTGCTAGGGCTGTCCGCATAGGTCAGCATTTCCAGAACTGAAATACCTAGAAAGCATTTGAACCTATATTTGGGAATCTGAATGGATGGACAGCTTCTTTTTTCCCCCTCTCCCCTGAGAGGATGTTAAAAAAATGCTACCACCACCAAATTCAGTGCCAGCTTTGATTTCTTTGATTTCTCAGCTCTGACAGGAACATACACCTGCTTTTATTTCCTCTGTAACTCCAGTCCTTTAATTCCTGAAAAACATAAAAGAACTCTACAACATGGAAAATACTAAACATCTGATCCAGAGCATGTTGAAATGTATGCAAATCACTATCATGGGCTTTGGATCAGATCCTAAGTAAACTTATTCTTGTTTTGTCACCTCTGGTCATAATGACCCTTTGTTTTGCCTTTATAATGATAAAGGATTATGTTATAAAAAGCCTTATGTAATTTTTGGCATGGTTAGACATCATATGCAAGGTATGTAATCTTAGAAATGCTCTAGCTAGTTTCTTGGGTTGTGTAACAAATAATTATAGAATCTCGCTGAGTCTTGCTTTATTATTACACAGCTCCAGGCTCTTACCCCCAGTGGCTTTACATGCTTGTTAATATTTAAGCTATCTTGTAGCTTGGGTAATTTGTAGTGAGTTTTTTTGTTGTCATTGTTACTGAAGCTAATATTAAACAAAAGTAGTTGTTGGAGGAAAGGGGGAAAAGTGTGATGGATGATTTGTGCTTCTGGAAGTGTTTTTCCTTGTTTTAATAGCTTTTGGCTGATTCACAAATACAAATAGGAAATTGAAAGCTCTTCCAAAGCCTTTCTTGTGTACTCGTTTAGCTAATCAGGAACACACAGCACTGCTGCTTCTCAGTGGATTGGGCAGTGGTGGGCATACAGGTTTGACAGAAAGAATACTTTTGTATAAAATATAGGTCACTCTTAAGGATGGTGGTTTTGCCTACTAAGACTAAAACTCTAGCCAAAGACTGTTAAAACAGAGGAGGTCTTCTGACTACAGAAAGTATCCAGGCTCTTAGAAAGGACCCAAAGCATTTGACCAACCTTTGCTGTGAAAAAGGTGGACAAGATAGCTCTTGTTCCTGATGGTTTTGTCCCATCCTGCTAAACCCTGAAATCTTTCTTTGCCAGCTTTAGACAGAAACCAAGAATTTTTTAGTTATGTATTCAGGACAACTGTGCTCTGTCTTTAGAGTCAGAAGAACAGATCAAAACTAGAAAATATTTGTGTAGAATTGGAGTTAATCTTTGCAGGCCAGTGCTTCTGCTTATGTAGGTGGTAGATGTTGCTTAAAGAATGGAGTGTGCAACATGAATGATCCTCGTATGGATGGTGGGGTGCGGGATTGCCTGGAAGGATTTCAAGAATGACTTATTGTTAACCTCACTCTCCTCCATGAGCTTTCATGGTCTTCACAGGGATCTGAGGATAGCCTGTGCTGCTTGATTTTAAAAATCCCGTGCTGCTTGCTTAAAGGCAAAGGGACAGAGCTGCACACCTAATACTGATGTTATACCTCGGTTGAAGCTTACCTACCAAAGCTGGAGTATGTCTGGCTCTTTGATATATAGAAACTTTAATAATGGGGAAAAAAAAGCTTCAGGTAGGCTCTGAAACAACACTTGCCATGCAGGAGTGCTGCTTTGATTTTTCTAATGAAAAACAAAAGTCCATGTTGAGTTGCACTTGGAGAAAACAGTAGCAACAAGTAAAGATCCTTTGTTCGTGACTACCAGTTCACTTGTGTTTGGATAATATGGGTCCATGGCATACTCGGGTCTCAAATCTTGTCTGTTGGAGGCCTCCCACCCCTGTAGATTTGTCAACCACTTCTGCTTCTCAAAGCAAGGTACAGTAAAGGTAGAATAGGTTCACAAGTAGGATCAAGATGAGGGGTGAATTTATTAAAACTCTTCAAGAGATTTCTCATAAGCGGATTTAATGCAGTTCTGAAGTTGTGAGTGAAGCACTTCAGGGAATGGTTGCAAATCTCTTCCAGATGAAACGGTTGATCCTGTGGCCTGTTATCAGGTGGCATTTTCAGAGTGAAATAGCAAAAGATGCTGCTTCACATGGCACAAATCTGACTATGAAATTGAACCAAAGAAGTTGGCATGGGCTCAAAAGTGACAGGACACATTTGTGAAGGAAAAGGTCTTCAGGGCTATCAAGCACAAGGATCCTGTTTTGATTTAGGAATATCCTAATCTTCATGCAGGCTTAAGAAACACTTTGGGACTATGTTTACATGCTGTTCCCTAAGCTAAGGAGAATAGATGTACTGGAGACAGGACCTTGGGCTAACCACACATTTTCTTTGATGTGGGACAGGTGGATTTTTATATTGGATATATCTGAAGGAATTTTGAAATTTTATGGCATCCTAGGAAAAGATGCATAACAATTCTCACAATCTAGCCTGGTGTTTCTCATGGCATTTCCCCACCAATTACAGGTCCATTGGAAAGCTCTGTATAGGTTGGTTGTAAATTTGGACTTTTAGTAAGATGCATTTGAGCTGCCTGGCATGTGCTGGAGTTCTCTTGGACAGAACAGCCAGGGAAGAGTTAATTCACCTAGCAGGGCATGCTGCTGGTAGTCTAGCAAACCTGTCTGCCCTGCTTGGGTCTTTCAGCATCCCATATAGGTACAGGCTGGGAGATGCAGCCAGAACTCCCAGGTTCCAGTGAAGCATACGGGCCCCTGTGGTGATGAACAGCATAGTCACCCATGCCCCTTGTGGTGCAGGTGCACGCTACTGTTTGGAAAGAGACATTCTCTTGCTTTTCCACATCAAAAGGGTGGCTTCCTTCTCCTTAGTAGCATGTGGGTTTCTGATTGCAGAATAAGAAACTGGCTCTACAAGTCTCTTTTCATACAAAACCTTTATTTTTGATGTTCCCTTTACAACAGTGAACCTTGAAGGTTTAAGACCTATTGTTTTTGTAGTGTTGAGCTCTGTGTTCATGGTTCAAATGGGACCAAATTTAATCCATATTTCTCCTCTATCATATTATGCAGCATTTCACCAAGACAAACTTGTTATTTCAATGAATACAAATAAGTATTTACTTGTGCAGCCATAAAAATGTTATTCATACCTTTTGTTCATATAAAGTGTAAATGATGAGTTGCCCAAATAATTGAGCCTTTTATTTGTAGATAAAATTTTGGTGCATTATTAAGATTGTGTATTGATGGGTCTTTTGTTATTTCCTTTATCAGATGATATTTATAAAAAAAATTTGGGTTTTTTCCTCCTTATTTTGTGTAGAATTACTAAGTAAAGCAGGGACTGGAGTAAATCAAGCAAATGAAAAGCAGTACTATGTTTGACAATGTTGATCAGGTCTCTGAAAAATAAATCAAATTTATGTTGAAATGTAAATAATCCCAAATAAGAATTTCCGCATCATAACTGAAAATCATATTCTGTTTTGTTCTCACTATAATTTTATTCTAATGAAAAATAAAAGTGAATTCTATTTAAATCTTAAGTTTTCCTGTGTGTTCCATCTGTAGAACTAACAGAGTAAGGAGAGACAGCCTTATGCAAACAGGGCCACCAGTCAAACTTCTCTACTAGTCTGTTCACATAAATATCTCAGAGCTCAGGTATGTTTCCAGTCTGATATGGGTGATCAACACTGTATAGTTATCATGCATCAGTGTAGCTTGAACAGTAGTTGAGTTTACATGATAGAAAATGATAACATATCTATGCACTGATGGGCAGAAGGGAACCCCTGGGGCTCAGAGCTGTACAGGGTGATAAGAGTGTTTAGGTTGGAAACTTATAAACCTCTTGACTTGTGACTGATATGGTGTCAGGCAGAGCTGCAACAAGGCTTTCAGGAGATTAAGTTGTTCCCTCCTCCTTTCTCAGGCTTCTTCCAGTGGCTCCTGTGTTTGGCAGATGATCACCCTGAGTGGCAGCAGGGGTTGGCAGGACTTGGGCAAAGCTGGTATCTCTGTAGACATCCTGTGGAGTAGCTTTGGTTGGAAGAATGTGAGTCTGTGATTCTTTGGACCTCAGGATTTTCTCCAAGGTCCCAGTTCCAGTAGATGAGGGAGCAACTTATCCCTACCTCACTGAAGAACAACGAGTTCTTGTCCATGGGTATTGGACTTAACTCCTGCCGATCATGACTCTCTCTGAAGAATGAGTGTGTATTTTGAAGGTTTAGGGGTTTTTATTCTGCTCATTACAGTGATGTGCCCTTGGAAGACTTGGTCTGTCTGATCTTCCAGATGTTGCTCATAGATTTCTCCCACTGGAGTCAAAATGCTTCTTCTATCTATGGTAAGGGTGGCATCATACGAGATGGAGACTTTTCTTGCCTGTCTGTGGGATGGACAGGCATTTGTTAATGCACAAAAGTAGGCATGCTTGGTTGCTTAACTTATTCTTTGTTGCATGCTGAGAACCTCAGAAGAACTGGATGCAGCCTGGCCCACGGTAAGCTCAGCGCCCTGAAATCCCATTGGCTCCTCACAGCTTACTGCTGTTCTGGCCTTAAGGTTTTTTGAAATACGCTGAAGATCCAGGAAAACAGTTACCATGCAAGTAGTCAGCCTGATCAGTGTCTTAAGATCTCAATTTGGGTCTTATAAGGTGAGTTTATAGAAATGCAGCAGAGAAATGTGAAAATAATCCAAACTATCCAATTAATATGACTTTTATATTTTTTGGCTTTATGCCAAAATGAGCCTCTTGTTCAAAACAGTTGGATGTCAGTGTTTGAGTCTTCTAATTTGAACACTTGGCCTTTTAATAATGCAGGGGAGACAAAAACATCCCTTCATGACACTGGTTGCTCAATTTGGCTGGGGTTCCCCATTACCTTCCTTCCCAGACTATTTATAGAATAGCAATTAAGATTAATGTATAGCTGCTCACATTTAGTTCCTGGCTCAGCTGGGTTTTAAGCCACTCCCAACAAGATCTGAATGACTGAGATATTTAATGTCCATGAGAACTCCTGCTGAAATCAGCTGGAGCTATCTGTCATGTAGATAGATATGTGTATATTTTGAAGACAAATGGACCTTTTTTGTTTTCTCCCCATTATGAAATTAAATTTTGAGGCTGAAGTCAAACACAACACATTTCTTAGTCAATGTATGGAAATATGTTTTAGGTTTTTCTCTGTTTATTCTTATTGAATTGGAAATTTATCAAATAAATAGAAGGGAGCTCATTATGTGCATCCATTCCTCCCAGTCCTTTTGAGGGGACAGATCCATACAATTCAAGGGTTTTGCAGTTGCTATGAAGTGAGGAAATATAGTGATGGTTTTGTGCGGTTTTCTTTATTGCCTGCCATCTTTCGTGGCTTGTGTATTCGGGCTGGGATGTAACTGGTATCAGTAGAAATTGTAGGCACAGTCTGAGGGCTGCATGTGCCACTTCGAGGAAAGTACTCCAGTAATAAGTGTACAACACCAGCCTTCCTTTCATGTTGCAGGACCCTGGGATGCCCCTGTGCTCCACTTTGTATAGTGATAGCTCACAGATCCAGGCTATTGGCACAATCTCTGATCATAGGATGCTACTTGCTGCTGGCCTTGTATCAGAGTATATGGATGGATGGTCTTACAAAAGCAACCAACCAAAATAAATTGAACTCAAGCAGTGTTCAATCCTGTTTTGCAAGCAATTAAATAAGAATGAATATGCTGATACAGTTTTGTCAGACCTCATCACGTCTGGGAGACCTGTAGGCACCAGCTTGTTAAGCCAGACTTCTTGTTCTGGTAAGGAAGAGCAGAACTGTGCCAAAGGGAAGGGTCCCACGGCTAAGATTATTATCTGAGTTAGATTCAAGCCTGGGTGCATGTGACTCCTCAGAAATTGCAAAACCTCATTTCTGAAAGGATACTATGACAGTGTGCAAGATACCACAAGGAGCCTGACTTTTTGATTGCAGTGTCCCCTATACTAGAATAGATTCTGGTAAAGTAACAACTGCCTGTGTTCCTAATGAAGCAGACTACCAGAAGCAGTCAAACTGCAAAAAAACCCCCAAAACAGAAGGCAGAGTTTACAACAGTTTTCTATATATCCTGACATCAAGCCAGATGAAAATATTTAATTACTTAATTATCCCATGTACATGTATATCTATACCACTATGACTCAAATATTTAAAACATTCATTCTTTCTCAGAGGTACTTTTTCTCACTTGGAATAGACCTCCTGACTTCCACTGAGTCAGGGCCCAGAAAACAATTTTTTTCCTTTTAATTGCACAAGACTGCTTCCTTTCCACAACAACTAGTTATATTGGATGATGTAGGAATCCTATAAGAATAAAAGCAGTGTGGTCCTTTATTTTAAATTGTTCATTACAGTGATATGTGTGCTGAATTAAAAGGTGCTAAAATAATGGTGTACAATGATCTGTTTTTGTAATTTATTAGCTTTAAGATGGTTTATTATAAGGGTTTTTTAAAATGTAACACACATATATCTGAAAACAGTTACTAATTGCTGATACCACATGATGACCTGAATAAAAATGCTTTTATAGTATCTTAGACTACAAAAGGAAACTGCACCTTTGGTTAATTAACACAAGCACCAGCTTTAGAACTGTATCCCATGTTCTTCTCTGTTATACAGATTTACTCGTCCAACTAATAGGTCTTTGGCACCATTGCAATGTTCACAAACAAGTGGGTGACCTGTTTGATTTCTAGCTGCTTCATCTGTTTCCCAGTTTGAGAATTCATCTCCACCCTGGAGGAAAACCCAGCACAGTTCCCCAAAATTTAAATCAAGCTATGAAAATATACACTTTCCATTTCTTTTCAGGCTAGTTAGAGACTCTCTTGGTCTTCAGATTTCAGTTGTACAAGGAACAAAAAGGTGTCTAACATAAATGTTACTGATGAAACCATTAATTCAAGTTTAGGTTATCTTATAGTCCTCGTTCTGGTGGTTTGCAGTGGAGAGGAAGATATTATAACAACTGGATGACAGTATATGCTGAGCTTATCAAGACTCCTGGTCAGATTTGAACCTCTCACCTGTGGTGATAGAAACAATAATGCAAAGAGGAAATTCTCTCTTGTAGCCACTGGTAACAGTATGGGGTGGGGGAAACTTATTCCTATCAAAGTATAACACCAATCTCCCTTGTATGGAGTGAAAACATGGGGAGCAGTATCTATTTCCTGTGAAACAGGAAAAATTTAACCTGAATTTTCTTTGAGAGCTCTGACAAATGTTTTATTTTGCCAGTTGTGGAAGACCCAAGAGTTGCCCAATTTCCTTGGGAAACAGCATGACCAGTGGTATAATTCAAATTTGCTTTGGCCAAGGTCTCAGCAGGGACTTTGCTACAGGATGTGTGGGCTTTGGTTTAGGAGCTCTGACCAGGTAAAATACAGTTTATATGCCTTGTCTTCCAAATTTAGGATCTGGAAGGAGAGGTGTTGTCTGTGAGAGACTTGGGGCAAACTCATCTTAGCAGAGGACACTAAGGCGTCAGAAGAGTCTATGGCAAGTTTTGTCTTCTTGTGCTCAGTGTTTTGTAGACTAGATTCTAGGGTAAAATTGCTTCTGCTTCCTTAAGGATAGCCTTGGATAAGGGTGAGTGAGATAAGGGAGTAGAGGGAACTGAAATGGGAAGTTTCTCTGACTGAACAAGGTTGTTGAAATGTTACACTGTAGGGATTCTTTTTCTTGGTGACTATTGCTGAGAAGGTTGAGTAACTGCAGTCTGTGCTCTGTTGTTATGTGTTAGCCTGGCTGCTTTCAATATAATTTATAACTTCTTTGTCCTTTTTTAACCTGCTTCTTGTGGAGCTGGAGGGCATGGGAAGAACCTGACATGACTCCAGGTATTGTGACACAAAAAGCTATGCATCGGCCATGTTCTTATGATTAGTCAGAAAGAGATGATCCAGAGAAGCTCAGAGAAACACAGAAATGACTAGGGGGTTTATGAGGAAAAAATTGGGAAAGTTGCTGCTGTACATCTGTACAGTTCTGCTAAATGATTAATGGGGAATGTGATGATAACATACAACTAATTGAGGCCTGTATATGCCAAAGCGCGGGGAATCACTTTGCTGTTGTATGAGGATGAGTAATGAGCACATACCACTGTATTGAAGATGGCTCTGTGAAGTACACAGAGCAACAGGAGTTGCTTGATGGTGAAAGAGAATTGCTTTAGGTGCTTATTTCAGGAATAATATTAAAAATCTGCTATTACCTGGTTATGCAACTTAACTGTTCTCACAAAAAAACCCACATCTTTGTAGGGCTTCTTCTTAATTGCTAAGATGTTTTAAACAAAGCTACTAAATACTGCATTACTTCATAAGATATTAAAAATAAACTGAAAGAAACTGCACTGGAAGGAAAGTGAGCTGGGCAATTTCAGAAGACTTTCGTGTCCACATTTTTATAGATTCTTATCAAAAAACTTATGAAGCTAGTTCTGTAGTGAGATGCTGTGATTTTCAACAGTAAATGTTGTGGAAGGAATTGAAATAGACAGTTTGGTGTCCTATGCCTGGTTTGAAAGACCATAGGTCATCTCTGAGGTTTTACAGAAAAATTGTCTTTTCAAAACTTCAAGTAAAATTGACAACTTCTGTTTGGAATGTTGAAGTTTATCTGCCTGTTTCTAACAGCTACTGACAAAAATACTAGGTTAGGAAATTGGACCCCCAGGTTTCTGCTGAAACTTTAAGATCTCTAGGGCAGGTAACTGAAAGATCTACAAAATAAAAAATGTATTTCACAGAAGTCTTACTTAAGAGTCCTTGGTGACGTAGCCTGGGTTACCTCATGGAGCCACAGAATGCCTGTTGTTAAGCCCAGTTTGGCTCAGGTAAGGTATTCATTAACATTGTTTCTCTACAGTGGACTAAAAATACTTTAGTAATATTAAGGATAAACATGAAATACACTATTTATGTGAAAAGTTACTAGCTGACTGTCAGATGTTATTGGAGTTATACCCCAGTAACAAATTATTACTTACAATAACAGCAATTCAAACACAGCTAAAATAAACCCATTCAACCCTAAACCAGCTAAATTATACTTACTAAAACGTTTATGAACACTTACTGCCTATAAATGTGTACTCCATGAATAGTTATGATCAGGAAGCAACTACAGTGGAATTTGGAAAATTAGGTGTCAGCCTATTTTTCCCCTCTCACATGTTTTTCTACCTTATGATCTTGGGTCCCACACAGTCTGGTCAAGACATTGTAGTCAAGAGTAGAGTTGTATTGCTCCATCTTGAATGATCTCTGCTATTAGGGATAGGAAAGAACCCACAAAAGCATTGCTTTTCCCCATAGCAAATGAGGCTATTAGTGTGCCATGCTGCTTGAAAGAGCTCTGAAATTTTGAAACAGGTCATAACAAAGAAAACAAGACCATGGTGCAAGAGCACAAATATAATGACAGTGTGCTCTCTCAGTCCTTCCTCATACTCTCCCCCTCTGGCTCTGGAAAAGAGGACAAAGACCTAGTCCATCTAGATGTATGCAGGCATTATTTCCTGAAGGCAACACCAATGTTTAGCTCCTATGCAGGGCTGGAGACTATGTGCATTACTAGCTTTCTGAAGCTGACAGTATAAAACCTAAACAATGATGCATTCATGTGTTTGGATGTCTAGAAAGGACTAGGTACTCTGTAGCTGTTTGTCTGATTTTATGATGGAGTACTTTTGCTTTGTAGATATATTCTCTGAAGCTGGTTTTGAGACTTCTGAGAGTCAATGAAGACAGGAGAATGTATTCAGGAGGAAAGTGATTCCTCTCCAGCATGCAAAGGAATGATGGAACCATATTCACCCCATTATTAAAGAGCTACTGTAGTGCTCTGTAAAGTTGCAACACAATACAAGCACCCTTGCCAAAATCACAACTTTGTGCCTTGAATTTGGCTGGAGGTGGATTTCAATTTTGTTTTTGTCTACTTCAGAATTAAAAGGCAAAAGACCTGGCACAACAAAGGGACTGACTCTCTTGTGTGTTATTAAATGAAATACCTACCCCAACCCAGTGAAGAGTTGTGCAAAATCTGGACTTTGGTTCAGAAGTGTTACCCTTCTGTGTAGGGCTATGGTTGCTCTCCTTGGTCTTGTGTAGGAAGTTTCACCTTGGGCTGCTTAAGGTATGGTGCAAAAGATGGAGGGCCTATGAATCTGAACCCTTTGTTTGTGCCTTTTTCTGGAGTGAAATTTCTTTTTGCTAAGGGTCTCCTGTGCCTGAAACAGCCAGCCCTTAATAATCACTCCTTTGAAAAAGTTCGGAGTAGAAAAAAAACTGACAAGTTCCCAAGACGAAATTCCATCCAACCTCTTTCAGTCTTCTCAGCATCTAGAGTGGTACCAAGGGCTGCACTGTTTTGCTTAGAACTTTCACTAAAGCTCTGTGTTGCCTCCACTATGAAGGACAATAGGCACAGTATTATTGTATTGTCTTGCTGCATGGACTTTATGTAATATATGCAAGCTGTTATCTACAGATTGTTTTTGCAAACTTATTTCTTCTGTGAGTTCATGTTTGGCAGCTATTAATTCCTGAAGTGCACAAACTCCTGCTTAAACATCTCCTTTGTATTCATTTGGTCTTCATCCATGAAGGAGAAGTTTATGAAGTTCTGCTGCTCAGCAGGTTAAAATTTGAAGAGATTTAGGAGAGTGGTTAGGGCTAACGTTATTCAGGTAACCGTTTTAATCACTATCTGCCATAGTGGGGGCAGGATATGGAGAAGCCACACAAAATAGTTGATGAAAATATTTTGGTTGTCAGATATGATTAACTTTTTCCTCTTTACAGCAAGTTAAAACATTCAAAGCCTGAAAGAGATGAAACAGTTCTGGGGGAAAAAAGTCTCAGGAACAAAATATATTGATTTGGAAAGCCAAATCTCTCTTCAAAACAAGCATTTAAAATCAGAGCCCAGTCTGAATATGAATTCATGCATAATTCTGCTTAGGCTGGTGTTTCCACCAGGTGCACAAAGAAACTGCAGAGGGGCTGGAGCAGCCAGCGTGTGATGTTTTCAGGTCCTCTCACGTACTGATGAAGAGACTTGTTTTGCTCCCTGTTCCAGCCAGGCTTTCTGTGCTATTGAGCTAATTTTTGCCTGTGCAATGTGTAAAAATCTCTCAAGTATCACAAACTGCACCCCACCCATCCAACAAACACGCTGTTGGTGATGCAGACACCAGTAGGGCTGAAAGGGCAGGGCGACAAAGTGTTGGCTTGCTGCCTCTGTGTCAAATATCACCAGTCAAAAGGCTTTGTCTCTCTTCTGTCATCCTGATTTATTAGACGTTAAAAAAGACAAAGTACCCAGACATACAAACATCGCTGTTTTGGGAAGGTCTGCGAAACGGTTAATGCGCTTGTTCCACACAAAAATGTAAAGTGTCGGTTCTCTGATTACCTGCTGCTGGAAAGTGTTTGGACAGGTGCTGCGTTTCAGCAGCCGTCTGTCACAGCTGACAGCTCGGATTTATGGCTGTGCACCAGGGCCGGCCGACCCCCGTGGCCGAGTCGCTCCGAGGGCCGGGCGGGGGCTGCGGGCCGCTCCGTCCCGCCGCTCTGCCCGCCCGGCGGGGCTGCGTGCGTGTGCGGGCCGAGGTGACAGCATAGACACAGCCGGGCTTTCCCTTCCCGCACGGTCACTTGCGTGTGGACAAACTGCTCCTGCTCCCTTGCTCAGAAAGGCGGGCACGGTCTGAGCGCTATCGGAAATAGGGCAATTTCCATCCAAAGGTCAACAAGGGGAGGTTGATCCCTTGCTTCCTCCCAGTAGGATGATGCTCAAACAGGAGAAGACGGAGAAGACCCTGCCTTTCAGCAAGCGAAAGCCCCCCAGCCCCGCCGAGCGGGCTCCGGACAGCAAGCGATACCTGCCCGCCCTCCCACCGCCCCGCCTCGGGGACCACTCAAACCTTCAGCTCGACCTTCTAGGGAAATCCAAACAAGGACTAAGAAAGGACCGCGAGGACACAGATATCCCTGCTACTGTACTGTTGACGTGCATTTCTCGACATATCCAAAAATCGAGTTTCATAGAAGACAAATACAGAATAGAACACTTATTAACAAGGCAGATCCCGAACTCTGTGGGCATTTGCCCCCCCCCCCTTTTCTTATTTTCTAAAAGTAAAAAGCCCAATATCATTCTGTTAAGCATACATTGACACACAATTCATCCCTACTCACACTTCAATACATCCGATTAAAATACACGCTTGTGTATGTAATAACACTATAATAACAAATTCCCCTTTCCCTCAAGATGCTTTTAACGTACCCTGAAATATGACCTTCACAGACCGACAAAAGCCGAAGATACTAAGAGTTGCACACTGACAGGTCATGTGGACTCCTATAAAATAGAGATGGCAAAACACAAGCCAGAGGAAAGAGCAGATTATAGAAAAGTAGATTAATATTTGCACAGAGCCTTGAAGGCAGAACGATGTCGAAATAGTGTGTTTGTGTGCATGCGTGTGTGTACATAAAAACCAATTCCTTCAAGGGTTGGATTACTTCATACATTAGTCACTAATCTCTCGCAATGTTCTGATGGATGTTATGGTCTGAGCTAAACACACCGTGAAATCTGCTTGAGCTGTACTGAAACAAGTCGGTGTTTTCGGCTGCAGATTGTTCTGTTTGAAGCTTTCTTTTCACAACACACCTTTGCTATTAGGAATAATTTCTGCGAGTAGGATAGAAACTAGTCAGCGGCTGAACTCTGCGCTGAGGGAAAAATAGGTGGGAGAGAAACTCCAGGGTCCGAAATTAGTCTAATTAAAAAAACCAGAACAACCAGCGCCCAAAATTCTGCTTGTCATCGTTTGTTTAGGTAATCTGTGCTTACAGAAGACTTAAAGGGGGGGAAAGTCTGCCGATTTTCATATTTTTAAAAGTATTAGTTAAAACAAACAACCGAATAAACGAACCCTGAACGATCATTTCGGCACTCGAATAAACTCTTCGAGTTCGGGGACGCCACTAATTTGTAATTCAGTACCACGTGCAGTTTGACCCCCAACCTTTCCTTTTTCCCGCTTAGTCTTTCCGAGGTTTTCCTCATCACTTCCTGATCACTTTGACTGTACAAATCAGCCTTAACATAACGCCCATCGGGAGAAGGCAACGCTTGCAAACTTTTTATTACCAGCAGATAGTCCCTAGCCTTCACCCCGCTGAGGATTCGCCCGCTGTAGGTGCCAGCGGGGCTGCCTCGTCCAGAAGCAGCCGGAGCCCGGTAATGCCAACGACCTTCCTGGAACGAGTTGTCTTTGGACTGAGAGATGACAACAAGATTACATGTCGTCTGCTGTCCCTCGTGGGGAAAAAAAAGGCAGGCAGATGTACAGGATTTCCACAGGCTGTCACCACGTCGGGCAGCCTGCCCTGCCAATCCCTGCCTGCAAATCGCCAGCATTTCTGCAGGGCTGAGCTCCGGCGGGAAAATCTGATTGGAATCGAGG
The DNA here is from genome assembly GCA_013398175.1 of Climacteris rufus. Classification (NCBI taxonomy): domain Eukaryota; kingdom Metazoa; phylum Chordata; class Aves; order Passeriformes; family Climacteridae; genus Climacteris; species Climacteris rufus. Next base: position 128,496 of record VZRZ01005786.1, read on the forward strand.
AATTGCTGAGGACTTTCATACCTGGAGGAACCTCTCTCATCTCCCGTGACCAAAATAAGGCGGGTCCATACGTGGCACCTCTACGCGCCGGCAGGGATGGGGATGAAAGGGCGGGCAACCCGGCTGCCCCCAAGCCAAGATTTTCGATCAAGGTTGTCCCACGACAGGCTTCCCTCCCTCACGCCAGCACAGACATCACGCCCTTCTCCTTATTACCGTCTTTATTTAGGGGGCAACTTTTATTCGGGGGAAAGGAGAAAGGAAAAAAAATGGAAAAAACATGGTGGCCGAGCGTCAATAAAATGCACACACACATATATTACATACAAACACAAAAATAAAATACGAAAAAAATTAATCTTCTCTTTCCAGTAGCAGTGATCTTGGCCGTAAGTGTAGAACGCCAGCCAATACAGGAGACAACGCCTGACATTTCCTTGAGCCCTTTCCCCTCTCCCGCCCCCCAATAATTAATTAAAAAAGCTGCACTCTCTTTGTGTTAAAAACACTACTTTTATAAATAATTTAATATCCTCCCTTCCCACGAAATGCTAGTTGCCGGACAGGAGAAAAAGTTTCTTTTGGCACAGTGATGCATTGCTTTGCAGTACAGACCTACGGCTCCACAGCAGCCCCCGGCCCCCTCCCTTCCTCTCTCGCTGCTCTTCCCGGCAGGCTCCCCCGGCCCCCTCCCTCCTCCCCGCCCTCCCAAGCGCACAGCGCATCCCCCAGCGGCCGCCACCGCCCCCCTCCGCGGGGCACCCCCGCTCTGCTGCCCAAGGCTTCGGTAGCAGGAGATGTGGGGACAAGGCGGGGATAGAAAGGAGGTGGCGAGGGACTGGCTGAAGTCAAGTAGTCTCAACGAACAGTAAGAAGCACTTGAGGCTCATGGCTATGTCCAAACCGAGAGTTGTTTGATTATTTCTTTTTTTTTTTCTTTTTTTTTTTTTCCTTTTTTGGTTTTAGTTAAACCCCCTGT